>CADCWW010000003.1:1820000-2321863 GCA_902806505.1 Hypoxylon lienhwacheense | reverse complement strand
AAACTGAGAGGTTCCAAGTCAGAGAGGTTACACATAATGATAAAAAAAAAAAGAGAAAAAAAAAATTGCTAATGTTAATATTAATGTATATTAATAATTATGTATTTAATTAAAGATTATATGATTGGGACATAAACCAATCACGTGATATAGAGGGGCATAAAAAGATTTTAATCTTACTTTTTATTAAATAAAAATTCCTCTTTTTTTTATTATTAAAAATTTTAATAACATTGTGTTTTTATTTGATTTTTATTATTCCACTTTATCTAACTTACAAAAATAATATTAATTAAAAGTTTATTAATAAATATATTATTAAGAATAAATATTTTAAATAAAAAAAATATTAATTTAATTATATTAAAAAAAATAATAATTATTTAATTATATAAAATAATGATTTTATTATTTTTTACGACTGATAACCGATATTAAGAAAAAATATAAATAATAATAACGTAAAATATAATTATTTTATTTTATTATTATTATTATTTATTAATAAAATATGCCATTATATTTAAATAAAACTTAATTTTCGAATTAAATATAAATAAAATAATATATTATATAATAATAATTAATAATAATACGGATAAAATTATATTATATAATGATTTAAATAAAGAAATCCGATTTTAAAAAAATACAATAATAAAATATTTAAACCCGATATAATAAAATTATAAAAGTTTTTAAATTACGGATAAAAAAGTTTTAATATTAATATTTTATAAATTATATAAAGAGACACTTAAAAATAAAAATAACCATATTTTAAAAACGTCGGCAAATTTTATAACTAATAAGATACCATTATTAAAAAAATATCCAATAAAAATTATAATATATTTTAATCTTAAACATTTTAATTATTATAAGATTTTATATATTATTATTTCCGAGTTTAAAAATATATTTATTAATAAAAGGTATATTACCGTTTCGGAGGATAAATTATTACGTTTTAATCTAAAACTCGGTTTAAAAAAATTTATATTTAAAAAATACAGATTTTATATAATTAATAATTAAAATTAAAATATTATCAATAAAATAATACTTAAATTATTAAAATAAAATAGAATTTTCCAAACAATAAAACTAATATTTTTTTTATATTAATATTCGTGGTATAGAAAAATTTACTAATTTTAATTATTAAAAAAAAAAAAGAAAAAGATTAAATAATCTAAACGAATAATAGTAAATATTAAAATATAAAACGAAATAAATCTAAATAATATATATTTAATAAAATCTTAAAATACCATATTAATAAAGATTAACGGAAAATTATTTATTATTATTTTAAACGTAATATTCTTTTATTATTAATGGAAAATTTATTTTTCGATAAAATAAACACTTATTATAATAATAACGAAAGAATAATTTATATTTAATTATTTTATTATAAAATATAAAAATAATAACGTATATATTTAATAATAAATAAATATTCTTTTAAAAAAAGCTAATAATATAAATTATTATTATAATAATATATATATTATATTATTAGAATTCGAAGAATATATAAAAGATTTTATTTTTATTATAAATATATTTAAAACAAAGAATATATCGATTAAATTGTTTAGATTATTCGTAAATTTCTTTAATATAATAATATTACATTATATAATAAACTCTTTTAAATTATCCACAATAAAAGAAAAGTTAAAAATAATATTTAAAATTATATTTCTAATATTATTAAAAAATTTAAAAATATTTATTAATTTAGTTAAATATATACGTAATATAATATCGCAATTTATAAAATTAATTAAATTTTTAAAAAAATAAAAGATTATAATATTAAGAATAAATTTTAAAAAAAAGAAATTTAAATAAAGCCAGAAATAATAAATTAAAAACGTTTTATTAAACGTCTTTATAAAAATAAAGGTATAATCATTTAAAAAATTAAAAAAAATATTAACGAAACATACGATAATGGTATATTATAATTTAATATATTCATTATATATTAATTTTAACATATTTTAACAAAAAATAAAAATTATAATATATTATATAATTTAAAATACCTTAGAAAAAATCATAAAAAACGGGAAATTAATAATATTTCCATTTTATACGGCGATATAATTTATCGTATTTTTATTTAAAATATTAACGAATTTGGAAAAAAAATATTAACTAACGAAAATAAAAATATTAAATTTTATATAGATTTTAAAAAAAACATAATATTATATAAATATAATAAAAACGGAAATATATATTTTTACGGATTATAAAATAATATTAAATATAATTAAATATTTAAATATTATTAATTATATAATAATAAATAATAAAAATTTACGATTAATGAAAATAATAAAATTTATTAATAAATTCGAGTTTATTATTTTATATAAACCAAAGTGGTTATATATTATATCGAATATATTATCGCGTTTATTTATTATAAAAAAAAATAATTTTAAAAAAAACGAACCGAAAAAATTAAATATATTACCGGATAACTAAAACAAATATTAAAATTTAATTATAATCGAAAAATATTTATAAAAAGTAGAAATATATATCGATAAAATATTATTAACGATTCGATTGGTTATTATATATCCCGAAAATAATTTAACGATAAATAATTTAAAAGAAATAATATTAATATATAATTTCGGAATTTTTTAATAAATTTTAACGAAGTTATTTCGAAAATTTAAAATAAAAAATAATATTAAATATAATTAAAGTTAATATAAAATTTATCCCAAAAAATACGGTAATATTTTTATTTTATTTAAATTAAAATTTATTATAAAAAAGATTAAAATTTTATAATAAATTTTATATACCGAAAATATATTATCCGGAAATTTTTAAAATAATATATAAGTAGAATTATTTTAAATATGCCAAATTAAAAAATTAATTATTATATTTCGTATTAAATAAAAAGAAATTTATAAAATATTTAAAATCGTATTTAAAATATATAATAATATAATTAAAAAATTATAAACCATATAATAATATATAATTAATAAAATCTTTATTATATTTATTTTATATAATTATAATAAATATAATATTTAAATTACCATTAATATAAAAAAAGAAAATTTTATTAGAAATTATAAGAAATAAATTCATTAAAATAATATATATTTTTTTTAAAAAATATAATTAATTAACAATATAATAAATGAACGGTTTTTATAATATAATATTATTAAAAAATTAAAAGTTATTTAAAATTATAATATCGGATAAAGATTTAAAATTTTTATCGAATTTTTAGAAATAATTTTAAATTAAAATAAAGATATAATTATTATATATAACGGTATATTATTTTTAAACAAATAAATAAATAGAAAAGTTTATTTTTTAAATTAAATTTATATTCCGATATTATTTATACGCTTTTAAAAATTAATCGGAATGGAAAAAATATTTGTTTCGGTTATAATATAAAATAAATATAATAAAATTATCGGTTAATAAAATAAACTTATTATAAATATTATATAATTTTATATTAAATTCGATAATAAATTTTTTAACCGAATAAAATATATTAATGTCGAATTTTTAAATCGAAATTTATAATATAATAATTATATTATTTATAATAATAAAAAAATATTATAATATAAAATATAAATTTATATTTTTCCGAAAAAATAATAAAATATTATTTCAATTATATAAAAAATATAATATTTTTACGATAATAATATTAAGGAAAAAATTAAGTTAATAATATATTAAACCGTTTAAAATAAAAAAAAAAATTAATTATTTTATATATAAATTCGATTTTTTTAAATATTTTAAAATTTATAATATTATTTCTATTAATTATTTAAAATTAATATTTCCGATAAATATATTCGATAAATAATTATTATATTTAAAAAGAATAATATTAAAAGTTTATTAATATAAAATTATATAATAAAAAAAAAATAAATATTTAATATAATATATTAATTTAAACGATAAATATATAAAATAATATTTAAAAAAAAAATTAGGAAAAAATAAATAAGAATTTATAAATAATTAAAATATTAAATGCAATTAAAAAATTATAAATTAAAGTAATTATATATAATTCGAATCGGTAAACGATAAAAGTATCGCCATTTTTAAAAAAAATATATATTATATAATATAACCCATTTATATTAACTATAATTAAGTTTATATTAACGCACGGATGTTTAATAAAACTTAAAGAAAATAAACATGATTTAGCTTTTATAATATATAATCACCGTAACGATATGCCAAAATATAATTATTTTAAAACTATCACCAATATAATTCTATAAGTATATGAAATAACTAGCCCAAAAATTAATGACGACATTAATGTAGGTTAGGTAAGGTGGATAGAAAATAACAAAACAAAAACAAATAATTAAGTATTGTAAAAACCGACGATGTATTAAATTATCTCAACGAGTTTATGCTAAGAATTTGGAAAACATCAGCCACTTTAAATGACCTACACATTGGAGGTACGCACATGGTAATGTTTATACAAACAGCTACAGGGTAAAAAAACATGTTTACCAAATCGTAGTCCGAATCCGAGAAAGGTTCCACATAGGGCCGTATCATCGCAACAATCCTTCAACATAATAGGCCAAATAGCTTTCTAGATACCGCACAATAAACCGCATAATAAACCGCACAAGAATAATAAATAACTCGTTATTCAAAATAATACTCGACGTTAAATATTTACGATTACAAGCTTTCCATCTATTTTTTTTCTACCCCTAAACGCCGTGTTGATATATTACAACGCCCACCCGCCATACCAACCTTACCTATCTATTCCCCTCCAACCCTACGCTCAGCTAAGAAGCGGTCGTACTATCCAAGGTTGATTTCCGCCGAGAAGGAACCTACAGAAGGACGCTGTCCTTCATCAGAGCCACCATGGACCAAAGGAACATATCCATTATTGTATCGCCCTTGGAGAAAAGCAGCGTTCGCGGCGACTATCGACGGCTATCTTTCCTGCTAGACGGAGCTAGGCCCGACGCCGCCCAGTCTATCAAAAAGACCATTGTTTTTTTATCCAGTTTAAAAAAAGTCGTCGCCGCCCGCTACTACCTGATGTCGCAAGCTATGAGTCTCGGTTTCACCCCCGGAGAGGTAGAAAGTGCCATCCGACGGTACAGCAGGGACACACGGCCGGCCGATCATGAGCGGATTTATCGGGATTTTTGTCAAGAAGACTCCCCCTGCCGGATCATAATAACAACTGTGGCCCTCGGTATGGATATTCGTAATGTAAAACGTGTAATCCAATTCGGGCCATTCAGTTCGGGCGAC
This sequence comes from Hypoxylon lienhwacheense, assembly GCA_902806505.1. NCBI lineage: Eukaryota > Fungi > Ascomycota > Sordariomycetes > Xylariales > Hypoxylaceae > Hypoxylon > Hypoxylon lienhwacheense. Next base: position 2,316,523 of record CADCWW010000003.1, on the reverse strand, counting down.
CGTCTAGATCTATTACCAATGTTTACCCATGTGGTCCGCAATGGGGAAACGCAAGGGGCGGTATACTTTTTCATGCCCTATTGGTATTTTGATCGCCTAGGACACGGCGCGGCCCCGCCTGTAGTGAAAAGGCCAAGGGGACGATCGCTTAGGAACAGGTGGTACTCACCGGTGCTCGACGATAGCGAATCCGAACCCGACAGTTCTGAATGCTCGGACTTCGTGTCTAGGTCAACAAGTGCGGCATCATCTACGTCGGCGGCCGCCCACATCGATGCCGGCCCCAGAACGGACCCCGAATTAGGGCAGTTCGGGACCACATACCCGACCCATTGGTCGAAGTCGGAACGAAAAAGAAGGACCCGGCTAAGAAAGGAACAGCCCGACGTATACAACTTTGTAAACTCCAAATGTTTCCGGGCATACGCCGTGAATTTCCTGCGCCGGCCGGTGGGACTCGGCGCTGAAGGCGTGCCCGCAGAAATATGCTGTAATGCATGCAACCCTGAAGTTGGCCGGCTGTCTGTCCTCCCTCCTAAAGCAACGGCCAACTGGGCCATTAGGAAAAGGTCGTTGGAGTGGTTCGTGCTGCAGGAGATCCATGATTTCTTCGACAGGGAGGCGCATCGGCTAACCGCCGGAGTAACATCGCGGTATCGTTTGCCTGGGGTAACGGTTATGCCGACACGTATTCAAATTATGGTGGCTAAGGCTTTAGTCGCAGCGCCCGACCCCGGCGCCGCCTGGCCGGCGGTAGCGAAGGCTACAGAGGACGGCGAGTGGGAGGACGACGACGAAATAGGGGTTCTGCTTTGCGCCGAATGCCCTAGAATATACCGGGACGGGGAAAGGCGGCATAGGGAGTACCTCGCGGACAAGCAGCGCAAGATGGAGCTTGATAATGCCCCCGACTTAAGCAATCAAGTCAGTTTGTAAATACGGGCCGGGAAACCAAAGTTTGAGAATTTTGATTTACTGGGATTAAAATCAATAGGATTCATTACAAATATCCATGTGTTTTATACCCTTTTAGCCTCGACCTCCGTATAATACGGATAATTACATATGTAAGGGTAATACCTGTAATACATTATACAGTAATGTAGTACAGGAATTCGAACTTCGGAAATGTAACTAGTTGTAATCCCGACTATCGGCAAGCTCCCGATCCCGATCTTTGCATGCCGTCAACACGTCGAATCCAGTGAAATGTACCTCCAATTACCCTTGTACCTATGCAGCCGATAACGCAACCATTCTAGATATTCCTACTTAGATACCTCCTATCCATTAAAGTACCTAGCAAAGAAAGGCTATCACTGTTTGTCTATGCTGAGGTCTTTTCCATCAAAGGAAAAATATATATATCTTTTGCAAGTAGATCAGTGACTGTACATGTATGATACTAGCATTGCGTTTGAATGAATCCTAGCTGTCAAAGGGTAAGGCTCAACACCAATCATAGGGGAGCTCACATCTTACTCTTCATTCATCAATTCGTCTCTTAGATACTACCAAATACACACACACACATATTACACCGCGAACGCATTTTCCGCTTTGGCAAAGAACTTCTTCGACTCAACACACCGCTCGCTCTTGCATCCGGGACACCTCAGACCCATCTGATACGAACACGCAATGCCGTTGTTCAGGTGACTTTTTGCGATATCTGCGAGGGCATTGATGAAGATGGGATTCCCGTTGAGGCTTTCTACCCTCTTGACCGTGTCTTCGTGACCAGACTCTCCAATTACCTCTTTGTCAAGTTCGAAGAGGGTCTCGATATGATCCGAGGTGAATGCGATAGGAATAAGAATCAGGTCCTTCTGCCCCTTTGCGACATACCCCTCAACCGAAGCCTGAGTCTGAGGACCAAGCCATGGCTGAGGGCCGACTTGTGACTGCCAACATAATCTGTACGGATTCGAAAATTTTAGTCGTTGCATGACGGCATATACCGTTGCAGCAACTTCGGCAGGATATGGGTCACCTAATACCTTATTAGTGAAATTTGCGCGCGGATGTGACGTCTCTAGTTTCCTACCCCTATTGACTACCGTCATCGGCAAACTATGGGCTGAGAATAGCAAGACAACCTGATCTCGTCGGTCTTCCGGATATTGCGCCAAAGTCTTTTCGATATTGCTAGCAAAAGCCTCCACTAGGCCTGGATGCACCGGCCACCTGTCAATGACGCTCCATTGAATCGTACCAGGCCCAGCTTTTCCTTCTAGCCGTTGTCGCCACCTCCACAATTCGATAAGACTGCTTCCCGTTGTAGAACATGAATATTGAGGATACTGCGTGAATGCTACAGCTCGTCCCCCCTTGCCATTTCCAAAGCCGTCCGCCAGTAACTTGTTGTACATCTCCTCAGTTAAGGGGTTCGCATAGCGAAATGCGACATATGGTATATGAGGCGCTGTCTCGGGCGATATCCGGTCGAGAATCTTGCACATCTGTTCGTTTTGATATTCTGACCATTTTCGAATGGGGGAACCACCTCCAATCTCTGCGTACTGTTTCTGGATCTTCGGTGTCCTTCGATTCGAAATGAGAGGACCGATATAGTTTTGTAGTCGGCCTAGCGGGATTAAATCGCCATCTGCCTGCTCATATATTAGAACAACATGAGGAAAGATGATATGATTGGTAAAGGGCATACAAATAAACGGCTCAAAAAGTCGCCAACCTCGTCTACGGTAGAGGGGCCGCCCATGTTAAGGAAAACCATCGCTGTTGGACCTTTTGAACCAGCCGATTTCTGTATGACAGGCGGGACCGGCGTTGCAAACGATCTCGTCTGTAGTCCATTGCGCCTCGATAATCGGAGGTTTAGCGGTGGAGAACTAACAGTCGCAGAACCAGCTGCTCTGCGTGCGAATTGGGTAACGGAATGTCGCATTGTCATGAATATTGTGTATTAGGAGGTAAATTTTGAATATCCAACGATGATGATGAGACGGCAAAAGAGCCTTGGTGATCTGTTTTTATGGTTATTTAACATGTGTGCCTCATTATAGGTGTATGTAGGTACCTCGGTATGTATGAGTCCTAAAATGTTTGCGGATTTGCCCCTCGAGAAAGTTCGGCTCATAAGTGAAATTCTCAACTGTTAGTTAGTACAAAATATATGGGTGTTGGTTACGTACATACATGTACATGTTACGGTAACGATGCAGAGAGAGTTTATGGGGGATGATCTAACAGCCAATTAAATATACTCAATTGCCTAGCAATCGCCCTTGCATACCTATATCTACTAGGTACCTCTGTACCGATAGGTAGATAGATGACTTAAAAAAGGGTCACCTGACAACGCGCTTGCTTTCCTAAGACATTATTACAATTATTACATCATACACGCTGAAGCGCGATATCTGCCTTAAATGTGTTTCATTTCTTAAAGAAGTACATGTAGTAAGAATCTTTATTTTCCCTGTTTTTCCTTGCTTCATGCATTTAAGAATTATAAGAATAATTCTGAGATAAATTGACATTTCTCCATCATTTTGCAAGCATCGATCGGAGTACATTTTCAAATTCCTTGTGTTTCTTACTACTTATCGTTGCCTAATTTTTTCATCAAGATTAAGAAAAAAAAAGCCCTAACAACTCTCATGTCGGACCACTACGAGAAACGGGACGAAGAGGAAGAGGAGGATGAAATTGGCGAAGAGGTATCATGTTGTGCTTTCCTTCATTTTAGCATTATCATATTAATACCTTGCGTAGGATTTCAAAGCTCAAAAAGATGCTCTCATCTTCGCCATCGATGTGAGTGAGTCGATGTTGCGGCCGCCTCCGGTGTCAAACGACAAGAAGGCAGACAAAGACCCCCCTGTGTATGCAGCCCTTAAGTGCGCCTACCAGGTGATGCAGCAACGAATCATATCCAACCCAAAGGATATGATGGGTATCATACTTTTTGGCACGGAAAAGAAGAAGTATGGAGAAGAGCAGAACCCGCCCTATCCTCACTGTTATGTCTACACCGACCTCGATGTTCCCGCAGCTGAGGACGTGAAGGACTTAAGGCAGCTCCTCGAGGGAGGAGATGAAGCCAATGAGATTCTGAATCCATCTGGTGAAGGGGTGGAGATGTTCAGACTACTTTACCTAGCGAACAACCTTTTCACTACCAAGTCCCCTAACTTTGGATCTCGAAGATTATTTATCATTACAGATAACGACGACCCCCACAAGGATAACAAGGAGCTCAGAGAAAGCGCAGCGTGCCGTGCCAAGGATTTATACGATTTAAACGTCACCATCGAGCTCTTCGCAATCACTCGCGATGACGAAAAGTTTGATTTCGGAAAGTTTTACGATGTAATTACTGGGCCGAAAGCAAGTCTTGATCCGTTCACTAACAGAGAATAGGACATAATATATCGTGATCCGGTTGCTGAGGAGACAAATTTGGGAAGGGTTTCGACATCTAAGTCGGGCAATGGACGGACTCTTCTCAACTCGCTAGCCTCCAATATTAACTCTAGGCAAACTCCGAAGAGAGCATACTTCGCTAGTATGCCGCTCGAACTCGGTCCCGGACTTCAGATTTCGGTCAAAGGATACAATATCATTCAGAAACAAACCCCAGCTCGCAACTGTTACGTCTGGTTAGACGGCGAGAAGGCACAAATAGCCCTAGGCGAAACAGCTCGCATTGCTGAAGATAGTGCTAGGACGGTTCAAACTGGCGAGGTCAAGAAAGCGTATAAATTTGGGGGCGAGTATGTCTATTTCAGCGAGGATGAACAGAAATCCATCAAACAATTTGGAAGCCCGATAATTCGAATAATTGGGTTCAAAAACAGATCGCACCTAGAATTCTGGGCATCCGTTTCGAAATCGATATTCATCTTTCCAACTGAACAAGGATATGTTGGGTCCTCGCGCGTCTTTACCGCATTGTGGCAGAAGCTACTAAAGTCTAAAAAGATTGGGATTGCATGGCATATAGCTCGAGCAAATGGCAATCCTAGACTAGTGGCTATTATTCCGTCTGAAGCACACCCAGATGGCAAGTCGGGTATTAATACCGTACCCGCTGGATTATGGCTCTATCCGATTCCGTATGCTGACGACGTACGTGAGGGCCCTGGCCAAATCAACATAGTACGGACCACAGATCAGTTGACGGATAGGATGAACAAGATCATCGGAAATTTACAATTGCCATCCGGCACGTACAACCCGGCAAAATATCCAAACCCAGCACTGCAATGGCACTACAAGATCCTTCAAGCTCTCGCACTGGGGGAAGAGGTACCTGAAAAGCCAGACGACACTACTGTTCCTAAATACAAAGCCATCCATAACAGATGCGGCGAGTACATACAGGAGTGGTCACGGACAGCAGATGAGGTCCTGAGCTTGATTAAAGATGCGAAGGCTATCAAGCGAGATATGAAGAGCGAAGAAGGCGCCGCATCGAGGCCGACAAAAAAATCAAAGACAGTAATGCCGAAAGTTAGTTCAGGCGATGAAGGAATGGACAACACGGAGTTGAAGAAAAGATATGAGAACGGTACATTACCGAAACTGACTGTGGCCGAATTGAAGCCAATTCTTAGCCACCGCGGAATCGAGACTAAGGGGCTAAAAAAGGTCATGATCGAGAAGCTTCAGGAATGGATTGAGGATAATGTGTGATGAAGTTTAAAATGCTATTATTTCATATGACTTTCATAAGTTGCTAGTTTTTGGCATTAAATACAATAGCATTACACTTATAGATAGAAATGCCATTTCCCCATGGTTATATGAGTTTTTTTCGTATAATTATTGTGAGATGATGTATTTGTATGGCTGCGTAAAGGAGGTCGTACATATGATGTATTAGACGGAATTTTAAAGACTATTAATGGTTTAAGGGGCTATCTACTCTGTAGATATGTATTTATAGGGGTACACATCCTCCTTATATAGTATGGGATAAGTACATACTAGGTACATACCCATATCTCGGCTCTTGCATGCATTATGTATAATTATACTGTAAGGCTAGCATAATTGTGGAGCTTGCAGGTACTTCGTGTTCTCAACCCCAACGCGCGCTTTGGTTAATACATGCAACCTCTCCACCTACATCTTTTTTTCTTCTATACATAGTCCTGCGTCACGAGCCATTCGCATCGCGCGCAATCCCGGACAGCGGTCCGCGAACATAGAGGAACGATCGGTCAAACCATCTCGAGATGGAGGCTCTCTTGGATGCCTCAAGGGGCAATCATATATGTCACTCCGTCCAAGATATCCAAGATAGATTACGTCGACTTCTCGATTCCAAATCATCCGACACGCGCGCAGAACATTCCTCCCATACGTTTGAACTTCGACATAATGCAGTTTTTCATTTGAATGCCGATGACTTCGATAACTCTACCGATGGTATAATCGCCCCTATTGACCAATTACATCATCGGTCAATAACTCGATCTGCAAATGTATCCGAAACGATACAAAGTCAATCCAGCGATGATCCCATGCTCCAGCGAGCTGTGACGAAGCAAATAGTTGGCGCGATAGGAGCTGTTGATAATAGCTCGTGGACAGTTGGTGAGGCTACCAGGGATGCGCAAGGCTGGACGTTTACATACATTTGCAAAGACTCGTTGCAGGCCTGGACTCGTGCGAATGCGAAGCACGTCGAAAAAAATGCGATAGGAAGCTATAGCGGACCAGGCGGCCTGGACCAAGTAAATTCCTGTAAGGGCGACTGTTATACACGTATTGGTAAAATTCTGACCGTGCTATAGCTCGTCCTGCCTTCGATTGCCGTGGATCGCTTACGATCGCCTTCTCGAAATCGGCCAGAGGTGTCATCACTACCTATAGTCATACGCCTATGCATAAGACCGTCGCGGAGCTAGTAGAGCGTCTTGTACAGACGTTACCACCTGTGCCGGTTAATACTGCCAATAAACCGAATCAGAGAGTAGCCAGGGCCAAGCGACCACCTCCGGCCGAGGGAGAGGAAGGGGGCCGCAAAAAACGTCGGCGGAAGAACAGAGCACCTGACGCACCGACGGAAGAGGTTTCTTCTACAGAAAATCTAAATAATCAGAATATCGCTGAACCACAAGACACCAACCAGAATAACACACGTAACGGGTCGGTTCTGAACGTTCCTCCGGACGATGTCCAGCGACGGACGCAGAAAGCATTAGCCCTTCTTCATGAAAGAGGCATCGATCCTGCGACACTATCCGAGGAGCAGTTCGATATTTTTTCAAATCAGTCGCCAGATGCACAGGCAACTTCGTTAGAATTGCTAGCTTTACATGGCGCGGACAAATTGATAATTGTCCACACGACCAACAACAATGTGCCTTCGTCAGCGAATGCTACACCTGCCGAGGACCAGCCTCCTGATACGGCTCCTGATACGGCTCCTGATACGGCTCCTGATGCGGCTCCCGAGGCAGTTCCTGATGCGGCTTCTGTATTTGATTCGAGACCTAAAGGTACTTCTAACACAACGGCCACCCCAAAGAAACGTCCCCGAAAGAGGAAGTCGGACATGGTAGTGGGAGATAGTTCTATTGGCGATGACACGATAGTACCAGTACAACAGAGCGTCGAAGTTGAGACAACAACTTCCACTCTCAAACCATCAGCTAAAAAAACTCGAGGTGGCTGTAAGATTTGTAAAGACAAGAGACTCAAGGTAAATTCCATGCGTGTATAGCCTATTGGTCGGATTGGGACAATATTAACATAATACATAGTGTACTAAGGAGCATCCTAATTGTTCGCTTTGCGTAACAGCTGGCATAGAATGCATTTACTTGCCCGTAAAACCCCGTCGCAAGAGACCAGGATTACCTGTCGAAGTAGCTGATGATGAGAATTCTCATATGCCCGAAGAAACGGAACAGGGACAGATAGAAAGCCTAGCTCAAATACCAGCGGCAACATCAGCAGTTCCGAGTCCAGTACCGCACTCAACAGATCCTGCTCCTGCTGTTCAAACGGCTCCGGATTCTGATAATGAAGAATTCGTCCCGGATCCTAACATCTTGTCCGAGTCCGTCGAACATCATCCAGTCGCAACCACGCATCTTCCAGCACAGGCTTCGACGACCCAATACTACCAGAATAATAGTAACGGGCTCACATTTCCATCAAATCTGCCAACATCGTCCGAGCATCCAGTAATCCCACCACTGTCATTTCCAGAATCCCAGACACGAGAGACCCAGCCCGAGTCTTCTAATCTAGCCGTCACGTCAATGCCTGGTCAGACAGAACACCCCCCTGACTTGACTTTTCCGCAACCTGTCCCCGCGATAACCCAGAAAAAACGCCAGGCCCCAAGATCTGGCCGCCGCAATCTTCCGACTATTCAGCAAGACCAAACATCAGTACATACGCCAACTACTGCACAACATACACCCAGTTGGGATGCCTCGCCCACGACGAGGCATGTCGTCACAGCGTCACCCAATCCTACCCACGAACAGACGCCTAGGCGATCTAAGTCGCGTAAGTCTGATATGGAAGCGGATCAACGAGTAAAGGATAGCGCGAAACAAATCATGGCAATGTCTCATGCTACGACCCAAGTGCCGAGACAGTTGTCTCCAGGGACGGGGCCACAATACCAGCCGGCACCTCGGGCAAGTTCTCGACAAGACCATCGATCTCAGACTAACACCCCTGTCTCATCTACATCCCGTCCTCCCCCCCAGGCTCCGCAAGCTGTTAATAATACGTCCTACCATACAACATCATCAACCGCAATGCCTAGTTACAATCCCTATCCTCAATATGACAGCTTAAACAATAGTCAGTATGAGAATGCGAGCAACGATCATGGCTCGTCACGCATTGCGTATGAACCTAGTTCCTATAATTCTCATGCAGCTGCTATGACATCGGCATCATATTCATCTACGCCGGCATACGACTATCCCCGGAGCACTAGCTCGTCCAATACCCTCTCCCAGGCCCTTAGCCCGCCAGCCGGGTATAGTACTAATAACTCTGCAACTACACAATGGCCAACTTCGCAAGCCCGAGATACCCAACCGCGCACCCAATCGCACACCACTACTGCTACTACTACTTACTCCATGGCACCAACCGCCCCTCCTACCGCCAGAAACTACGGCACGAACCCTACAACATCGCAGACCTCACATCAAAATACACCCTACACCCAGTCGCCGTCACAATCCTATGGTTCTTACTCGGCACAGCAGCCAGGCGCCAATCAGCAAACTCCATCCAGTTGGTACGGCTTCGGTTCTACCAACAATAACAACAGTAGCAACAGCGCCAACCAGAGCAACTACGTCGGCAACCGTAACACCGCATACGGTAGCAATAACCCAAGCTCAACCCAAGCCTCGTATAACGCCCACAGGTCCTCCAACGTGCCGGCCTACTCGACCCACCACAACTACGGAGCCAATTCAGAGGACCAGTCAATCTACGACCTCCTGAGAGCCAGCGGCCCGCACTAAGCCGTCCTTACGTCTGTCTGTCTGCCCTGTGTGCGCCACACAGATATACCCATCCCCTTCTTCCTCCCAAACATACCTACCTACTAGGTACCTAGGTAGGTATTTATAATACTATAACCCGTACATGAACGGGACGACCTCTCCGAAGCGGGGTCACTACTCCTCCACACCGACGGCAGCAACAGTGGGCCGGCGACGAATCAATTGCTGTACTCGCGCGGACGGACCGTCCCGCTACGACGACCAGATGTGATATCGAAGGAATAGATAGATAGAAATAAGAAAAGATAAGGCGGAAGGCAAAAAAAAAAAAAAAAAAGAGAGAAGTCCTTCCTTCAACGGTGTAATTCCGTAATGCCGTCGGGCCTATATCAATGTCGACGGTAGCAGCGGCGGCGGCGGCGGTGGCGGCGGTGGTATTTGTGTAATTTAGAGTACTTGCCTACCTCCTAAACGTATGTACGTGCGTGTGTTTTATAACCTTGTGTATCGTAGGGTAGGTAGGTAGGTAGGTAGGTAGATTATATCTATATCCCTTGTCTGTCTGCTTACCTCTCCTGCTCCTACCTTTTTACTTGCTTACTTGCTTGCTTACTTGCTTCCTTGCTTCCTTACTTGCTTACTTACTTGTTTGCTTGCTTATATCATACCTCGCGCATATAGAGACTACGTACCTAAGGTATATAGGACTAGACTAGGACATACTGGTTAGGAGCTGGTAGTAGGGTAGAGTAGGGTAGGGTATGGGAATAACTACAATGATACACTCCTGCGCTGGTGTTTTTTTTGTTTTGTATCCGTACCTAAGTTTCTGTGTGTAAATTGCAAGGCCGGGTGCTTGGTGACGGTATGTTCGCTCTAGGAGGTACGGATACCTAAGTAAAGATAAAAGAGATATATATACTCGGATTAGGTACGGGTAGGTATGGATATGATGGGACACGACGTGGTAGATTTAAAATTACCCCCTATTTCTCGGGTAGTACCTAAGGTAAAAGGTAGGTAAGTAGGTGATAGTATGATAATGCATGGTGTATATATAAATCTCGTCTACCTCTCTTCGTACCGCACATATACGCTAAGATGGTACTTGGGTAGGTCCCTACATACAATCTATTATAGGTACGTTATATCCAACTCACGCACGCTTATGCACGAGCCGTCCGCGCACCCACACGCTCTTGACGTTCCTGTCGTCGCCGTTGTACACCCACTTGGCCACGCGATCCTCCCAGCTCTCCCAGCCGAATATGTCCACGTCTCCTTCCCGATCACCGTTGCCCTCATCCACGTCCTCGTCCTCGTCCTCGTCCTCGTCCTCCCCCGCTTCGCACTTCGATATCATGTTCAGGCCGATCAGCTGCGCGTCCCACTCCATCCCGACTTCGAACCCGCCGATTTTGTTGGCGAGCCCAACGACCTCGGCGCCGCCTCGAGTGGCAAGATGCAGAACCTCCTCGACGCTCAAACGTGCATGGTCGCGCTCTTTGTGTGGCACGTCGGCCCACTTACCCACCGGCATAGCGAGGTGGTTGGAGACTAAGGCAGCTTGACGCGCGGCCTCGAGCACGCTGGGACTATAGCCGCCGCTCATGTCGGTGCCGAGACCCACGGCGATGCCCTTCTCGAGAAGCCAGCGCACGCGGGCCTCACCGCTTGTCAGGGCCGAGTTGCTGCAGGGGCAGTGAGCGACCTTGGCTCCGCGCTGCGCAATAAGCTTGGCTTCGTCGTCGCTGATGTGGATTGCGTGGGCTAAGATAGTCCGTTGGCCCAATAACCCATACGTATCGTACACGTCGGCATAACTCTTGCAGTCGGGAAACATATCGCGCACAAGCTGCACCTCGTCTACATTCTCCGAGATATGCGTTTGTATCGGCAGCGAGGACTCTTTGTGCAGCTCACCTAGTTGAGTCATCGCCTCCACACTACATGCTGGTGCGAAACGAGGCGTCAAGATCGGACTCACAAGGTCATAAGTTGGGTCAATCTTCTTAATGTGAGCAATGGTAGCCCGCGTCGCGCATAAGGACTGTGCTGCCGATTCGTCGTGGTAGTATTCCGGGCCGAGATTATCCATACATACGCGACCTATGAACGCGCGCTGTCCCATAGAAAGACAGAGGTCGGCAAGCAGATTAGTAGACGGGACATGTATGGTAGCGTAGTAAGCAGCCGTGGTAGTGCCGTGGGAGAGGGTCCGCTGAATACAGCGTTTATATACCCTGCGAGCTCTTGGAAGCTTTGAGAGGGATGCCTCCATCGGGAAAGTGTAGGTATTCAGCCAGTCCAGCAGCGTTGAGTTGCCGAATATACCTATGTTTGGGTATTGTGGTGCATGGACGTGTGTGTCTAACGTTTGATTAGTTAGAGAGCTAAGGGGGAGGGAGACTCGGGCTAAATAAAAAGAAATAGGGGGTAGATGTATTCGTTCATACCAATAAACCCAGGGAAGAAAAACTGACCATCGCTGGTTGCAGTAACAGAAACTTCATGTGCTTTCCAGCCCAACTTAGGATATAATATCTTCTGCGCCCTGTGCCGGTCGCAGTTCCGTTCAATGGCAACGATCTTCCCGGATTTGTCCACGCAAACTGCGGTGTCATGAAGATACTGGAGATCACCGAGCTTGATGCTATGTATGAACAAGCCTAAGAATAATTGATTCTTATGACTTTTCGAGGTGTCCATGGCGACCTGTTCTTCCGACGGACTCTCACCTGTCCAACCCACCCAGACCGTTTATCCTTCCCCCTTTAATATACCTTGGTATATCTATCGGGCCCTATTTAAGATATTGGTGAATCGATCGGATATTTTGTTGTGATCGGGAAGCAATGTGGTGAGATGTCACCGATCCTGTGAGACAAAGTCGGTCCAATCCGATTGCATCCAATCCTTCCGGCACCGCACCGGCGCCAATATCTTGAACCCGGACGCCCAGTGATCTGTGCTTATAAAGCCACTAAGCCTTTGACCTGAGAAAATGGATATTTGCGTAAATGCCAATGTGATGTAATGAGAAAGAAAGAGAAGTAAGGAATTATCTGATAATTGTTGTTAAGTTGAGAAAAAAAATAAAAGGGAGAGAAAAGCGGACGGAAGATTGAAGGAAAAAGGAACATAAACTTGGCAACCGCTGTATGAGGAATCACTAGCGGATTTTCTAGAATACTAGATAAGGTACCTTTTATTCTAGATTAGGCGAGAACATTGAATATGTTCCTGCATTCAATGGTACATACAGTACTATTCAATGATAATATCAAGTTACATGTAAGTACCTCCTTGTCTCCCCTACTTATGTATGTACATAAGTAGGTACATAAGCTGGGTATTAGGGGTCCGTTGACTAATGTAATTGTGTCTCTTGTGTCTCTGGACGGAAGCGTCCACCGGCACACAACGTCGAGGTAGTGTCCGATGGAAGCCGGTCAACGCCGGCACCCGGGAGGACAGGGTTTTCCATTGGCGTTCGACCTTAACTTTACAGTTTCACGCCCCCGCCAGGTTTTTTGTACTAGTATTACCAGGGTATCGCTGGGTACAGTCTTAGTGTATTGTCAGATTTTCGGGTTATTCATGCTTAGGGCACTTGAAGACCTATCGTCAATATTCTTTCCCCTAATTCAAGATGTATTACGTTTATAATAATACAATAGGCATCTTATGACATACATAATATACAAACGCATAGATTATGTTGTTATTATTCATATAAGTCCCATATTAACCATGTTTACGGATATAATTCCATGACCATTAAGATATGAATATTTTTATTTATTCAACTTCTTACAATCTCTAGCGTCAACGACGCCACGAGACGGGAGCTAGCTATGGACGTAGATAACCTCGTTCTCCCGAGAGGTTGAGCAATGTCATCGTATCCCCGATGAATTGATACCTTATAATCTAGGTATTATATACCTATATAAGCGAACGTCGTTAGACTAATCTTAAACTCGTCTTCAATATGTCTTGGGTTGATTTATAGTAAACCCGATACCTCGATGCATCGAGTGAGTTAAGTGTTTATATACCTTGAATTAAACAACCACATATACTCAGGTTGACGAACGGATAAATATAAAATAAAATAAAATCCGTTCATCTCTTAAAAAAACACCATGGTTTTCATCATTGTAATTATACGTCAATTTGACCAAATTCTATCTATAAAACTTACAAGACTTACAAGCACCTTGGTCCTTGGTAGACTCCGTACTCGTACCGTAGGTCACACGACCTAATTCCCAATGTACCGTAGAAAAGCCTCCGCAAAGGGTCCTGAAGATCCACTATCCGAGCAGTGTGACCGGAGATAAATCAGCAGACTTCTTCCCCCGATTGGTCGGCACATGTACCGGGAACACGGCACGCAACTTACATAAGTACCTACATTACGGTAGAAAACTACCGAAGAACTTTGATTGAATGGGGGGGTTCGAACCGGTTAACCACGCCTAAAACGGACTTATCATTAGAGCCCTATCATTAAATGTCATAGTTAGCTTGTAAGCCTGTATCTAAGACATCCAAACCACAAAATTCCAAAACACCCGAATCTTTTCGTCTTACACCTTTTTACTCATCACCCACATACACAGTAGATAATCTCACATCCCAATTTATTACGTCTACCACTTTAATCGACCTTGTTCAATTATCCTCACCTTGTCTCACGTTAGGTACGTACCTAACTACGTACCGCATTCTCGGATAGTGTACATCACCCATCCCTTACCTAAGCTTCTTTTCTTTTCTTTTCTTAGCCAAGACCAATCAATCTCCGTTCTTTCTATCCCGGAACTTCGGGTCTCTAACAGGAAAGAGGTCCTCGATCTCGCCTCCCCGCCCCGGCACAGTTTACCACCACCGCCGGGTAACAATCCGTCCTCCTACGTATTTAGCCCCGGGGGACCGAGACCGAGACCGAGGCCGAGACCGCTAACCCCTCAAAAGAGCCTCAGCCATGCCCCTGCACATCGCGAGCCTAGGCTCCTCCTTCGCCGCGGGCCCCAGCATCCCGCCGTGCGTCGACGAGGCCGCCGGCCGCTCGGGCGCCAACTACGCCTGCCTCGTGGCCCGGCGCGCGGGCGCGCGCCTCACCGACCTCGCCGTCTCCGGCGCCGTCCTGCCGAACCTCACCACCGAGCCCCAGGACCGCGGCGGCCGGCTCTTCCCCCCGCAAGTCACCGCCCTGCCCCCCGACGCCGACCTCGTCCTCGTCCTCGGCGGCGGCAACGACATCGGCTACATCGGCGGCATCTTCGAGGACACCCTGAACGGCCCCCACGGCGAAGCCCTCGACGACGACGACGACGACGACGGCTTCCTCGGCGGCGCTCCCCCGCGCACCGCTGCCGCCCCGGACGTCGACGGCCTGGCGGACCTGTACGCGGGCGTGCTGGACGCCGTGCACGCCCGGGCCCCGCGCGCGCGCGTGCTCGTGGTCGAGTACCTGGCCGTGCTGGGGCCGGACACGCGGCCGGGGCAGGACGTGCCGTTCGGGGCGGACCGGGTGGCGCACCACCGGGGCGTGTGCGCGACGCTGCTCGAGGCGACGGCGCGGGCGGCGCGCGGCCGCGAGGCCTGGTGCGCCCTCGTCTCCGTCGGCCTCCCGAGCGAGGCCCACGCCGTCGGCTCCCCCGAGCCCTGGGTCTCCGGCTTCACCCGGAAGCTCTTCTACTCCGGCGGCGCCTACCACCCCTGCGCCGACGGCATGAAGGCCGTCGCCGACATCATATACGCGAAGCTAGTCGAGCTCGGGATCGTGAAGGACGGAAGTAAGCTCTGAGATAGGGCGGTGGTGGTAGGAGGACGGATACCGGGTTTGGGCCTCAGGTTTACGAGATTGGTATTCGGGAATAGCCGGTGCACTGATAGGGAACGGCGTGTGAGGGATATATAAGGAACACATATATCTAACTTGAAAGGTAGGTACCTACATCGAGATATTGCCATGTCGTGGCGATGTTAAAGCATGCCATGATCTATAATGGTATGGTACCAAAGTGAAAGGGTATGAAAGGGTATGAAAGGGTTTTTGTTTCGTCCCCTAAAATAAAATCGAGTCTTGTCAATCGACTACGGGGTAGACATCTAGATGCCATAGTTTCAAACGTTGATAAAAGTTGTTCAATATACGACCCGAAAAGGTTATACTCGCAATGAAGCTATGTACGAGGATACGAATACCGAAATTGCCCGCGCCATCAAATCTAAAGGAATAAAGCTAATGGGTACAACCGAGCCTCAACACCGCCAGCACGACACTATTTCACCAACACCATCCCAGCTCCCCAAAACACAATGATTGTATTTTAATTACCTGTACTTATCCTACGCCCCATATTTCTAGTGGCCGTTGACCTGCACCGGGGGCGAGTTCACGCCGTTAACACCGTTAACATCGTCTTGGTAGCTTTCCCAGTCCTGCAAGATCTGCGCGATCTTCGGCGACCCTGTGAGATCGTATACGTTTTGGAAGTACTCCTTCGTAAGCTCAAACGGTCGAGCCGTCACGTTAGGGATGTACTTTCCAACCAACTTGGCGGGATCGATTGATGTCTTGTTAATCTTCTTTTGCAGTATATTTCTGAACGGCTTGACACCCGAGCGTAAGAATGTAGAGTGGAATGGCACGTCGATACCCTTCAGAGGAATAGTAGCGAATCCCCTCTCCAGCTCGAGAGGCGTCGGCTTGGCCAACGTCTTCTGAGCAGAACCCTTAATTATATCCACAAGGTGTGCCTTCACTTCCTCGATACTTAAGTCTTGGCGAAGCTGGTTGATATCTACCTTCTGCGACTTCAGGAAGTTTAGGACGCCAGTGAGTGTGTCTAGTGCACGAAGATCACCGGCGCAGACGTATTGCATATTTGCCACGTTGTAGTTGACAATCTCCAAAAGCCAACCGGTCTCCTCGGCAATATTGCTTACTACATATCGCAGAGCGCTTTCGCTGAACGTCTTGGAGATTCGGCTAGGGTTGACAGCGCACATCGAATAATTGGAACGACCTTGCGCATCACGCTCGACAGCTACTTGCATCGTTAACCCGCGATAGAAGACGACCGAGACTAACGATTCGATAGGCAAAACGTCTGCTAGTGCAGCGAGGGCGGAGTATTCGCCTAGAGAATGGCCGGCAAAGGTGCTATCTCGCGGTACAAGACCCTTAGCATTCATGTCTTCAAAACTGGCCTTCTCCATAAGTGTGAGAGCAGGTTGCGTAAATTGGGTTGCAGAAAGGAGACCTGTGGGTGAACGGTATGTATACGATGTTGTTTTCTCATTAATCTCCTTGAAAATGCGTTCAGACTTGACGGAGCCGTCTGCAGCGATTGTTTCAAAGTTCATCTGCATGTAGTTTTCGCGAATTGCCTTGCCCCGAGGACCACCGAAATGGATGGTCAGCTCCTTGGGATTGTTCTTCACGATGTTCAAGATAGAGAAGCCTGAAACATGTTAGCACGCAGCACATGGGTGGTTGAATTGGAGACTTACCGTAGGTGTCTAGTAGGTATTTATCGGCCCTATCCCAGACTTCTTTGGCCACGGGACTAGTGTTGTACAGATCCATACCCATACCCTGTTCTTGCGATCCTTGGCCAGTGAAGACATAAGCTGTAACAGGCTGTTCGACTTCAGCTTCACCAAGGAGTACCTTCTCTTCGGTCTCTTCGTTGCTTGCTTCTACTTTGATGATCTTGCGACCACCAATCATCCCAACATGTTCAAGCTTGACTTGAATATCATCATTGGGCAAGACCATACCGACAAGAGAAGCGTGAAAGCTTCGAACACGACCAATGTTGTTTTCGGCTGCCCAGGTCTCTACCAGGCTCCGCACGGCAGCACTGGAATACATGCCGTGGGTTATGGTACCAGGAAGATTAGCATAGCTGGAGAAAACACGAGAAACGTGAATGGGATTGTAATCGCCCGACACTTTTGCGTAGGTCTCGTTCGAAGCGGGCGCCTTTAATTGCAAAGGCGTTTTGCCGCTGAGAGGAATTGGATTTTCAAAATTGATCGGCTGCTCAATGGAAGAGCCATGTCTCTCGAGATAATCAACAACAGGGTTACCGTGAGACGATCCGGCCTCGTAGTCGACACTAGCAACTTGAATAATCTCTTTGGTGGGGAGTTCTAGCAGTACTTGGCCTCGGGTTTCGACGCTGCTGAATACATCCTTATTCTTGAACTTGTAGAAGCTCTGGAGGCGGAATGTCAAGGTTTGACCCAAGAGTTCGATGTCGTTATTATCGAATTGAATCCAGTCCTTCGATTTTAGCACAGCAACGTCCTTGGAGGTATCAAGGTGGACCTGCATCGGGGTCTCCATCTTGCGTTGGAACGTGTTCTCATAATCAGTATAGACACCGCGATATAGGAACTGCGACGTGACTTCCATGACGGCTTCGCCATCCCTATATATCGTGCCGCATACTTCAACCATTTTGCCAGACTCTTCGTTGACTACGGCATTGATCTGAGCTGTCGTCTTAACCTCGTCATCCTTTTTCAAGGGGTCGGCTCCTGGCATCATCCTGAAGCCATTGGAAAGATGAACAAGCTTCAGAAGGTCGCCATCAATCTTTCGGGGGAAAATGGGCTTTGTGATAGCTTTCCATCCGACAACGATAGCAAAGTCCATTGGGGCAAACGTCATCTTACCGGGACGATCGACAAAGGCCTCGCCCGTATTTCCAACGGCATGCACGAAATCATTAATATCCTCCTTAGATATTGTGGCCCGTCCCCCATCAAATTTGCTTGTAACAGGAACATCGAGGTCAAGAGACTCCTCTCCAAACCACGCACGCCAATAGAACTCTTTAATGCGGTCATTACGTCCTTCCATGATTTCGTGAATTGGCGCATAACCTGCTTCGGGATGATACGTGAAGCGAAGCGGCAGCGAGACAGGCTTGCCGAGGGCCGTGGTCTCCTTAATCATGCTTACGACGATCTCACTCTTCCCATCCAACTTTACATTGATCACATCCACATAATGATTGTGCCTCGGCTGTTCACGAACCACTATCGATGTTTTGGCTGGGTCATTCGGATATAGAATCTCAACGAAGAGGCCTCGAACTGGTGCGAAAATCCTCTTCATCGGATTCGTCTGGTATTTATGGCCCTGTACCAAGACTTCCGAAGTGAATAGAGCATGGCGCCAATTCCGATTGGGTCCTGCCAGAAGTGCAAGCCAACTGTCAACGGAGGGCAATACGACGCCAGGAGACGAGGATAGGCGGTATGTGTTCTTGTGCTGATCGTATGATACCGTGAGGCCTTCTATATCTGATGCCATCTCGGTATCGATAAGTTTGCCGCCGAAATATTCGATAACTGGGATCAGCTCAGGTTTGTTAGCGTAGACATCCTGTGTCAAGCTGGCTATATGGGCGTTGTGAATCCCGTCAAGGATATCTTTGATTGGCTCGTCCAGCACAGTCGAATATTTGACAGCCGTCGGACCTTGAAGAATACAAGTACGCCCGACATCCTGACCTATGACTGCCGCAAGATCTTCAGATTGCCAGAGGGAATCTTTCTTGAAATAAAATTCGAAATTCTCGTCAAGAGAGGGGACAAAGGTCACGGGTTTCTGGCCTCGGCGTTGGCATAGAAGTAAGAAGTGCTGAACGTCTTGCGCATTGATGATCTGGGTTTCGGCTTCGGGATAATGCGAAAGAATTCTCTCGACGGCGGAGTATGGCTCGTTTAGCTCAGAATAACTCTGCAAGTGAGATGGCTGATTAGGAGACGTAGTAAATCGTTCCTCGACACGATGAATGAAATCCCCCGTTAGCTTAGCAAAAGATGGATCGATCCATCGCGTCTCATGCTTGACATATAGGAGATCGACCATCCGACGGACGACTTCACCGTACGTCATGTCTTCGAGATCAACAGTTTGGCCAGCCCGGTTGCGACCAAACCAAACTTTTTGGAAATCGTCGTTCAATTTCTTGATAATGTAATCTCGGTTTTTCTTCAACTCAGCAATGCGCTTTTCCTTTGGTAAGCTGAAAATTTTGCTGTCCATCTCTGCCCAAAACTTGACACCACGGGTGGCAAGCTTGTGGATTGGCTCACCCATCTCCGACCGGACAGTAATCACACCACCGGCCGGGCCTTTGTATGTATGCTCCCATTCATCATCGTCAAGCCCTTCAGCATCTATGATAGCCTGCTTAGCGGCCTTGCTTGTGTGCGCTTCTTTCGCAACCATCATACGACTGCCAAAGAGACAGCCATCAAAAGGCATAGGCGGGTACCCATACTTCTTGGACCATTCGCCTGTAAGGTATGGGTATGTGTCTTCCGCGCCACCGAAGCCACTGCCAGCGACTAGGATAATGTTGTCTGATCGTCGGATACGCGCATACATTTGAAGAATTGGTTGGTGGAAATCTTCAAAGGAATGGTGTCCTCCTCCTCGCCCACCAGTCCATTGCAAGATGATAGGAAATGTAGGATTTGCCCTTGCAATGTTAATGACGGCCTGTATAGCCTCCATAGAACCCGGCTTGAAAGCGATATGTTTTAGTCCAAGGGTTTCTATATATTCCTGAGCAACTTCAATAGAGGGAACACCTGCACCAATGGTCAAACCCTCAATAGGCACACCCTCAGCTCGGAGCCGACCAATGAGAGGAATCTGCCATGCCATTGCGCGAGGGTTGACATAGATCAAGTTAATCGTGACACCTCGTCCAGCTGGGATTGCTTTCTCGATCTTTGTCAATGCCTCAGTCATAGTTTTGCCGTTATAATAACCTCCGCCAGCTAACTCGATATGATAGCCGGCATTCATTGTCGCCGCGACGAAGTCCCATGGTACAGTCGCCGGCGTCATTCCGGCAACCATAATCGGAGGCACGCCCAAAAGCCGGCTCATCTTGGTGTCCACATAAGTATGGCCCTTTGACGTCTTGACTAATCGAGGTCCGTACTCCTTGACCCAATCGTTGGCGTAAACCACAGCATGCTCTTCATCACGATCAAACAATTCGGACTTGTATCCCACTTCCTGTGCTGCGCCGTCAATGGTGCCAGCCAGAATGACACGTACGCCCGTCCCTTCTTTATTTCGGCTTGTTAGAATACCTAAACCTGAAATGCCACCTGGGCCGAAGTCCAACACGTGGGTAGCTCCAGGGAAGACTGTTGCCTTTTCCCAATTGACAGGATCCCGTGTGATCATACGAACCAAATTCGGCACAATGTTGCCTTGCACCTCATCTCTCAGATCGGCTCCGGTGCATGTGTTATAAACAGCAACTCCTAGAGACGCAGAATCGATCTCAACATCCTTCAGATCCTCGTCGATTAATTTTGTAGCTTCTGAAAGATATTTGCTATGGAAAGGAGCAGTAATAGGTAAGAACCGGTTAACAAATCGAATTTTGCGTTCCGTATGAGGAATTCGAGTTTGGTCGAGGCCTGTAGGTGCCTTCACCTTCCGTAGCTGCAGGTTTAGACCGTAGAGTGAAATTGGTGGGCCGGTGACAACCATATTCCGAGGGCTGTTCACGAGTGATATGGCGATGTGACGATCCTCAGGAAGGTACTGATTGGTCGCATTGATATGCTTTTGTACCTCGCTCTGAGGGAGGTCTCGGATACTTAGCATAGGGGTTGGGTCCCCTTCGCCATTATCAATTGAATCCCGCAGCATGGCAGGTGTCAACGAGGTCCTGGGAAATACTTGCTGGCTTCGAGCACCGATCCAGAAAAGGACCGTGAGAGCATCCTTTGCCAATTTCTCGTACGATTCCCATGAGTCTGCTGCAGCAGTAGCCGCGGCAACAATAACACCTTGAGAATGGCCAGTTGCTCCTCGAATGCGATCTCGTAGTATACCCGGGTGTACGCCGAGACCCTTGCCGAGGACTTGGTAATGGCACAACTGGACCAACCCAATTAGGGGTAGACTTACAGGAGCAGAAATCAGGTATTGAGGATCCGGAGTCGAGTCTGGGGAACGTAGCCATTCCATTACATCGAGTCCTTTCGCATACAGTTTTTCTGCCCTGGGGTCTAGTGCGAGATTATGGAGCAGGTCGGCAGATACGGCAACGAGCTCACCAACGAAAGACGGATACGTCTCGTACACCTCGCGCAACTCATCGAAGTATTCGACGATATTGCCTTGACCGCCGAATATGCTATATATCCCTGCTGTCCCCTCATCGGCAGCTCTCAAAAGCGCGGACTCGTGTGGTCGAATAGTACGGTTTGCTACTGAGCGAGCTGAATAATAGCATCGTACTACTGTTATTTGCTTGGCGAGAATGCCAGGCAAGTTCTTCGCAAGAGTGTGCACGTCGTTCCCGCGAAGGAACATCCGCTCAAATTCGTTCAGAACTAGTTTTAAAACCTCCTCGTATGAACCTTGCGCATCGTCCTCGCCTTCGTCGACCTCGTGCGCAACAAATCCCATGTACCTTGCGACAAGCTCCGCAACAGACGAAGGCTCGTCATCTAGAGCCAATTCATCGGTAGGTGCAGGTAGACCGGCGGTGAATCGGTCCTTGAGTTGTGATGCATGAAAATGAAGACTGGTAGGTACGAGGAATGAAGCCTCCAGTGATCCATGAGCGATAGTAAGAGGTCGAAGAGATGACGATGATCTAGGAGTGGACACGCCCGTTTGCGGGCCTGTGCCCGAGCCAGTACCGTACATAATTAGGGGTATCGTGGAATGATAGGCGAGGTAGAAGAGATCGGTACTGTAGGACCCAAGTTAGAGATCAAAATTATAGATCTATATTTCATTCCTTGAAGTGAACTATCTTACTATTAAATCTATCCCCGTAGACTCAGCAAAGAGCAGGAGACAGGACGTTGATTTATTTTTTTCGATTACTTGTGAGAAAATATCATGCGTAGATTTTTAGGCGACAAATGAAAGTTGCGCCGACAGTATGCAAGCATGTATCGAGAATACAATACTCGCTTATTGAAGGATCGACTCGGCAAAGACAATGAATGGCCTGCCACAAAAAGTGAAGCTGTAGGATATGGTGTAAAAGGAGCAAAGGAGGAGAAAAGTTGAAGTGGATGCGATTTTGCAGCTTCTATGTTTGATACATGTAAGAAAAGCGTCGTGTCGTGATTGCCTGCATGCATGCAAAAGTCAAACGATTTCAAGGTTTCTCTATCAAAATGGAAATAACTGATATTCGTGGCACCTACGGATTCTAGTGTTATGGAAGATCCCCCCCCCCCCTTGTCTAGTTTCTCTCAACGTACCTTTGTCGGATAAGGACATACATACATGTAAATGGGCTTAACGCTGTCTCTGGTGCAGGGACAGCTTCCTCGCCAGAAAAAAAAAATTTAAGTTTCTTGTTGGGGATCCATTGGATTAACTACTCTTAGCCTGCAACTGCAGCCTTGCTCCACTTTAAGTGCAGATGCGTACTCGTATCAATGGGGATTTAACTTGTCGTTCCTGGTATATGTACTTTAACGTCATGTATCTACGCGCATATGGTACTTGCATATAGACTGCTGTCGTATTACACATACCGGTTATTTATCTGAAGATGGCATCAACATTGAACCTCCTGGTTACCTACGTGCACCTGCTTGCATATCTACCTACATATATCCGAAATCATAGGATGATGTACCTTAATATATGAATGTTCTAGATGCAGCTTCTGACGCAAGCCTCTTTTTTGACATTTTTTATATCCAGGTATGGCATTACCATGAAAGTATGACGTCGACTACTTCAAACGAGATCATGGCATGAATAAAACTCGATGATTGATGACAAAACTTTATTATCTTTGAACTTTGTACTTAAGCCTTCTGCCGATATAAAGACCTAGTAACTTTTATATTGGTCACTACCTACCTACCAACTGCAGAAATTATTTATTAGAAGAGTTGATTCTTATATACGTAGAAGGTATTAAGATAAGAGAGTCTCAGGGAGAACACAGCCAATTTATGAAAGCATACCTACCTAATGTCTCAATCGTCTTTCCACGATTTCAAATATAGGTAGGTACCGTACCATATTTTACATACCTAGTAAATGTCAAGTAGGTACTTCAGAGTACTGACAAATAACTCCTACATAAGGTGGTAATCTTAGGTTTCACGAACCTACTTTAATTTCTAGTAATTACTGAAGCCATGCATCGACCTTTCTGGATCAAAATGCAGAATAAAGGCAAGGTGATGTAATGTCGTATAGGCAGATTCTTTTTTCAAACATTAAGGTGATATACTAACTAATAGCCCAATAACCATTCGTATTATCTGCATTGAATTTGAGCAACAGATAAGGGTATTTTACGAACTTCGGGAAAGTGAATACGATGTTACGCAAGCGCCGACGACTGTCTTTGTTGCTCGTTTCTTATATCCTTACCCGGGAGAAAGAGAATCAAAGTTCGAGACAATCCAACATGAAAGCTGTTGTTGGATGTATCGATAACTTGGATCAAAGTACCTATACTTTGATCTAAAAAGGTTCCCTTGTTTAATAGGGGTGGTCCGTTGGAATGGGTACGGCAGGCAAACTACCATTCAGACGCGACTTTGAGTGACCCTTGGGATTGTGGAATATAATTCTCTTAATTACTATTCGTCTTAAGCTTGTATGAGCGTGCATTAGACTAAAGCCGCACGACGATCATCCATCCCAGAGATAAAAGAAATATGGGTAAGGCGCAATATGAATACATAGTAGTGTACATATGTATTCTAGCCTGATGATCAAATTCTATCCACGCTCGGAGATGTCAAATTAATGACAAAAGGTTTTACAGTTGCCCGTGAACTTCGGATGTATAGTTGACAAGTAGGAGAGAAGATGGGACGAGGGAAAGTCTGGAAGGTAAAAGTAGAAAAGGAAAGACGAAGTTAACCTTAATTTTGCAAACCTGATCCTTGTAGGACAAGTGTCGCGTGGGAAGCTAAACTCAGTTAAGGCTAAGCTGGAGAAGATGGTTGAGGATGGATAGAGTGAAAAAGGTTTATAGATTAAATCACGGTGAACCAAATTCATGCATTGATCTATTATCAGACGAGACTGACAACCTGAGAACAGATGAAGTTATTATGATAAATATTGATTTACAACTACTTACGTCGGCTACGAAAATATATTTGTGGACTTACATACGGATTAGGTTACATTAGGTACCTACATGATGCGTACGTAAATACATGTATGTACTTTGAGTATAATATATATATATGTAGGTACATACATGTATACACACCATTAAGAATACAACATCGTAATAGCGGTGGGTATACCCTGTACTATGTAAACCTCTGCCTGTTATCCACGTATAAGGTACCTTAACCTAGGATACCTAGTCTAGACCCTAGCTAACCATTGGTCCATAATTGGGGTGCGACAGGCTCAATAATCCCGCCAAAAAAAATTCTACTGTTACTGATACAGTTCAACATTTGGGAAACGGAAGGCTCTGTTTAATATTCCTAGTTTAGCTTGGGTAAGTACGAAGTAGGTACTACACAGCAATGATTTGAAGTAGGATGAACATTAAAAGTTGCAGAGAAAAAGAAAAACCTGCCTTGGTCTACATGTAGTATATGTGAGGTACTTAATAGTAAGATCAAATGTATAGAACCTAACCCTGCAATCAATTGCAATTGACTTTGGTATTATCTTTGTAAATCAGTACCTGTTACATGCACATAGTACAAGGAAATAGGTACTTCCATCAAGCATATTCTTTTATGTAGTTACCTATAACACCGGGATCAATATCATAATTTTCATATTCTTCATATTCTCAATAACACAGTAATTAACTGATCAAATCAATAACTCCCCATTCGTAATTCGTCTTCATACGTCAAACTTTACTTCACTCCCTCTGACTTAACCTATTCCACGTTCTTTTCTCTCACCTCTTTGGAGTCTGCTTTAACTTACCTTAGTCTGCTTTTCCCTTTAACTACCTCCCATTCTATAGTCCTCCAGCTGCGAGACTGGAACCACACGAGAAAAAGGGGCGGATATAATTTGGGTAAAAACCAAGACGATTGATTGCCTTGTCTCCACGATCCCATCTACATCTCCACGCTACCAACGAAATTAAGGTGCTGGTTAATACTTCGATCTTATAAACGCATCTCGATTGTCACGTATTCTACACGATCCCTTTTTTTATTTTACCTACCGACCTCATACCTCCCTCCAAGATGCGTCCAGAAGTAGAGCAGGAACTTTCTCATACCTTGCTCGTTGAGCTTCTCGCATATCAGTTTGCCTCTCCGGTGAGGTGGATCGAGACGCAAGATGTCTTTCTTGGAGAGAAGACGGCAGAGCGTATTGTAGAGGTTGGACCAGCGGATACCCTAGGTGTGATGGCGAAGAGAACGATTGCATCCAAATATGAAGCTTTCGATGCGGCAAAGTCGATTCAACGACAGATTCTGTGTTATAATAAGGATGCGAAGGAAATTTACTATGACGTAGATCCGATTGAGGAGGAGCAAGAACAGGCCCCTACTTCTGCAGAAGCTTCGGGTTCTGCGCCAGCACCAGCAGCCATTTCTGCTCCAGTTGCTGCTGCTGCTCCCGCTCCCAGTGCAGGACCTGCTGCCGCTGTAGATGACGTACCGGTATCTGCACTCGAGATAGTGAGAGCGCTGATTGCGCAGAAGTTGAAGAAGCCGTTCCTAGAAGTACCCTTAGGCAAGGCGATCAAGGACCTAGTTGGAGGTCAGTTGATTCTTTTTGATCGTCATTGTCACTTGCAATTAACATAGGGATAGGTAAATCTACCCTTCAGAACGAGATCCTAGGTGACCTAGGAAAAGAATTCGGATCAACACCCGAAAAGCCAGAAGATACCCCAATTGATGAATTGTCTGGATTAATGCAGGCGACGTTCAATGGTCAGCTGGGAAAACAGTCTCAGTCGCTAATTGCGCGCCTCATCTCTTCAAAAATGCCCGGCGGTTTCAACATGACAACCGCACGCAAATATCTGGAAACACGATGGGGTCTAGGTCCTGGCAGACAAGACGGGACGCTCGTTTTAGCAATTACTATGGAACCTGCATCTCGTCTTGGTTCGGAAACCGATGCTAAGGCTTACCTAGATGATGTCGCCCAGAAATATGCTTCCAATGCCGGCATCAGTTTGTCTACAGCTACCGCGGCTGGCCCAGCAGCTGGCGGGTCTGGCGGTATGATGATGGACCCTGCCGCTATTGATGCCCTCACCAAAGATCAGCGCGCTTTGTTTAAGCAACAGCTAGAACTACTGGCGAGATACTTAAAAATGGACCTTCGAGCGGGTGAGAAAGCTGCACAAACATCTCAGGAGTCGCAACAAGTCCTACAAGCACAGCTCGATCTCTGGAACTCTGAGCACGGTGACTTTTACGCGGCGGGTATCGAACCTGTGTTTAGTCCCCTCAAAGCACGTACATACGACTCTTCCTGGAATTGGGCGCGTCAAGATGCGCTCAGTATGTATTTCGATATCATCTTCGGCCGATTACAGGTTGTCGACAGAGAAATTGTCAGTCAATGTATTCGGATTATGAGCAAATCAAATCCTCTGCTACTCGAGTTTATGCAGTACCACATAGATAACTGCCCAACGGAACGTGGAGAGACTTACAAACTTGCGAAGGAGCTGGGGCAACAGCTTATCGAAAACTGCAAAGAGGTCTTGAATATCCCTCCAGCTTACAAGGATGTGGCCATACCAACTGGCCCTCACACCTCCATTGACGCCCGTGGTAATCTAAACTATGAAGAGGTCCCTCGACAAAGCTGCCGAAAACTTGAACATTATGTACGGCAGATGGCGGAAGGGGGAAAGATATCTGAATATGGCAATCGTACGAAAGTGCAGAACGACCTTGGGCGTCTTGTGAAGTTGATCAAGGAGCAACACAAAATGTCTAAGACTGCGAAGCTGGAATTCAAGAACCTCTATGGCAATGTCCTCCGTTCCCTTGCCATGAACGAGAGCCAAATATTGTCCAAGGATGCTGGGAAATTAAGCGGTCTGATTAAAAAAGCTGGCTTAAAGACAAATGGACAAAATGGGAAGGGTAAGATGGAGACTATTCCGTTCTTACACCTCAAACGTCACAACCTGCATGGTTGGGAGTACAGCAAGCGGCTGACCGGGGTCTATCTGGATTGCTTGGAGGAAGCCGCCAAATCTGGTGTTACTTACCAGGATAAATATGTCCTCATGACAGGTGCTGGTGCCGGTTCAATCGGCGCCGAAGTTCTTCAGGGTCTGATCAGCGGTGGTGCCAGAGTCATCGTAACGACCAGTAGGTTTTCACGGCAAGTAACGGAGTATTACCAAGCAATGTATGCTAGGTACGGTGCTCGGGGATCTCAGCTTGTTGTTGTTCCGTTTAATCAGGGCAGCAAACAAGATGTGGAAGCGCTAGTAGACTATATTTACGACCCGAAGGATGGGTTGGGCTGGGATCTCGACTACATCGTTCCATTTGCTGCCATCTCCGAGAACGGTCGTCAGATCGATGGTGTTGATTCGAAGTCTGAACTAGCACACCGTATCATGTTGACTAATCTCATTCGTCTTCTCGGCTGTGTCAAGACGCAGAAGTCAGAACGCGGCTTCGAAACTCGGCCTGCTCAGGTTGTCCTCCCGTTGTCCCCTAACCATGGTACGTTTGGTAATGACGGTCTATATTCCGAGTCCAAGCTCGGCCTAGAGACGCTTTTCAACCGGTGGCACTCCGAGGATTGGGCCAATTATCTCACCATCTGTGGCGCCGTCATTGGCTGGACCCGTGGTACAGGTCTCATGTCCGGCAACAATATCGTAGCCGAAGGTGTTGAGCAATTCGGTGTGCGCACGTTCTCTCAGCAGGAGATGGCGTTTAACTTGTTGGGTCTCATGTCCCCCGACATCGTAGATCTCTGCCAAAATGAACCAGTATTTGCGGATCTAAACGGCGGTCTTCAGTTCATCCCCAACTTAAACGATACCATGACGCGGCTGCGTAAGGATATCATGGAGACGAGCGAAGTACGCCGAGCTGTCACTAAGGAGACGGCAGCCGAGAACAAAGTCGTGAACGGCGAAAATTCAGAGGCATTATATAAAAGGAAAATTATTGAACCTCGTGCTAATATTAAATTTGATTTCCCTCCTCTTCCGAATTGGGAGAAAGAAATCGCGCCTCTCAATGATGGGTTAAAAGGTATGGTGGATTTGGACAAGATAGTTGTGGTCACCGGGTTCGCTGAAATAGGGCCATGGGGTAACTCAAGGACACGCTGGGAAATGGAGGCCCACGGCGAGTTTTCACTCGAGGGTTGCGTTGAGATGGCTTGGATCATGGGCCTTATCAAGAACCATAACGGTCCCATCAAGGGACAACCCTACTCAGGCTGGGTTGATTCTAAGACTGGCGACCCGGTCGAAGACAAGGATGTCAAGGCGAAGTACGAAAAATACATTCTCGAACATTCCGGCATCCGTCTCATCGAGCCGGAGTTATTCGACGGGTACGATCCTAACAAGAAGATGATGTTGCACGAAATCCAACTAGAAGAAGATTTGGAGCCATTTGAAGGGTCTAAAGATACGGCTGAAGAATTCAAGAGGCAACATGGCGACAAGTGCGAGATTTTCGAGATCCCGGATTCAGGCGAGTACACCATTCGTCTAAGGAAGGGTGCCACTCTTTGGATTCCGAAGGCGCTTAAGTTCGACCGCCTCGTCGCCGGACAAATCCCCACGGGCTGGGATGCCAAGAAGTACGGTGTTCCTGATGATATTGTCTCTCAGGTTGACCGTGTCACGCTATACGTCCTTATTTCCGTTGCTGAGGCGCTCCTAGCCTCAGGTATCACTGACCCTTATGAGTTCTATAAGTATGTCCATGTATCTGAAGTCGGCAACTGCATTGGCTCTGGCCAAGGTGGTATGAACGCTCTGAATGGAATGTACACGAAGCGCAAGATGGATCATGATATCCAGAAGGACATTTTGCAGGAGTCCTTCATCAACACGATGGCTGCTTGGGTCAATATGTTATTATTGTCTTCCTCTGGCCCTATCAAAACCCCAGTGGGAGCATGTGCTACAGCCGTGGAATCCGTTGATATAGGATACGAAGCAATTATGGAAGGAAAGGCGCGTATCTGTCTAGTCGGTGGCTTCGATGACTTCGGCGAAGAAGGATCGTATGAATTTGCCAACATGAAAGCAACAAGCAACAGTCTTGACGAGTTCGCTCATGGACGTACACCACAAGAAATGTCGCGTCCAGCTACCACAACGAGAGGCGGATTCATGGAATCGCAAGGTTGTGGTATTCAGATCATCATGACAGCCAAATTGGCGCTCGATATGGGCGTGCCAATCTATGGTATCCTTGCTCTTACTACTACTGCAAGCGACAAGATTGGACGTTCCGTGCCGGCACCAGGGCAAGGCTTGTTAACAACTGCTCGGGAAGCCCCCAGCAAGTTCCCGTCGCCTCTTCTGGATCTGAAATATCGTCGTCGACAGATCGAGCTCCGTAAGAAGCAAATCCGTAACTGGAAGGAGTCCGAGTTGGAATACCTATATGAGGAGGCCGCCGCAATGCAGGCACAAGGTCATCAATTCGACGAGAAGGAATACACCCAGGCCCGTGCTATCCATATTGAGAAGGAGGCCACGAGACAAGAGAAGGAAGCCATACGAAGTCTCGGAAACAATTTCTGGAAGCAAGACACCTCGATCGCTCCTTTGAGGGGCGCGCTTGCTACTTGGGGTCTTACAATTGATGACCTGAACGTAGCGTCTTTCCACGGTACGTCGACCAAGGCCAATGATAAGAATGAGTCTTCTGTGATCTGCCAGCAACTACGCCACCTCGGCCGAAAGAAGGGTAATGCAGTCCTAGGCGTCTTCCAAAAATACCTTACCGGTCACCCGAAGGGTGCTGCTGGAGCTTGGATGTTCAACGGCTGCTTGCAAGTTCTTAACAGCGGATTGGTTCCCGGTAACCGCAATGCGGACAATGTCGATAAGGACATGGAGAAGTTCGACTTAATCGTGTACCCTAGTCGCAGCATCCAAACCGATGGTGTGAAGGCTTTCTCTCTTACGTCTTTCGGATTTGGTCAGAAGGGTGCTCAGGCCATTGGTGTTCACCCAAGATACCTCTATGCTGCTCTTGACAGGGGAACTTACACGGAGTATTGTGCCAAGGTGACTGCCCGTCAGAAGAAGGCGTATCGCTACCTACACAACGGTATCGTCAACAATGCTATCTTCCAAGCCAAGAGCCACGCACCGTACACGGAGGATCAACTGACTTCCGTGCTCCTGAACCCCGAGGCTAGAGTATCTGAGAACATCAAGACCTCCGAGCTCTTTTACGCTGCCGACTTCGCCCGACAGGCTGCTCAGCCGCATATCGCCAGAGCAAAAAGCACAAAAGAGATGGCAGAGAACTTAGCTCGAAGTCTCCAAACGGGAAAAAACAACAAAGTTGGTGTGGACGTAGAGGAAATCGAGGCTATCAACATCGATAATACCACGTTCATTGAACGTAACTTCACCGAAAAAGAGATCGCATACTGTCAGAAGGCGCCAAGTCCTCGAAGTTCTTTTGCCGGACGCTGGAGCGCAAAAGAGGCTGTCTTCAAGAGCCTAGACGTCCAAAGCAAAGGTGCAGGGGCGCCCTTGAAGGATATCGAAATCCTACCAAATGAGCACGGTGCTCCCGTTGTTTCGGTAAGTAGAGACCCCTCTGGAGTCTACGGTCTCGGGTTCGCTAATTCGTCATAGCTTCATGGCGACGCACAAGACGCGGCGAAGAAGGCAGGAGTCAAGGAGATTAGCGTCTCTATCTCGCACTCAGACACACAAGCTATTGCCATCGCCGTCACGAGTTTATAATTGTCACTTTATAGCCGTGCTTGGATTCTGTATACTTGCGGTACATTATGGCGTTATTCGCGCCTTAGGAGCCACTCTTCCCTTTATATGTATAGGTATTATCTGTAGATGAGTAGAAATTTCGAAAGCGCTACTACATGGTAGCTGCGCAATCAGGGGGCCGAGTGCCGAAGACGGAGGGGTCGGGTGATCGACTAATGTTACCTCGAGATAAATAGGTTGGGGATGAAATAAAATAATGAGGGACTTCACGACAGTTTAGGATGATATTCTTACAACTCTTACTACTACAATCAAAGTGCGATGTATAGGTTATCAAGTAGCCTATTAATTACTCCTAAGCCGAGCACGCCTGATTTTGTGTGCATCCATTTAACATGTGAAGGCCTCCCGATGGGGCAATACGGTGTGGGGGCAGATTCGATCTTGAGAGGTGCCGGTGTGGATACATGCGGACACCCATCACAGCCCTATGTAACCTTACCAGCCTTGATCTTAGATCGACAGGGGAGGGGGATGGTAGAGTCTAGATTAAGTATGCCGGATCTACGTGGTAGGTAGCTACTACAGGTAATCCGATCTGTTGTATGTTGTACGCGATGTACATGATGATGTGACGATATCAGACGAAGACATCGTACATGTGCATACATACCTACCTACATACATACATGTATGAGGTGCATGCGTACCGCTAAAGAGACAACGCCCATCTTACCGGCTGGCAGCAAATCGTCCTCGGCGCCTGTCCGACCCTCCCCGCGCTTGCCATGAAGCTCTGGCCGTCGGGTCAGGGGCTCAGGTGGAAGGATTAATGACAGGGCATGGCGTGACGTGACGTGACGTGACATGTCGTATTACCGCGGCGGCGGGACGTGGCTTAGTATGTATGTATGTATGTACATACGTAGGTATATACGTATGATACGCCTGATCCGTCCGATCTGGGATCCAGAACGTGATGTGGTGTTGCTGCACGTGCTTCCTGCTAAGAGGCTCTTGGGGGTTGTTTGAGTCGTCGCCGTCGTCGTCGTCGTAACTTCGGGACGGGTGTGACTTGTGTGAGCTTGGAAGAGGGGGGGTTTTCGCAGGTTCGGGGGCCGCGTATATACCTATGTATGTATCGTCGTATTGGGGATGGTTCATGATTATCTGCATAAAGGTACCTCGTTGTTAGGTATGTGAGGATGGAAGGCGTAAGGATACCTAGGTCCTAGGTACTGGGTCTTATTGGGTCGTTTACCACGGCATTGGAGAATCTGGATTTTAGCAGGTAGTTAGGTACCTACATACACGTTTATTGATGAACTCGTACCTTTTACCTATCTGTTTACCTAGCATCGCTTAGAAAGAACTGGTCGGGTATATAATAGGGGGTAGTCTTGTTTGACTTTATTACCCACTTCCCCTGAAAGATTACTAGAAGGTAGATGGATGACATTTGTTACTACCATCGGGGATAGCTCCAGTTATAACAACCGGTAATTTCCATCTTGATACAGTTATTTAAGCTGTATTTCTTCTCTCTCTCTCTCTCTCTCTCTCTCTCTCTCTCTCTCTCTCCCTTTTAATGATGATTTTATACATGATTTCGATAGTGCTTAGCTCGTTCCAGCAAACAGTATACCATAATTACAAATACATGGTCGTACGATATTGCTTGGTTTATATTGACTAATCTCATCTTCCATCCTAGAAAACTATATTATCGGGTATAATAATACACTGACTGTTTGGATTATGTAGAAAAGGAGGAAAGTGACAAGATAGTGTGTGGAAGATACCCCTAATAAACAGTATTGCCGTATATAAGTGTAAGTAATCACTGTATGGAGGTAATGATATGAAGAAACTGGACCGTACCTCCCAATATGAGATAAAGGGGTAGACAATAAACCAGGGGGAAAAAAATCCTTGGATTCAATGTGTTTTGGCAAGGCTTGCTCCGACCCAAGGTGCCAATTATCAAACCACAAAGATGAATGATACCAGGAAGTGATTCCATATCGAACATGTGCTACACCGGCAGGTACCTAATTCAATGGACAATAACAGCTCTTCGACATGTGTGTTTTCTTGTTGAGAGTAGGAAAAAAAGCTCGAAGTTAACAAGAGCATCGCCAGGTTCATCGTTTGCTAGATTCAATGGTAGTGGTTTTCTTCCTTCTCGCTCTATTTTGCACGCCTTACGCTAACAATATACAGCAACTTGTTCCTGGCCACTACGCCACTTGCTTAGAAGGGGTATGAATCACTGGTCTACGATAAGTACCAGCACATTGTCAGACAGCAAACCTGTGGACTGTGACAGTTTTCGGCATCCTTACTCCCATGAGTTCCATACAAACCCCTAGCCAAAGTCAACAGGAGTTAATATGGCCAGCTTGTATGCGTGCTCCGGTTCTAAAAGGCCTCTTTAGGGCTTGCTGAGACTCGACAATGTTCTTTATCGTGGGCATGTTCTCCTTGAATGAACAGAGCTCTATCTCCCTCGCAATATCACGAGGAATGAGAACGAGTTAGTTTACTTGAATGCTTCATTTTTAGTGACTGGAATAGAATCTCCAAAGGCTCGACTAGCCATGCCCTATCTTCTATTTAAACACTCCTCTCTACCATCTTTTAGGACTGAACCTGTCCCTGATCTACATCACTTACTGAACTAGTCCATGCCCACCAGTCAAGCCTCACTCAATATAAGTTCGTTTAGATCGAGTCCTACATCATCCTCAACCTTTGGATTATCCTTCATCGACAAGAGCTTGACCAGTCAAGAATTTCAAGATGGCTGAGACCTCGTCTGCAAGATACCTTATGGCTCAATGCGACTCTTGCCTTGAAAGGTTTGCTGCTTCCTCTGTCTATGAGCTTGGTTGCCAGCACGCGTACTGCGACGAATGTAGCCGCGAGATTTTTACTATTTCTTTGAACACTATCGGACACTACCCTCCTCAGTGCTGTGGCAATATGATCGAACTCACCCCACGACTTGCCCGGATTCTCGGTCAAGATATCTGGACCATGTACGCGAAGAAGAGGGCCGAGATGGACGCCAGCAGCCGCGTGTATTGCGGCAACGGTCATTGCTGCGCGTTCATTCCCGAAGAGTATAGATTTGAATGCTTTACCATCTGCCGCGAATGCCACTCGTTCACCTGCACTGGGTGCTCAAAGGCTTGCCACGACGGCGACTGCGTTACAGAATCCGAACCTGAATATATCAATGAGCTGATCAAGGAACATAAGTGGGCGCGTTGCTATAAATGCAAGACACTCATCGAAAAGACTGACGGTTGTAACGTGATGGCGTAAGTTCATTACCATATCTCAACATCTCTCCTTAACCATTCATATTCTCATGTGAGCGATACTGATATTTCTATATCTAAAGATGTAATTGCGGCGCTGAGTTCTGCTATGCATGCTCAAAGTCAACTCTTGAATGCACTTGTAACGCCAGCTCCCATGATGACCGTCACAGAGCTTTTATCCAAGGGTTTTTGGAGAGAGGTTTTGAACCCGAGCCCGTTGTTGGGGGAAGCTCAGGTGCGCATTTGGGTAGATATCGAATCGAGTACGATGATGACTCAGGAGATGAATCGACATTCCAAGAGTGGCTAGCGGCGAGACTTTTGCGAGAACAAAATGAAGCAGAGGAAGTAGACGAATGGGACGAGGAAGACGACTATGACGAAGATGACGAAGACGAGGAAGATGACGATATCGAGGAGTATGATGAGGCTTTTTAGGGGCACGACGATGATGAGGAGGGCAGGTTTTTCAGATTGCGTACATTTAATTAGTAAATAGACCGTACTTCATCAATTTAACCATTAAACCCATTTTAGTTGTGACTGTGATTTAAGACCAAGGTATCGTAAACTTCGCTTTCTATTGCGTCCATCTAACATGAGTGATATTTTTATTTCATCTCTTTTGACAGGTATTTTCATATACAAGTAAAACAAATAAGCATATCTTTTGGTAAGAGATATTCGTGTCCGTAGGTATAAATGAGAGGGAATGAAGCAATAAATATAATGCCATATACTTATCTCCTTATAAAAAGACTCGAGTATAAAAAAAGGGGAAGTAAGATGAGAAAGTGAAAGAAATAGATTCCAACCCCTTCTTAAAGGCAAATTCGAAAATTGCATAGAAACAAATGCTCTAACTTAACAAGAATTAGCTACTCCTTTCCTTCCCAAGCAACAAAATTTCCAAGTCTGCGACTACCTCATGATTCTCGAAAAGTGGGACAAATGTCTCAGGGGTGCTGCATTTCCATGAAGTCCATGTTAAGACTTGTAGTGTACCTGAGAATATGATGGAAAGTGCCTATTGTACTCTTTTCCCCTACATAGTACCTACATGTAGGTAGTACATAAGGAAGTACTCCTTACCTAATGTTCGTGTCTAATACATGGTATGTACATGTAGTATTCAAACTTAAAACTATCACCAGAATGATTATTCCACATGTTATAGATAGGGGTTTAGTAAGAAAAAAGAAAAGTAGGTATAACATTAGGTAAATGTTGTTAATAGGTAAAACCTTCAAGGTCTACCATTACCTGATACTATTATATACATTGACATAGTGTTCTTTCTTCTATCTAATCCTTACCGCCGATGCTCTAACTTTCAATATGTAACTGGTTTCTATTAATTGTTGATGGACAATAACATTAGATATGTACCTACATGTATAGAGCGCCGACATGCTGTAACATTCAAAGGATATCACTTCTGTTCATAGGAAGTACCTAGTTGCTTGCTTTTCTGAAAGTTTTCGGTATCACTCTAGATCCTGATGATATCGATAATTTATTTAAGCTACTCTTGTATGGCAGAACGATTAAACATGTTGTACTAGAGAAAGTCCCTTCATGCGTGGCCTGTAACATAGCCAGGTCGTCAGCTCAGGGGCAGACAAGTAAAGGGGGAAATTCTCGAATTCTGATAAATTTAATATGTAGGCATAGTGACCCTAATCAAATTAAAAGTATTGGCTGTTAAGACTAATTCTCCTGTTTGTCGATGTATGTGCTGAGTTAATAAGTCCAGAAATAACGTTGAAAGAATATACTTGTATAATTTAGAAGTAAATACATGTTATCATCCAATGTTGAACTTCCGAGAAAGTCCCATCTTAACTCTGGCATCGTCGCTGCTATATTGTGTTCGATGGACACAAAGTAAAGTTATGTAGACGTTTGATGTCCTAACCTTGGGCTACAATCTGCCATTCCCTCCTTCCCGATACACTGTCAGTCGTATGAATATCTCAGGTCTATATTCACCAAGGAAGCGACCAACAAGCACTTTTATGGTTTGTCTATCCTGTTAATCTGAATTGGGCAATTACCACATCCTAAGAGTACTTTCAGATGAATGCCCTTCTCCCACTTCTGACCTTTCCTCCCCTTCTTCCCCTTCTTCACCTTCTAATCCCATGTCTTACCATTCGCATTATTCTCTTCCCATGTTTTCAAGTTTCTTCACTTGTTTGATCCTATCCATTCACTAATTAAATGCAAGTTGGATTGCTTGACCTTGACATCTCATTCTTAGAATGCTTGGCTCGTCTCTCCAGTTTTCTTGATGGCATCAACTTGTCTTCGGATGAATCCCATTTTTGTACAACACAATTCATCGAACAATCTTTAGTAAGAATAATTTCTTATTATGAAGTCTTTTTATCGGTGTCACATAATCCTTTCTGTTGTTCCCCCTGATGTGTTCGATTGTAACTGTAATGGCTGCTGGCTATTCATCTCATCCCTCGTTTCCGTGCTTTTTCATCCGAACCAATGTCGAACAACAGTGACTCGGACATCGTGACTCGCTCTCTTCGTCATGGAGTTGTTTGTCTTGGTAATACTAACCCTCTTCTTCCAGATCTCTTCTATCTATATTTAAACAGTAGAGCTAAACCACATACGTTATTCGCATTTCCCGACCAATGCATCTACCACATCATTGACCTCATCATCTATCATCAGCCTAGTCGTCGCAATAATAAACCTGAATGATCACTTGCCCTTTACCGGGAGTACCTTTTAACGCGAGTTGGTAAGCATCATGGATAACAACCAGGCCGCTCGGAGGGGCAATAAGTAAGTTATAATACCCTGATACGAATATTAGCAGAGGAGTTCTAATGAGATATAGGATGTCCGCTATTCCTCCTTATGGAAGCTCTCAGTCAGAGCAAAGTCGGCGTTACCCGTCGTTGATGATGGCGCCACCCAATCCACAGGCAGAACAGCTAGGAAGCTACCAGACTTACAACCCGGCGCCTTCCATACCGGCTCACCAACCTCACCTATCGGTACCGCAGACCGCAGCAAACGCGGTTGCAGGGTCCTCAGGTTCTGCGACCATGGCGCCGGTTAACCCAGCGTACGATGCTTGGCTTAGAAAACGCGCTATGGGAACAGGTCTGATTGTACCCTCGTCTACACGTAGACAAAACACCCCCGACAATCCCAGTAAGTAATAACTCGTCGGGAAAACTGAGAGAAGAAATAAAATCGCTGACTTGCTTCTTAGGCCAGAGTAGATCGTTGGAATCGTCAGATCAAAGATTCAACAATATTGATCCGACCCTATATTCCGGCGCTCAGGGTACCAGGATTTCTACGGCTACCTCGAACCTAACTTCCACAAACCCGGATTTCTCTAAACCGGATCTTTCAAACTCAGCTCATATAGCACATGGTGGGAGTTCCATGCCGGATCAACGTGGGAACTTTCCGCAATGGAAAGCATTTACACAATCCACGAGGAACTTTCCAGGTGCCACTTCTTACGAAGGCGTCAGGGAAGGAACCTCATTGACGGGCCGTGGGTCATTAATGCCTAGCCCAAAGATATCCAGTCCTAATGTGTCCAAGCTGAAGGCCTTACCCCAGTCGCGGCAGAGCCAGCTTACCTCAGACCTGGATGACACTTCGGGGTCTGACATCGATTGGAGACCTGGTTTGAAGGAGGTAAAGATCATGGAATGTTGGACTGAGGAGAAGAAGAGAAAGGTCCGAAGAAGGAACCAGAAGATTTCCGACGCCAAGCATAATCACACTCGCAGACAGAATAAGGAGTCTGCGCGACGGAGTCGGGAGAAGAAGGCGAGGGCATTGGTGGAGGCTCAGACTACCGCTCAAACTGCAATGAGCGAGAATCAAAGCCTGATGCAGCGTATTGCAGACCTAGAGCGCACTGTGAGCCGTCTAACTCAGGAGAATAATGATAATGCTGCATTTATCGAGCAGATAGTTACCGAAAATGCGGCTCTCCGTAGCCGCAATGCTGAGATTGAACAGTCTCACTGGGAGGACGCTAAAGACCCCAGCTCACCTGTACCCTCAGGCTTGGGCCGTGGTGAGACTTCCGTGTTGGCTCCTAATCTGGTGGCTCAAGAGCCTATCGCGGTTGCGGCCGATGATAGACCTTCCTCTACTCCAGCGAACCCGGGCCCTGGCTCGGGTCTGGGGGGTGGTGATGTCCATGTCACCCATTACACCGGCGGCTTTGAGAATCAACTGGCCCCTCAGGAAGAACAGGGATACGGTGGCAATATGAACGGTGAGGACCTGTTTGGGTACCTCACCACGTATGATGACCTTATGAATACTAATTATGGAATGAATAACCAGGAATAGCTGGTTATTATATCCATAAAATCTGGTCACTTCTATCAATCCAAGCCCCATCTTGGTGAACACGGCAGTTCATATCTCGTCGCCGGACTTTGTCGGATGTCGTTTGCATTTAATTGGTCTTTGCAACTAGGAGGCAATCGCTTGGGTTATTCTTTCCTTCTCATTCTCGTCCTATTCTGGGATTTACCTAAGGCGGCGTTGTCAGGAGTACGAAAAGAATCGGGAATACCGGAAATATTAGGAATACCAAGGGCTTTAGATGTATGATAGAGTTGAGTAGGACGAAATATAAAAATTGAATCCGAAGCTGAACCCTAAGTTGGAGGCACTGATGAAGAGCACGAGGAGCGTTCGTACTAACTTGCAGAGACTCCCGGGCCACAACCCAGCCGTGCGGCGATATTACTTACTTCCGATCCGTCGTTCAAGTGCCGGCGCACTGGTATGATTGATAGGTACCTTACTTGCTCCTCTCGTGAATCAATCTGCCGTTAATTGATCCAACGCTCAAGTCGTCCCCCTTGTTATACCGCTAGGTAAGATTTATCTCGAATAGTTGATATATGTACAGCACCAGATATGCGTCTCTCTCTTGCTTGAGTTCTCGCTGTGGTGGCGACATATTACGTGTAGACGTCGATGAGCTAGGAATAGGACGTAAGTTAGAGTGAAGGACATTTTCACGCCAGATGAAGTCTTTCGCGCTACGTACTCTTGAAATTGCGGCCGACACATGTTGAGGGCCGTGGTAGCGTCAGCGGCCGAGCGCCCACGAGCTTCTGTCACGCCGTGTAGCAGGGCCGCGCCCCCCCGGATACTGCTTCTCTTCCTTTATGACGTCGGCGGAAGGCCCCTCAAGCTTAAGTCTGATCTCCGCGCGCAGCGGCCCACGATGAGACTCGGCGAGATGGGAAGGGGATGCGGACGGTGCCAAAGGTGGTATTCTCCTCCTCTGGCCGGCCGGCCGGCCCTCTGTGAGTGAGTTTTTGGATTTCCTCCGACGAACTCGCTGTCTGGGAAGTAGGCCTACGTCACATACTGAGAAAATAGGTTCGCCCCCCTTCCCTTCTTATTAGGGCCTCGGATCAGTAAGCGACTTCGAGGTTGAGTATTAAATGAGAGAGGAAGTTTGAGTAAAGTAGGTTAACCATACTTGGCACAGGGAAACCGAGGATAGGATAGGGGAAGATGCGTAGAGCTATTGAACCGATGCTAAACACACTGCGGAAGTGTGAGGAGAGCGAAATTCTATAAAACGGTAGAAGTAAATATGAGTCCAGGCCATTAGATTGGAATAGTGGCTGCGTTAGTCATATATATATAGAGCGACGGGAGGCAGATAACCTGCTTTATAAGTGCGAGAGAAGACGAAAGGTTGATGGAGAAGAGGACGGGCGGTCCAGGATTTAAATATGCGACGGACCTTCCTGACTCTCCCCGTTAGGTGTGCGTATCTTCCACGCGTAGTTAAGCCGGATTTACTTGTTTGACGCGTCGCCGTATGTGTCGCCGCGCTGATTCACCACCGGGTTGACTCAGGAGACGGCGGCGTCCACCGCCGGTTTTCGGCGAAGAGAAACGGTGTAAATGACACTAGGGGTACCAGGTAATCATTCATAATATATAACATGCTCAAACCCAGAAAATCTTTCTCAGGCGGGTTTTACACTTACCCTAAAAGAGGGTTTGTTATCTTGATGGGTCAATCAGTCACTCGTTTGCTGAAAAGCTCCTACCGCCCCTTATTTTCTACGCTCACATAATATAAGGATCGCATGCGTATAACTTTCGCAGTAGACCACACTTGGGTCATGACAAGACTCACAGACTCTGAGCACCCGTATAATTGCCATAGTCAGATTTATATTCACGTGGTAGTTGAACTGGATATTTCATATCCCATGAAAGTCTTCGAGAGTCACCCTCACGTGTTGAGCCTGTTCTTTTGAACCTGCCAACTATCTGGTAACTTCTAATTCAGCTGGGAGCTAGGGATGGTTATTCTGGTACCTAGGTAGTCATTCTTTGTAGTGCCATGGTTTATATTGGTAGTATCAGAACTAGGTACGGCTGCCTTGAGGATCACCCCTAAAGGCTGCCTAGGTAGATTAGAAGGAAGTTTTCTAGGAAATTTAACTATGTAATAACGTCTGCCAGGTCCAGATTCTGCGATATATTTATTATCTTCTAACTTAAAGGTTGCGATTAATCATTCAGAACCGTCAACAACGATATATCAAACTGATATGGTTATAATAGATAATAATAAGGCAGAAGAAATGAAGAACTAAATTAAATGATGGTTTGTCTGGGAAGGTCTACCTAGGTAGTTTT
This sequence comes from Hypoxylon lienhwacheense, assembly GCA_902806505.1. Lineage (NCBI taxonomy): Eukaryota > Fungi > Ascomycota > Sordariomycetes > Xylariales > Hypoxylaceae > Hypoxylon > Hypoxylon lienhwacheense. The sequence goes on along the minus strand of CADCWW010000003.1, from coordinate 2,275,120 downwards.
AAGGGCAGATGTGTAAAGACGTATTAAGGGAGAGTTTTTTTTTTTCTCTAAGGGGTTGATGTGTTCATGGTGTTATACATACATCAATCTTTATAGTTGTCTATCTGCCAACTCAGTAAAAAAAAAAAAAAAAAATAAGAGTCACAATCCATGTCACCCCGTGCTTCTGTACGAAAGTGACAGACTACCTACCTGTCATTCATGAACAAAGGTTACCTCCCTTCCTACCTCTCTACCCAATACCTCATATGCTCCCTACCATCCAGCTCTCCTATGACGTTGTCGCTTCATATACGAGCAACAATGACGTAGCGAGAAGCCGTCCAGACACACTCACTCGGGTAGTGATGCATGTCGAAAAAGAAAAAAAAAAAAAAAAGGTAAATAAAAAAGAATGACCAAGGCACGGGTTTTCGAGGCTTCACTTACCTCACCGGCAGCAGGAAGCCCCTTTCCATTGGTTACCGAGCAGCTCGCCTCGTCCCACGCCGGATATAACCTACCTGCCCTACTATTCGGACTTTCGGACATTATTATTATGATTATTATTATCGTCGTCGCCGTCGCCCACACATCCTGTTTTACACTGCGTCGACAACCCGTAGCCTTGCCTTGCCTTGCCGCGTAACCGAGGAAGGGGGCGAGAAAGAGAAGCCCTAAACCTACCTACCTACACTACATGCCTACCACCTAGGTACTAGGTAGGTAGGCAGGATGTAGGTAGCCAGGGTGAGGCAACCGGCGCTGGCGTACCTTAGGTAGGTACCTACCAGGTACATGGCGGTGAGCAATATTACGGAGGCTGGGTGGGTAGGTAGGTCAGCAAACAGCCGAGGCTTCCAATGAGAACAGTCGTTTTTTTTTTCGTCAGAACTTGCCGACCAGTCGTTAGGTTGGGCGGCACGCTGTCTGGTGTTTGTTACGACGCGGAACCAAAGGCACGACAGTTGGCAGCAGGCACGAGTTGGATAGGCAATCTACGAAAGAAAAAAAAAGAAAAAAAAAAAGCCTCGTCGTTGTTCACGGTAGAACAGTCAAATCTCGTCATAAGGTAGGTACCTAAGGTATCTAAAGGTCAGAAGGTGAGATCACGGGTGGCACGTGTGTGTGTGTTATAAGGGTACGGATAGTTGGAATTATTATATTTGGTCATTGTTAAATATTGTTTGTGTATTGCCGAAGATATCAAATTCCGATCCTTCTCATAGATGCCCATCTCCGCACGTGTAGGCAGATAGCCCGGAGAGTAAACACCGATTCCCAACCCAACCCCCCCTTTCCGGTGACCGGGACATGTTGCAAAACATGTAGGATAGGAAATTTGCCTTGGCCGACAATTGATATACCCGGCGATAATGTGTACAGACGAAGTCCAAAAAAGAAAAAAAAAAAGACGTCGTCCCAAACTCCGTGAAAACCCCCCTTATCCCACGCTCCCAGGCTCCGTCGTAGAAGCAATCTATAAAGCGTAGCACATGATCTCCGTACAGCGTTCATAGCCGTCCAGTCTCGTAACAGTCTCAATACAACGAATCCGAACTCCCAATATCCATATCTTCTCACATAATTCATACAAGGGTTAAAAGTTATATCTAGTATCGTACAGTGATGGGCTGAATCACACAATATCTACCGCAGCCTTCAGGGGTAGGGTAGGCTAGGTTAGGTAGGGTTGTGTCAGGTAATTCAGCCGTCTCGGATGTATTTGCGGTGGCGATGATCTTCAATGACGATCTCGTGGTCCGGGCTCCTTCTCCGGGGCGGCTCGTACCTCCTGGGCGCCTCGATGTAGCGGAAGGAGTCTGGCTGAGACTGCTCGGTCTCGAAGTGGTGTACGTAATAGGGGACGGGCACGCGGACGGGCACCGTCCTCTCGCGCTCGATGTAGACCTCGCGGTTGCGGCTACGCCTGCCGTCGCCGCTACTCCTGCCGCTGCTGCGCGACGACCGGGAGCTTCGGGACGAGGCCTTGGACTTCGTGCTGGACTGGTCCGCGTCCACGTCCACGGCGATGACCTCGATCTCCTCGCGCTCGGGCTCGGGCATGTAAGGTGCAGGCGGTGGCGGCGGAGGCGGCAGAGGCTCGATGATGACCGGCGGTGGCGCGGGCACGGGCTTGGGCTCCGGGAGCATCGGAGCAGGTGGTGATGGTGGTGGTGGTGGTGACGGAGAAGGAGCATGAGCCGGTGGAGGAATGATGGTAGTAACGCGAGTGCGGACGGTTTTGCTACCATTCATGGGCGGTTCTAGGTAGAGAACCTTCTTGTATTTGCTATGGTAGCGCTTCTCGCGAGGAGCTGAATAGAGATAGGTAGGCATGTTAAGCTCAAGTAACTTATAATTCGAAGAGAGAGAGAGATATGATAGAAGGTAAAGAATAATAATGTGTTTTGTCAAAGTGATTATAGACAAGGAAGATGAGTTGAAGAAGAGTTGAAGAAGAGGAAGAGTGGAGGGAAATAGAAAACTAACCTGTAGAAGTGTAGAGCCACATGATGGGGGAATGAGGATCTAGTTATGTATTGGTGGATGGGAAAGATGGGATTGGAATGACGCAAGATGATAGGACGATAGGGCGATAGGGCGTCAGATAGGGCGATAAATTGATAGAGCGGCGTAGAATGATCACGATGTCCGCTTACGTCACAGTCGTCACAGTCGTCGTCTACGGTTATCTAAACCGGATTTTCGATCGTTTTTGAGGTCGCCGTTATTCTATCGATAAGACCTTGGCTTGCAGGGTTCTAGACTCTTTATATAACCTTGTGGGAGGTACCGTGTATGCAGCGCGTACTAAGAAGTACTCCGTACCTACTCCGTATGCGTCGCCAAGCCTCCAATTCCGCAGCAGTTCCAATTATGAACTTTGAAAGTATAAATTTTGAGGGGGGCGCAGGGGGGGTAGCGCGTGGGGCAGTGTGCGTAAGTGGCTGGCACGGGAAGACCGTTTGGTATTTTGAGATCAGGTTGTTTCAATGTTCAAGTTGGATGGTACTTGGGTACTTTTCGTAAGATGTTCTTTTTTTTTTAATGTTCAAGTTTTCTAAGTTTTGAACCAAGGCAAGATTGGATTGGATGCAAGTGGTTCAAGTTGGACCTTCGAATGGTACTTTGATACTTGATATTCGGTACTTGAGAGGTTGTGCGACCGGTTCCCTGCTCAACTTGGAACTTATAAAAAAGATCTTAGAAAAGATAAGAATTAACAATAAATAATAGTTAAATAAAAAGTGAAGAACACAAGTTTAAAATTAAAATATAAGTTTCCCTCGAATTATTAATAATTAATATGACTAGGTTAGGTTATATCTTCTCTTATACCTAGGTATTATAAAAAGAGAACTTTTATGAATAAATCATCAACCTAAAAAAAAACAACAGATCGGTAAAAGGAGGAGGAGATGGTAACTGTTAAGTATTCAAGGGATTCCAAACGGATTCCGGCGCGGTTGTGTCAAGAAAAAATATGAAAAACACTAACACTAACACGAGCCCAACGTTCATCCCGTGGCAACATCATCACCGACCTTAGGCTCCCAAAACATTCGCCACAATCTTGTATTCCCGGTATGCTGTGAGACTCTGGTCACAGATGCAAAAATCGGCATCCAGTCTCACAGGGGTGTATACGATTGGTATCACGGGCAACTGTTGACCCTACACACGTTCCATATTGGCTTGCAGCTTTAACAGGCTTCATTAAAGGGGGAGTGGGGTTCGTTGACCGGGCACGACCCAGTCCACGGAACCATACACCATCCTCTCTGCACCTTTGATATTATTATGTAGGTAGTTATTCTTTTCTTTTTTTTTTCTCTTAATCGACACCATCGTTTAATAAAACCATAATTGTTTTTATCTCATATGTTACCCTATTCGTCCGGGGACATCACACATCTGCATATAGATACGTTCAATATAAGTAAAGCTTAGGTATGTACAGTTGTCTTAAGGTGGATATAGCTAATACCCTTTCCAACAATTCCATAGGTTAACAAATAGATATGTAGGTAGGCAATCTGGGTAATCTGGGTCCGGTAATAGTAGTGTAATGTGTTGTTGAGAAAAGGAGACATACCTACTACTATCTGATGTGTTTACATTGGAATACATACATACATACAACCTGACCTGTAGCATGACCCAGGTACACCTATCCCGTTTTTCCTTCATGTTCATTCCCATTTTTTCTCCCCCTTCAAGAATGAAAAAATTTGAATGATTACGAGTTGTTTATTGCGGGCTTCAAATCCACACCGTAGAGTTAAGTGGCTCCAAAAAGCAATATTTATGCTCGTTACCCAGCTACGTCCCGACGGCAACGGCCAGCACCGCAGTGCCCAGAGACTAATAGACCGACAAGTGTTCCTCTCCTTCGTCTATTTGGTCCATTTCCCCGTACAGCTGTGCGTACATAGTTCGAAATAGGAACCGTTCCAAGGTGTATCGAAGAAGGAATGGACTCGTATTCATGTGGCGTAACATTCCGTCCAGCTTAGAAGGGCAAGCTGCATCGTGCTCCGTCTGTTTGTCGTCGAGATACAGAGGCCACGGCATAGTATTGATGGGTCTTCGCCAGGAACGACCGTTATTCGACCACTCGCTTTCTCCGGTGAGGAAAAATAAGGGGGCCTACGGAGATATTGCCAGCCTAAAGGTTCATCATGATCTGTTCCGTTACAGTGTGGGTTGATGGGGGAGAAAAAGCATGAGATTCAGATTATTGACAAGATATCAGATCACTGCTTTCGCAATTCGAACAATGCATGGTAGGTATTGATCCCCTAGCATCTCACATGTGGATGTCTAACAAGCTGCATACAGTAAGCATATATTAAGAGGACCCGGATCGAAGATGGCAGTTTGAATGCAGTAACAGGCGCCATGCAGGGTCCTCTGCGTAGGCGAGAAGCAGTGTAAGTCCACGTCAACGAGAGCTCTGCTTAAGTGTATGCCGGTAGCTACTATGTTCAACTATTCATAAAAAATATCAAGTTATTTTCCTTGTCTGAAGACTAGCGTATGTTGTAGCATAAGAGATTTCTGGGAATTCTGGTATTTGCTATATTATGTGGCTTGTTAAGAGATGAATCGTGGTCGAGAGAGGTTAATTGGAGGATGTAAGGGTAAGAGATGATGAAAGCAATAGATTACAATGAAAGGTGCCGGCTCAGAACTAGGTTAGGGTAGGTAGTGTTTGGAAGTATGCTAGTTGGTAGTTGAATCCTTGAATGCCTATAGTTGAGTAACGAATGGTTACACTCTTGGTATTATAACTCATAACCCAGATCTCGTTTGGATGGGTAACTCAAGCTTTGTCTTACCTACACTAATTGAATTTATTTTTTGAAATGAATCTTTACCAATAGTATCTGTCGTGTTACGGTATATTAGAAATCGTAGAGATATATCGGATTTACTACATTGGGTGTATTTCTTCGATATTAAAACCGTTGGTAACATATATTCAACCCTACATCTAACCTTCAACGTGTAATAGTATGACTGCAGTTTATTTAGATACACGACATATTTTCTACTTGTAGCATTCGATTCAGCGTAGTAATCAATTACTATTTAATAGTAAAGGTAGAACAATTGGTGGTTGAGTTGACTATGCAGTACAGTTTACAGAACGTTTAATATATGATGTGTTGAAGACTTATACACATGTAACTCGTCAGTTACACAATACTAGTTATTGTGTATTAATTCTACAACTACTTCGATACATCTATCCTCCCCCCCTAAAGCTACAAAAGAATCAACTATACGATTAAACATAACGGTCCACCCCGTGTCTTTATTCGCATATCGGAATTCCTCTGGACCTATAAAATACGTGACATAATATCCAAAAGTGACAATCAACAGCAAAGTAGGGCTATAAGATATCACAGTACTAACACAAGAGATCAAGATCTGATGACGTAGCATATATGAATTATGGTAACATCATCCCTCCTTACCGAAACATTTAGCTTCCTTCTTCTCGATAGTATCGACAGTTATCGACAGTCTCTTACGGCATTGTCGACGACATTATCGCGGATAACCCGCTTTTTCCCTTTATCCCTTTCATCTCTCCATCCCCTTTACGTACTATGACCTAGAAGGGCGTAGAACGTTCCCCGACATCATGTCGAGGCTGAGGAACACGGGGGAAAGTCCCCTAGATTTTCTTTTGTTGCTCTGTCGCTTTTCCGACAAGGCAGAGTAACATTTCCCTACAGGATGTGCGCGGGCTGAGGTGGACAGCTCATAGCTCACAGCTCTGGTTGTGCTACCCCCAACTTTTCCAACCAGCTCGATGGTCCAGGGACTTGGGGTTTCTCTCCTCTCTCTTCCTCTCTCCCTCTTTTTTTTCCTGCGGGAGGGGAAGCCGATGTCCAATCACATCTCCTCGGTTCCCCCCGTATGACGGATGAGGAGAGGAGATATTGGGTAGATTACCGTCCTACGGGCAAATGAACGAATGGATCCTTATTTTTTTCTCGTGCGTAGGCAGCGCAGCTCAGTGGCACAACGCGATAGGATGGATTCGCGATCATATCGCGACCTAACGCTGCAGACTGCAGTCCCCTTCTCTCGCGCCGACAAGGGGACGCATGCACGACGGACAGGAGCCTGCATGCTCTGCATGCGGCATGTATGGGTTAGACCTTTTTTTTACCTGGTGGAAGTGGTGGGAGCGGGATCGTCGACGCAAAATGCGAATGTTATCGAGCACGCAAGCCAACGCGCCACCTGACCCGGAACAACAGTGAGGCGGACTTGGCGACGTGGCTGCATCGATATTCGAATCCGATCTGACGATCTAAGGAGATAGGAGATTCCCTAACCCGGCGAAGCAGACGTCCCTCTTACGAGTCTCTCTCTCTCTTTCTAATCAGTCAGCACCGAGACGACATCCGCGGCACCGGCGGGCAGACGACCTTTCCCGGATAATGGTCTCGTCATTCTGCGGCTTTACTGAGGGATGGATGATGGTATGACGCCGTGTGCAGGGACGGGCGCAACATCCGTGCATTAGTTTCTGTTCGTCCGAGAAAGGGACCATCACACACACATACCTCATACATACACACACAGTTGACGAAGGTTACATAAGAGGGTAAGTAGTTATTGCTAGCACGCAGTTGGTCTCCCATCCAAGAATCCAAGATAGTCTAGGACGGCGCAGGATAAGCCCAGCGCTGACCACGGCGCCGGTTGTGGGTAACGTCGTCATCCAATAACGGCCCCAACATCCGGAACCCATGTCACGCGCTTCGCGGGAATACATACCGAAGACAGAACTGATGCTAGCTTGAAACATCCAGTAGCACGACAAGAATAACAGTAGTAATAGTAATAATAATAACAATAATAATAACAATACCTAATACCATCGCTAAAACAATGGTGAGGGCACAGAACGGGCGTAGACCGCTCCTTCGTGTTGATCCCTAGACTCCCTAAAATCCCTAAATTGGCATCTATCTCGTTGGTCTCTCTCTTTCCCTCTCTCTCTCTCTCTGTGCGGGAGGGCGCGAAAGAGAGGCAGAGGAGTCGCCCTGTTCTCATTGGGCGCATACATCATAGCACCGCCCCCGTTTTCCCGAGCCTGGGACGTCTCGACGTCAAGTCCCAAGCATTCCGCTCTGTCCCCCCTGCTTCTCCAACCAGAATCTCCCAGACTCCTCGCTCGAGGAGACGGCTTTGACCAGCCCTGGGAGAGGGGGAGAGAGGGGGGGGATCGGTGGATGCGTTTTTGGAGAAGCGCCCTTGCGGGCTCGAGCTGGGACGAAAATGGATATTGGAACGAGATCCCGATACGCTGCGATGGCATGTCAGCGACGGGCTGTGGTCATCGAGCGCGTCGATTCAATCCACGTATGCTGCTGGGCCATGCCTTCTTCGTAAGATCGCGATCGCCCCCCGTAAAACGATCTCGGTTTTGTCCGTCCTCGCTTTTCTGGTTTGTTTTGGTCCTTGGGGGGGTTGTTTTTTGTTCCCTCTCTCTCTTCCTCTCCTTCTCGCTGTCGTCAGCTAACATTCCCATGCCCCGCCCCGACTGATCGCCCTGGCGAAGCCTGGGAACTGCCGTCATTCCCGTCTCCGGCTCTCAGCTGTGATGCAACTGCTTGGCGAATCATGGCGCTCTCTCGTTGGGAGGATGTGATGCAGAACTGGCGTAAGAGGTCAGTCCCATTCCTAGCGATCTCGCCCTCCTAGCACCATCTCGCTCGACAATGTAAATCCGGAGGAGTTTGGGGGGGGGGGGAGGACTAGCCCCTTCGAGGTAATATGGATAATTACCATCGAGGCCGGGGTAGACCTCTATGGGGTCTGGGGCCGACCAATACGATGGGCCGGTTCGGTTCGATGACAAGGGTTGAATGGTAAGGTATTTCGTAGGGGATGTAGATATTCTGAAGGAGGGCGTTCGAAGCTTGGGTACACGTGGTTGAAAAGGAGAAAGGGGACTTGGCAATTGAGAATGCCAGCGTAACAGTTCCTTGGTATTGAATCACCTGCAATGTTCATCCCGTCATCGTAATAAGCTTCCTCTTGTAGTAATGCTTAGAAAGACTACCTGGGAATAATTGGATTTGGTTAGGCAGGAAGGTGATTGTCGGGCACCTCGACCTCCGGGGAAAATGTAACTCTCGCATATTCTCCGAGAGCCAATCTTCTGCGTGTGTGTATGTGTGTTGATATCACCATATTCGTGCCAGCGCCGATGTGACGCTCTTGCTCGTGGAAAGTAGAAGACGTATTTCACCTTTCGATGTATAGTTATGAGCTAACCCAACAACTCATTTTGAAGATTTTCATTGTAATCTAAGCTGGCATGCTCTATTAGGTGCGTAGGACTTGTATCGCGCAAAAGCACATTGGCTACACAATAGCGTTGGCTTTGTTTGCTCGTTATCATATATCTCATATTTCTGAACAATACTTGTATTTACGTGTAGGTACTCTAGAAAATACGAATAAGGTCTTGAAAAACAAGTCATAGTTGTGTGGCTAGGTATTCAGCTTTACATTGTTTAGAATTTCTTCCTTGGAAATATGTCGTCTCGTTATATGACCATTATTGTTTACCCTAGTTTGCACTAGACTCTCTGTCTTAATGAACCCTGATTAAAATTTGAAGTCCCGTATTAGAGCCTGCCAAGTAGATTATCAATATCAATATCAATATCATCGCCATCGTTGATAATATTTTAGACGTGCTGGGAAAGACAGATCCGAATATTTAATATGATTTCATTAAGCCCATCATTTTTTACTAAAAAACTTCCGCTCAACCCCTAAAACGTAGAATAACATCTTAACCTTAGAGTCTAGGTATGTAGTTTACGACAAGGTATTGCAATAGCATAAACATCATCCGTCCCATCTAAACTCGAGAAATATCCGTCCCCTATTTCAAACAATGTAGAGTAGACCTGAGTGAGCGGTTCGGTCTTCGTATGTCGTCCAGATAAACGAATGTAACCCATCCATACCTTCTAAGAGGTATCTAAACCTCGTCGCCGAGCCTCGACCGGACAGGGATAAATCTGCTACGGGCTGCGACTTTTCTCCACCCATTCACGGGCCGGCGCGAGGTAGTGCGGCTGCGGAGGACTGGGCCGAAAATATGGAGTCGAATCGACGAACACGGGACATGATATCAGATCAATCTTACGGGGCTCAGTCCGAGTATGAATGGGCTCATATAAGTAAGGGTAAGGCGTGTGGTAATTCTACTCTTGTGCTTAGAGAGACATACTAGTATTATCGAGAAGTAGACTATAACCAATATTAAAGTACAGACAAATCAGTTCGATAGAACAAGGCCAAGAAGCCATCCATCGTATTTTAGAGCCGGGCATATTGTAATATCTCTAAAAACAGCTCTTCATGAAACTCGGCTTCAATGAGGCAATTCAGGATTTGATTGACATGACGTAAGCATCTGAAAAGGGGCTAGAATCACAAAGTACAGCTGTCAAGATAAAGCCCCCGAGGTAAACTAAGACTGCAAAGTAGCGTAATGTGAAATGAGAGTCTATTTCATCTTGTCAATACCTAGACATGGCACATGCAAACGTACATACAGCTAGCTACGCTGAAATGGCGGCTGGCGCCTATAGCACGATACCTTAAATGCCTGTTGTTATCAATAAGTCTACTTATTGTTCACTTATATCACTGAGAGCCCCAATATTAGCAAATATATTCAGGTCTTGTTGCTCTTCTCAATATAAACTGATGCTTGTCTGAAATCATATCTATTGGGTATCAATGTCTAAGAGCAGACGCAAAAGCCCCAACTATCATATCGTAAACTGTTCATATCCCTCAAACCGGCTTTACCATGAAAATCTGTTCAAACCTTAGTATTTTCTCGATGAACTTAGTATTATGTCTCAAGTCTTACCTGATTCAAAGCTTGAAGGTCGTTCATAGCCAATCGTTTAGACGCGATGTTGCGTGACCGGGCATAGTGCCGTGCCGAAAGCCCCTGAGGAGTCGAAGTGCCTGTTCCAGTAGGCGTCGGGACATCACTTTCTTGGGGTGTGATACTAAGAACAGGCGTTGGAATATCTGTCGAGGCTGAATCTGCTGACAATGTTGACGTATCCGACTTCTTCTGCTTCTTCTCTTTCCTTTCTTTCCTCTCCTTAGTTTTATTTTTACTTTTCTTCCTTTCCAACTTCGATATTTCTACCGAGGTGGCTTCTGGCAAAGAAGTCGTATCGTCATGTTTAGCCTTGCGTTCAGAATTTTTCTTCGACTTTTTCGTCTTCTTTTTCTCTCCAGGCTCGATAGACTCTGAATCGTCGTGCCCTTCTCGTTTTGATTTCTTTATCTTCTTCTTTTTAGTCGCGTCCTCGGCCTCTGGACTGCCAGTTTGGTCATCCTGCAAACTCTCGTCGGTTGAACGTTTCTTTCGCTTCTTCTCGCGGAATTTGTCAGAGCTGTTTGCGGAATCGGCATCTTCTGCCTTCCTCTTCTTGGATTTCTTCTCTCGCCTCTCTGACTTGGTAGTCGATTCCCCTCGGCCTTCCTCCGCGGATTTCGATATCTGACTCTCCTTGCTTACCGACTCCTTCATCTGGTCCCCGACTAAAAGTCCTCCGCTGACAAATCTCATAAGGCCGAATTTCTTCTCGACGTACATACACGTCTTGATTTCTGATCGCACCTGTCTCTCCTTTTCAATTACTTCTTCGGACTTTCCGTTCAGTCTGCCGAGAAGGTCTTTGAAGACGTCTAGGCCGGTACAATGAGCGCTTTGCTTATGCTGGGGCTTTGCGCCTAGACCAAGAGTATCATCTTTTAATAGGACGCTTATGGGCGCGGCACTCGCAGCGGTGTGTAGATGAGAATGCGGCGCATTCTGTGCACCGAGGAATTTTCCCGGCTCCCAACCCTGCGCTCGCAAAATTCTCTGTCCGAAAGTGGTCTCGTCACGGCTCCATTTCGTGTTGTTGGGATCGTGCTGGATTTTCCGGCGGCTGAGGTAGGATATGAATTAGTATCAACTCAGCGTAAATAGCATATTAAAGGTAAAGTCATACTTTCTAGGCCCTGCGAGACCCATTGTGATTTAATCAAGCCGCCTTTTGCCTTTCGCAACTTTACAGAATAATGGTAAAAAATAATGGTTGAAAATGATGGTTGAAGGAGAAAATGAGTGGGGCCAAGAATTGAAAGTATTTTTTTGTCTAATAATACGGTTATGTAATACATCTCTTAGTTTCATAATCCTTTAGATACATGATACTTGATAGGGGTCTGACATATGTACAGTTTAAAAATCAAACTTCGTCCTTAAGCATGTTCCGAGTATAATTCCATCAAGCATCTAGAAAGGCAAGCGCGATGATATTCAATTCTATGAACACAGCAGGTATATGTAAAATCCACTGTAAAATACGTGCCATAGAAGGTAGGTGCCATAAACCTATATGTACAAGTAAAGTAGAAGAGAAAAATGTATCAAAATTCAAACTTCAACTTCATCTTCAATTTCAATTTCAAGTCTTCAACTCACCAAAACATTTACACGGCTACAATCTCAACCATTATAAATAATACATACCAGTTCCAGGAGATAACCCTTGCTGTAATAAATTCAAACAGTACCTACCAATCTAGACATAAATAATCATGGCACCTCGCCGTAAAGAGCCGAGCCCAACAGATCCCGAATCAGGTTCTGATATCGAGTTGAACTTCAACGTCAACTATAAATCAAGCACAAGCACAAGCATACCTCAGGCCATGGAGAGTATTGTATGCCTCTCTATTTACTCACTAGTGTAGCTTACTTAGCGATGAATAATATATACCACGTACGCACTCTTTCATACTAACCCGCTTCCCTGTGATTGTACAGGACAAGTGGAAATCGAAGCGATCCGAGATCCAGAAGAACATCGACAAAGATTATACCGACAAATTAGCTGCTTTGAAGACCAAGATCAAGGCGCATTACCAGGAAGAAGCTCGGAAAATGTGAGCTTCAATACTTATCCGATTTACTTTTACCAATATTATAACTAGAATATTGTTCGAGATATTGCTCATCTCATGGTATAATGGGAAAGACTAGGAACGTTAACACATATCCCCTAGATCCGATCATAACAAGCAACAACTCGAAAAGCTAGCAGCAGCTTTAGAAAGACGCACAACCTGTGAAGAGAAGATCAACCAGAGAATCGACCAGCTTCGAAGTGATTGCGCCCACATTGCGATGCTGGTAGATGCAGTCTACGCTGGTCGCCAGGAAGCCGCCAAGAAACTTGCAGAAACTCTCAACGCGAATCCGCCCAAGGCTTAGGTATCTGCCTCTCAACTTGATCCTAGCACAATGGAAGAATCTCATAAGAGAGCAACGTGCTTAGAAAGCAACGAGACTTAATGAGATACAGCTTCACAACGATACCCCTGATGTTTATAATGATGAGATCAGCTCACTCTTTCCATGCTGAGTATAATCATATTTACGTCAAACTCTGAAGCAATACATCGAGGTAGTTTATACACGGGTACCTAGTCATTGTCACAGCAGATCACTCAAATTTTGCTACAGTTAAGAGAAAAGGGGGGAAACAGTTAAGGGATTATAGCCAGCATATTTCCCCTGAATTAGACCCCAAGAGGTACCTACAACTATATAATAATAAACTAGGTCCAACCTATATCGTACCTAAGGTTACCTGTCCACTCCTAAATCAAAACAAGTACATCCATTCTACTGGAGAGGACTTTATATTGATATTTTAGGTACCTATACAAAAATAGGTATCTGTAGCTGAGTTGATAATTATTTAAAAGTGGCGTTTATACCCACAAGTCGACGAAACAAAAAGACAGAGAAATGTAATATACGTATATCAGCCCTCATATTCACGGATTTGTCCAGAAATCCCTCCCTTCCTCCCTTTCCTTCCCTTCATGCGTGTATACATCCCTATAAATTCAGAGTATGTGCATTATATATTCACACGTATCCCGTCATATACTAGGCAGGTACGTACGTACGTACGTACGTGGTATATACTCTCACCCACATACCAAACCCCCTTTTTACCGATCGAGCGCTTGGCTCTGGCACTATAGACACCGCGAAGAAAAGGCATTAGCCACAGCACCAATACACTCAACGTAGCAGGAACATAAAAATGGCGATTTTTAACCCAGGGTAAGAGGGGGAAAGGAGGGAAATAGGGGGTAGTATAAAAAAAAGAAAACTCACCATGTTCCAATAAACGCCCCTCATCCGGAGCAGCTCGGCGTGGGAGCCCTTCTCGAGGACCTTGCCCTCGCCGAGGACGAAGATGACGTCGGCGTTCTGGACGGTGGCGAGGCGGTGGGCGACGACGACGGTGGTGCGGCCGCGGGCGGCGCGCTCGAGGGCCGCCTGCACGAGCCGCTCGCCCTCCGAGTCGAGGCTGCTGGTGGCCTCGTCGAGCAGCAGGGCGGCGGGCCGGCGCGCGAGCGCCCGCGCGATCGCGACCCGCTGCTTCTGCCCGCCCGACAGCGACACGCCGCGGCTGCCGACCTCGGTCTCGTACCCGTCCGGCAGCGACGTCACGAACTCGTCGATGCGCGCGTCGCGGCACGCCGCGCGCACCTCCGCCTCGCCCACCCCCGCGCCCGCCCCCAGCAGCACGTTCTCCCGCACCGTCCCCTGGAACAGCGTCGGCGTCTGCGACACGAGCGCCAGGCGCCGCCGGTACGCGTGCACGTCGACGCGCGCGATGTCCACGCCGTTCGCCAGGATCTGCCCCCGCTGCGGCTCGTAGAAGCGCTCCAGGAGGGAGATGATGCTCGTCTTGCCGCAGCCGGAGGCGCCGACGAGCGCCGCGAACTGGCCCTTCTCGATCGTGATGCTGAGGCCCTTGAAGATGGACACGTCCCGCGTCGGGTACTTGAAGTGCACGTCCCTGAGCTCGATCTTGACGCCGCCCTCGGTGTCGGGGATGTCCACGTTCGAGTCGCCCAGGTCCGCGTTGCGAGACTCGCGGATGCTCAGGATACGGTTGGCGGCAGCTGTTGCTTGCGCGGCATTGGGCCCGAAGCCAAATCCTTGGCCGGCCGACTCGGCTCCTTGGATCACTAGTATATGAACAGAATTGTTAGCAAACGAACTCCCGCTCCGAGTAATCTCAGGGATACTCCATTTACGATGCAAGTACCCACACATAGATCATCGCAGAAGAGAAGTTTCTCTGGAAAACGTACCAGCCATGTAACAGATGAAGAAATCGAGGCCACTATACTCTCGCGAGGCGAGTAGTGTTCCACCATACCAGAAGATAAGAGCCTGGCAAGCCAAACTGACACTTTCTGAGAAAGCAGCCACCAGGGTCCTCCACCTTGCCTTCAAGTAAGCGTCTGTGACGTGGTGGGTAAGCAAGGCCTCGTAGCGGTCGCCGATGTGACCTTCGAGGGTTAGGGAAGAGACGGTGCGGAACGCGGCGATGGCTTCGGCGGCAAATTGGGACGACTCGGCGAAGACCTCGGCATACATCTTCTCGAACTCCAGCTCGTACTTGAGGCGGAAATAGCCTGCCACGAATCCTATAGGCATGGTGACGCACGTGGCGACGAGGGCGAGCTTCCAGCCAAAGGCAAAGGCTATGGCCAGACAGCCGATGACAGTGAAGAATCTATGTACTCCGCTTTAGTAAATCGATGTGACTTATACTTGTTATGAATATTGAGAATCGTACGAGTTATACACCATAGCCATGTTAATACCAAGGAGTTCCTCCAACTGTTTCGGGTCACTCCCTACTCGTGCCGTAAGCGACCCTATCGAATTCTCGTCGTTGTCGAAGAATGCTATTTTCTGGTACATTATACTCTCGAAATATTGCTGTCGATACGTCGAGGAGATATGCTGCAATTACGGAGTCAATGGGATATTCAGTTACTGCAACAGTAAGACACCTACGTGAGCAAGATGGTTCGATACATATCCAAGGATAAAATAAGCGATACCTGCGCTTATAGCGAGAACTACCCACATCAAGGACCAGAAATTGGCTTCCGACGTGAACTTAGGTATATCGCCGACGTAGGAAAAGACGGTTATGATCTTCCCGTAGAGGTACGCTTGCACTGGAGTAGTAGCTGGTATCTCAGTTAGCAATCGATTGTTTCAAACGCACATGGTGAGCTACTTACCACCTGTACACATGGAGGCAATGACCGTGACTACGTATAACGGGAAACGAGATCGCTGCTCTAATAGCAACCGCCCGAAGCTCCCGAGCAGGCCCTTCGTCTTCCATGGAGCTACTCTTGGCGAATTCGTAAGATCAGATGCTGCGACACTCTTTTCACGGCTAAGGATCACGCCTAGGTCTTTTTCATCCGGAGTATCTGAGTCGTCGGCTTCGCTGGGTTCTCCTAACGAAAGCTGTTGGGCGTGGACAAGACCATGGTAGACACCACTCTCGTTCTGCAGCAGGGAATCATGGGTCCCTTGCTCGACAACTTTACCTTTTTGGAGGACCATAATGGTGTTGGCCTTCTTGATCGTCGAAAGTCGGTGAGCTATGGTTATTGTAGTACGGTTCTGAGACACCTTATCAAGCGCTGCCTGGACAATACGTTCGCCGCGGACGTCAATCGCAGATGTAGCTTCGTCGAGGATGAGGATCTTCGGTCTTTTGATAACAGCTCGAGCGATACATATCCGTTGACGTTGCCCACCAGAAAGCTTCGTACCACTTTCGCCAACGAGGGTCTCGTAGCCATCTGGGAGTCGGTCGATGAATTCATCCGCGAAAGCCTCTTTGCAAGCCTCTTTCACCAGCTCCCTCTTCTTCTCTTCAGATTCGTGCTCAAATTCCGAACCTATCAAACCATAGGCAACATTTTTGTAGAGGGTATCGTTGAATAAGAATGGCTCTTGCTGGACAAGCCCGATTTGAGATCGCCACCACTTTAAGTTAATCTCTTCGAGCTCGTGGCCACAGGTAGATATCGAGCCTTTCAACTCCACAGCAGGACCGACGTCTTCCGATTCTACAGCGGGAGTCTCTTCCGATTTATCGGGATTTTTCTTTCCCTTGCCTTTATTTTTAATCTCCTGCTCTTTTTTCTTGTCCTTCTCAATAGCATGTGCAATACTGTATTGGCCGTGTAGAGTATACCATCGCTCGATGAGACCGACTATCGTGCTTTTCCCGGATCCAGAGGGGCCAACTATAGCCGTCAATTTTCCCGCCTCAATCCGAAGGTTGAGTTGATCTAAAACCTTCACATGAGGTCGGCTGGGATACGCGAAATCTATATCCTTAAATATAATGTCGCTAGTCGCAGAAACATCCGGGTCCGTAAGCTCACCAGTCTTCGGACGGGGAGCATCTATGACGGTAAAAAACTCGCACGCGGCTACCGTGGCCTTGCCTATCGCGATGAGCGGCGTCGAAATCCGTTCGAGGGTTATAACCATCATCATGACCGACATGAGCACAACAATGACGGTGCCCACAGAGTTAATTCTGCCTTCGATGTATGATCTAGATCCATACCAGAATGCCAGTCCTACCGCAGCGTCGACGGCAAAAAATACCAGACAAAATTGGGCAGCCAGAAAGGGCGATGTATTTTGACCATGCTTCTTTGCCTTTTGAGCCCAGGCCGCGAACCGCTTGGCAGTCTGTGGTTCAGCGCCGCAAGCGACCACCATTCGAATAGCTGAGAAAGCTTCGCTCGCCACCGAAGACGACATTGTCTCCGCTTTGGTGCCTTTGGCTATTTCTTTGAGGTGGAACGGGACTATAGAGCCCACAGTAAGGAGCATGAAGAGGATAGCGGAACAAGTCACCAGGGCCAAGGACCAGCTGTAAACGAAGGCAATAATAATGGCAGCGATGCTCATTACCATGTACTCGACAAAGATACCAAGCTTTTCCGAGATACCAAGCTGCAGCGTGTTGGCCGTCGTCGTGATCGTACCTGCTGCGGCACCGGGAGGCATCGAGTCGAGGACGTGGATCGTCTGGCCGAACAGACAGCGAAGGTAGTCAAGCCTGATGGCCGCGGACATTCGAATACCAATCAATCGGTAGGCAAACTATGATAATGAGCGAACTTTCTATTGGGTATCAGGTAGTAACTGTCACGATACCTTATTAATGTAGGTCAGGACGAATCTGGCCAGGAATAAGATAAAGATGTACAATCTTCAACAGACGATAAGTATAACTTGTCACCACACTGAGTCTTTGTATAGACTTACGCATTTCTATTGAGAGAGGCCCGGAACTGAGCCTCGGTTTGGGTGGGAATAGGTAAGAAGTAACCGCTGAAGTCGCCGACCAACGTCCCTATTAGATTAATAAGTACATTATTATGATGATTTGTCGCCAGCGGCTAGGAGTTAAAGAAACGCGAATTACCAAATACAACGTTCATCAACGGCAGAGTCTTTTGTATAGGACGAGTTATTAGCGCTCCTGGTCTTATAACTTATTAGACACTACCAGACAGAAAACTTGGACTTACAACACCCGATCCAGCAGCGGCCAAGATAGCAACAACCATAAGGATGAAATCCCAGAATTTTGCATAGTGAAAGACCCTCTATACTTTTGTAAGCGATTTGGACACAACTTATTGTACTTCGCGAGACACTGACCCTGTAATCTTTAAAGGTAGCCTCCCTCTCCGGCCGAAGTTGGGCATCACGACGTGCCTGTTCCTCGGTTGTCGCATTATTAGCAGACGCAACAGTCGGGGATACCTTCTCGTCAAAGCCAGCCGGGCCCGAAGACTCTTTCGGCTCTGTCAATTGCGGTTCCATGGGGTAGGCAACCCGCCTCGTAGCGATCAGCCGCCAACGTATGGTATTTTCTCAGTTTATAGGGGATAATTTGCGAGTTAACAAAACAATATGAGGGCGATGTATTATTAGATGATATATGTTAGGAACTGTCTGCTACCTAGCTATCCAAATAGATCTAAGTATACTACAGAGTTTCCGATGAAAGACGAGGAGGCTTGAAAGAGTTCGAAGCATCTAAATAAGTTGAAAGCGAGTCCTATAAAAAAAAGATCGCCAAGGAATTAATGTATAATAGAAAAAATACCTAGAACGCGCAACGGAGATGGAGCAGGGTCCAGGCAACCAGCATTCAACGCCAAGATTAGAGGAAATGCGCATAAGAATTAAGCCTCAACTCAGGGTATCGTGATTCGTAAGGGTCCATTATAAGAAGGTTAAGAGAATCGATCGTCAATTAGTAAGTTGTAATAAAAAGATATCAAGCAATTAAGAGTTGAGACTTATAAGGGGTAATAGAATTACGCAGTCGAAGACTCGAAGCCTAATAGACAAGACCCGCTAGGCAGCCGCATGCTACAGGTATAACTCATTATTCTACTAACTACAACTTAATCCTAGTAAAGTAGTATTCTACCTACCGATCTACCAGGGAGACCTGATCCCGCCTTCCCCCAGAATACCACCCCCAGTAAATAACGTAGGTACACACGCAACCGAAACGTCTCGGGCCAATCATCGTCCTCCCGTATAAGTAAGAAAATTTTGCTGCCTATACGGGCGGGTCGAAGGGGTCTTCCTCCCCGGGCCCCCGTATTAGGTATTTTACAAGACAGCGACGTGTGTATATTACGGTTTCATACCTACAATTTGAAATATCAAAAGATGACGACGTCCAACGATTGCATCATACATACTCTCCTTCAATAGATACATGTACATCTAAGAGCGCATATTCAGACCATACATCAACATATACGTTCTATAAACCCACAACCTCGTCACGCATCCGTACAACCTCTCGCGATCACTCGGTTTGACGAGCGAACGAAGGTGCATACGTGGTGAACACGGCTGTGCTTTTTGGAGAAGAGAAGAGAAGAGACGGATAAATAATCGTCGTTACCTCGTGAGATCTACAATATACTACCTAACTTACATCTTACGTGAACAGCGACGTTATGTGTTAAGACAGAGCTCCGGATCTAGGTCTTACTTATGACATAAGAGCATGTACCAATCAGGACCGTAGGACTCAAGATCTATCTCAGAGGTATACAGTCCTATCGTCCGAGTCCTGTCATTCATTCAACCAACCCCTTCTCCTCTCGTCGCCGGCTTATCATTACGTATCAGGACTCGACTTAACACTTTCAACCTGGATGGAACAAAGGAATAGGGGTGGCGTATAGAATACATACGTCCTATTTACCCCTGAATCCAATTACCCTGGTTCGCCAACACAGGCCACATAGGTAGTCACACTCATGCACTTATTAGAGGTACATAAGAAATATTTATGAAGTACCATTGACACGGATAGCCATCGTTCGTATTCTATTTTAGATCAACGAATACCATTAATTTTCTATCATGATGCGTAGTTGGCAGAGCTCATCAATAGGTACGTAGTAATAAGTAATTCCCACGCGCCTCCCCGCTCCTAATATCCGTGGGTCCTAAGTTGAAAAGGAAACCATAGCTTTAGCTTTTTTTTCTTTCTTTTCATCTCACGCCCCCGGTCTGGGCATTCTCCCATGCCCCCCCTCCCCCTTCCTCGGGTAGTCTAGGTTGGGTAGAGCTGCACGCATCATCACCATGGAAGGCATTGCAATTGTTGTCGACAGATATTGTCGACACGGTACCCGCACAGACTCAGCTATCAAAGGGATGTATCAGCCATTGCCCTATCCAAGTCTATTAAGGCCACCTGAAATATATCGCTCCAGTCCTGTGTGCCAACTGACGTCCACTTACAACTTGTTAGGAGGTGCGGCTGACGTCATAGGCCACTGGTAGCCTGTAGCATCGCTAAACTTGTATCCGTAAGATGATGTGAAGTCATCTAGGACTGCCGGTCCTCGAGAGCCTAACACAATCACGTCAGTACAAATTTCCGTCTCGGGTGGGACCATCCATCCATGGACTCACCATAGGGGTACTCCATCGGGACGATCTCCTTATTATCATCAAGGTAATGTAGAAGAGGGGTAAAGATCCTCCAGCTAGCATCAAGTTCGTCGTCTCGGACGAAGTTAGAATGGTCGCCCTTTAACGCATCCAGGATCAGCGACTCGTATGCTTCCGGGATCTTGAGATCGGAGAATCGACGTCTGTATGTCAAATCAAGCTCCGTCACAACCGTCTGCATGCTCAGACCGGGCAACTTGGAGTTCATCTTAATATAAACACTCTCGTTCGGTTGGATGCGCATGACCAATTCATTCCGAGGAATATCCTTAAAGATACCGCTAGTAACGTCCTTAAACTGGATTCGAATCTCGGTTTTTTGCTCGTTAAGAGCTTTGCCAGCCTTCATGATAAACGGGACGCCATCCCACCTCTCGTTCTTGATGTAAGCAACTAAGGCGCAGAATGTCGGACATCGCGAGTCCTTGGGCACGGTATCGTCCTCTTTGTACGAAGGTTTACTACCATCAAGGGACTTTCCGTACTGTCCGATAATGACATTCTTCGGCTCGATAGCCGGGATACCACGGAGTACGCGGACCTTCTCATCACGGATATCTTCTGCGGAGAAAGAGATGGGTCGCTCCATGGCCAACAGTGTCAAGACCTGAAGAAGGTGATTCTGCATGACGTCGCGGATGATTCCAAACTCATCGAAGTAACCACCTCGACCTTCCGTACCGAAGGGCTCCTTGAAAGTAATTTGCACGTTGTCTATGTGGTGTCGATTCCACGTAGCGCCGAAGAACTCGTTACCAAACCGAAGAATCAGAATGTTCTTGACCATCTCTTTCCCAAGATAGTGGTCGATACGGAAAAGCTCATCTTCCTTCCAGTCGGGCTCCAGAGATTTTTGTAGCTCGCGCGAGCTGGCAAGGTCCTTCCCAAACGGCTTCTCGACCTAGTTACGTGGAAGAATCAAGATTAGCCTACCGATCTCTCTTAGTCTTGTATCAGAAAGGGGTTCTTACAATAACGCGAGCAATTCCTCTGGAAGGGTAGCAGCATCTCTTCAGGTGCTGAGAGACGATTGTGAATACGCTAGGGGGGAGTGCCATGTAAAATAGGCGGTGTGTTTCCCGACGGCCATCCTCCAACTTCTCGAGATGCGAGTTGAGGTTCAAGAACGATTCATCTTGGTCGTACTGGCCAGATACGTAGCTGCAATGTTCGCAGAACTCTGCCAGCTGCTTCTCTAAATCCTTAGTAGGGGTCTTGATGTACGACTTGACTCGTTTGAGATATTCTTCGTGGTCCATCTTCGTTCGCGCATATCCGACGATCTTGACATCTTTCGGTAGAAATTGATTGCGATACTTGCGATTCAGTCAGTTCTCATGATCAACAGATGCATGCGTGTGCGAGTATATCAATAAATTAGGTACTTACAAGGCCGAAGAGAGCGGGAAACTGTGAGGGATTATTAGTTAGAAGAACAACAATTTATCTTTCGGAAGGGACAAGATAGATGGGCATCACATACAGTCTTCTTCTTTGCGAGATCTCCAGAAGCACCTAGGACCACGATGACCGTGTTATCCTTGAGCTCCATTCCACTATATCAAGATGGAAACTGATTAGTATTAATTCCGTGAATTGTATAGAAGTTTGTGTGGACCTCTCCTTATGCAGGTTTCTCTTAAGTCTTCTGTTTGTTTTGATTGAATAATAAAGAAATAAAAGAAAACACAAGATGTAATTGAGAAATAAAACCGTCTCGGAAAGAAAGTCTTGAAGCTGACTGTGAGACCGACAGGCGACGACAATGATGAAATGATGATATGGCGGGGCGGACGCGGGGTATCAGAAGCTCTGCTCACCTTGCTGGAGAATCCATTCTGTCAAATTCACCGATGATATAGTTCTTCTATGTAGATGTAGACGACAAAAATCGGTAAGGAGGAAAGATAAAAGAGCAATAGTAAATAAGGAAGAGAGAAATGATGTGTTTGGAAGGAGTTGCGATTATGATAAGAGTTTAAAAAATAAAATAAAATAAAATAAAAAAAGAGACCGAATGAAGGCTAGAGACGGAGGGTTCAGGACGTTGGAAAGAGCTCTTAAATTTGGGGGGGACTTTGGCCGGACGGGACGGGCGGGACAGGCATTAAAGGCGCTGTCGGTCACTATCGGTCGCTATCTGTCGCTATCGGTAATGTTTGTTAAGGCCGATATGGGTCAGCCAGATTGATGTATGTACGTTGTTGTATGTATACAGGTACGTAACTACACCTTCACCAGGATGGGAGTTGTATGCTTGTACGGAGTACCAGACGCTTCTTTATACCCGAGCTATCTTGTATCCACCGTAATCCATCATACAAAAATAAGCATACATTTGATTTACATAATAACGGTACATATCAATTTATATAACTATGAGCAGTCAAGTATTATAGATTATTAGCATACATATTATGTAAGTACGAATAACATTGATTGCTTTATAGGAAAGAGTTTGTATTGAATCCATGGTTTTATATGGATAGGATATGTATACTCTAGCGGAACATGAAGACAATGTTCTTCAAATGTACACACCTACTAGTAACTAAGTACCTAGATACATATAATTTCAAGGGGCTGAGGGTGTTAGTAATGCTGTACGGAGTAGATGTAAGTAATGTCATCGGCTGTTTAACCCACTTTTGGATAACAATCTACAGATTACTCTTGCTTTTGTCGCTTTCATCATAGTACTTAATAATGTATTCTCTACTTCTATTGTATGACTATGTACCAGTAATATTTAAGTACATACATTATAGTTGGCAGTTGCATAAGAGGTACTTGTAGTTAAAATAAATAGAATACATGTACAGATCGTCAAGCAGAGCTTCAAATCAGTGTTCAGTGTTGCAAGTTAAAATTATCAACTTACGTAGTACAATATAACTCTCTGCTCACACTCGTCGGGGAAAAGCGCCGTCATTAACAAAGGTTACCCGACCTCACCTACTTGCTGCTTACAATAGCACAACACCCGGGAGCCGTGGCATCTCGGTGGCTTTTGACCAATAACTTTCCGAGGTCGAAAGGGAGATGACCGAATAAGAGCGAACCATGTCTGGGCGGGTTATATCTAAGATGTATGTAAATAGAATTATGTCCGCTTAGTGGGGTGCCGAAGGGAGCTTGAAAGGTTGCTTCGAAATCCTTCCTGTCCCTTGCCGCGTCTTGGTCCTCTCTCATGTACTTCTCCATGTATTTCCATGTGGGATATAGGTACCCATTAGTTATATGCACATACCATCATGTACATATATGTAGGGTAAGCAGTACATAAGAGGTACTTTAAGATTGTCACACAAGGTTGCAAGGTTACTTGAAAGCTTACTTACATGGACCTTTCTGTCATCCGGCGACACAAAGCAAGCACGCACGCAGCAGTGCACCTCTGGCTGCAGTGTATGTACAATACCTAAATTATTATGGTTTAGGTAGGTACCTCTTTAGCTGTCTGATCACAGACGAGCTGAAACCCGTACAGACCCTATAACTTGGACTTTTATTTTATTTTCTAGTTACTTCAAACATGAATGCTCTTCTGATTTACATGTTCCCCATACGTACCTACCCATATGTATGATATCTTCAATGTTCTTAATATTCGGTAGTTGTACTCTACATATTCCATTCTATACCTTTCTCTTGTCTTCCTGACCAGCCGAGCCTTGTGACAGAAAAAAAAATGGAAGAAACAGAGACTTAAATAAGCTGGCTGATGTATGGTTACAATAGGATGGTGGTATAGTGAGCCTCTTGCAGATTGCCACACCCACTTGGTAGCGAAGGGGTTTGAGGGATTATTGATAGACTAGTAATATAATCAACATTGAACATAGATTTTCAGTATGCTTAAGGTTAAGATCAGATGTAACATCGTCAAGACTTATAGAGTCTTGAAATAATTGCAAGTCATCTTCGCTCAAGATCTATCAGTCTATATTTGAGATGCGATATTGAATAGACACTTAATTTATAAGGTACCTATAGTCTATAATAATAACCAATCAGGTAAGATACTGCACATGTAGAAACTAGAGTATTACATTATTATATGAGTTGCTTAGGCATTGCAAGAGACCGCTATCCTTGCATAGGTATCGTACATTTTAGCGAACAGTTACTCATAATTTGGTCGGATTTATTAATATAGAAATGCATGCCTGGCCCGAATATAAAGCTTGGTGCAAATGCGGCGATTGTAATGGAGATAAGTTAATGTTAGTCGATCTAAACCCGAACATGTTCTAGGTACCTCAGTGCTGACCTCTATGTATCGAGATACAATGTACGTAATCAAATGTGGGGTATGCTGATAGATACCCGGATGATTAACAAGCCGTAACACCCCTGGGCATTCTTAAGTTGAACTACAGTACACATAATGTGGCTCATGTTAGTGGGGGTGGGTAGGTACGTAGGTATTAATGTGGCTAGTGGTAATGAATTTGGATCAAGCCACCGCACCAAAGCCAAAAAAAAAAACCCTGAATTATCTTTTTTTTCTTCTTCTTCTGTGGACTTTTAACAGGGCTTTTTTCGCTTAGCACATTCACACCAATCCACCATCGACCAACCTCCATCCGTCATCCGTCAAGTCAACTTATCCACCTTGAAGATTTGGCCATCATAAAAAAAATTAAACCAACCATAGGAATTCGTCCAGTACACACAAGTATTGTTCTGCGAAAGACTTCCGGATTCCAACATCTTTTCGGATTTCTGAGAACCGTCGGAAATACTGAGTCAAAATGCCTTCTGAATCTGGTCACAGATGTGAGTCTTTTGCCATTCCTATTTACATTTCACAAGTTCACGGCTTGATTTGATGATATCGCGATCGCATTTGCATTATATGTTCGAACCTGCTTCGCATCATCTTCCTCTACATTAATCTAATTGATATTCGTGTCATCGAACTTGTACTAATTAACTTGTCTATAGTATACGTCAAGTAAGTTACCGACATCAATCATCCACTTCACGAGATCGACCGAACCCCTACCGATATCTATGATGGCACAACTCGGTTGCGCAGAGGATTATGAAGCAATGGCTGACTGGAATTTGTGTTGCAGGGGTCGTCACCTAAGCTACCAACGTAGCCGACACACCACCCACCCGAAGACTAGCCTGATCAAGATCGAAGGTGTCGATGATACCAATGCCGCCAAGTACGTTACAGCATCCTCTCAGCAGCTTCGTATAGCCCTAACAATTTCGGTGTAGCTTTTACCTAGGCAAGAAGGTCGCGTATGTCTACAAGGGCCAGAACGAAATTCGAGGAACTAAGATTCGCGTGATCTGGGGCAAGGTCACCAGGCCACATGGTATGATATTTTATTTATTTACCTTGACTTTCTCTGTCGTCGGTTGAAGGGGCGAGATATACTAATAGCCTCGCTTTAGGCAACTCCGGTGTCGTACGAGCCAAGTTCGCGACACCTCTTCCTTCTAAGTCTTTCGGCGCTTCTGTTCGTATCATGCTCTACCCTTCGTCTATATAAGATGGGTATGGGCCGGAGTTGGTAGTGTGGACGGTTCTCATGATTGGCTGCATCTGGGTTAGGCAAGGTATAAGGCTTCAGCCTTGCGTCTAGCATCAACAAATCGAGAAAGAATACTCACATATCTCACGCGTTTTCGATGTGAATTGCTAATTCGACACGGGTTCCCTTACGACGGTTCGTGGCTTGATCCAATTATCCATATTTAGAGGGCGAAAGGAGATACACAATTCCGAATCTTTTCTTTGAGCTTTACGATAGATGACTCGACGATATCCTTGGTATGGTTGCGTCGGGTGGCATCGGATGTTACACCTCAGAATGAATCGAGCAGTCGGAAGGCTAGTGGCGTACCGAATACAAAGAAACGTTTATGCATGACCTAAACGACTATCTACCTCCTAGGGAGGGCTTCAGACCACGATGGGTGATACATAGGCAGATAGTACATGATCTGCCTAGAGCCTCCTCCCGTGTCCCCGTAAGCTCGGAATCCCCAATTATCGTGCAGTGAGGCTTCTTATTTAGCACCTATCACGTTTAGATTAAGGTGATGGTTATTGATATCAGCGTGATAGCACTGATTCGGTATAAGCACGATGACAGCTTACCGTTCATATAGCATACCGAGTCACGAGCTATACGTGCGTACGATAATAAGATGATCTAGACAATGTCCGGAAAAGCCCAATATGCATGACAGGCTGGTAGGAGATCCCACAATCGAGGCTCTTCCCGTGCCCTATAGGACTAGAATCTCACGTAGACCAGCTACGTAGACGACAAAGCTGCTATCGTTTTCCTAAGAGATTCCAAGCTTACATAGGTACTTCCTACATTTAGGTACCTGTTAAAGGACATGCCGGCGAAGCCACCGGAGTAACTACCTATATAAGGTACCATCTATATAGAGAGCGGCATACTTGCACATATAAATACATCGTGGCTTACCGCTTTACGCATTTACACGTTATACGTAGGTACTTTACCTAGAAATTAACGTCTCTCTCTCTCTCTCTCTCTCTCTATATATATATATATATATATATATCGCACAGGACATGCGACACACCAACAGGCGCAAGGCCCGTCTTCCGAGGGAACGTCTCGGGTGCATGCCGCTTCCTCAGGGCTGGGGCTGGGGCTGGGGCTGGGGCTTGGAAACGTCGAGGCGGGCGGGAGGGAGGGAGGGAGGGAGGGGATGGGCGGCTCGGCTCGGCTTTGTGGTAGGTAGGTAGGTAGCTACCCGTCGTCGTCGTCGTCGTTGTTATTCATCATCGTCGTCGCGGGGTGAGGGCTTTTGTAAATAAGGGGGGGAAAAAAGTGAATGGAATGGAATGGAATGGGCGTGTCGGTGGATATTCTCGCGTACGTCTTACCTGTAGGTATCTACTTGGTAGGGTATGTATCTCGAGATAGATGTAGTAAGTAGGTGCGTACGGTCACGAGTTCCAGCATGTTGATAGGTTACCTAAGGTATCGTCGTGGATTCATGAGTGCGCTGGTAGGGATCGTCGTGACGGTTGAAGGTAGGTAGGTAGTCTGTGAGTGAGGTGAGTATGCGGTAGGCTCTTGTACAACTACCAGGAGTACCTCCTGGCTTACTTACTCCTAGGAGGTAGGGACACATACAAACATACATAGGTACCTATTTACTGGTATATTTCAGAACTGTTCTAGGAGAGAACGTCTGTTGTTGCGGGCTCTTCTGGGTGGGATAACATCGATAGGGGGTTTGAGGAGAGAGGCGAGGACTGGTAGTGGCCGAGAGAGAGAGAGAGAGCCCTGGCGGCTCGAGGAGGCCGAAGCAGAGGAGTATTGCTCGAGAAGGAGGTAAGAGGTAGGTATATGTTTTACCTACCTACATACCTAGGTACTGGATGAGGTAGCCCGTATGGGCGCACGTGCGGGTGGTTGGGATCTGACGTCGACTTGACTGGCGAGTACCAGGTAATATCGAACACATGAGGTCATATCATATTCATTCAACAATTCTATATATCTACCCCTATCTACCTACCTATCCTTAGAAGCACTGTACCTATTAATATATTTATACCACATACCCTTACTTTAATAAAAGCTACTTCTTTTTTACATTGTACCTGGTAGGTAGGAAAGTAGTATAGTTTATTTATTACATGATCCTAGAAGTCGTCGTCCTCATTGAATCACGGGGACATACTAACTCATCAGTAAGAGCATCGTCCTTAGGCTGCACAATATGATCATGAAATTCGTCTTCGACAGCGCCAGGCTTCTGCTATCGACCATGTATGCCAAATAGCAAGCAATCAATTATTTGATACCTAATGCACTCATATATGCCGCTTAACCTAATAGAAGGTCTCCCTAGATGGTGTAGGCTGTAGACTGGAGCGACGAGGCGCCGCGATGTCTAGATAAACAACACCATGATATCCAGTACAGGATCTAGGGGGAAGCCCGCAGGTAGTAGTATCCAATCATGTGAAGAGTTACCGTCTGATTGTTTCTATCGCCTGGTTGCTGCGTGGAGCGAAGGCTTATTTTTGGGCTCGCATCTGCAAGATCGTCATGCACATTGTTATTAGCCAACAAAGCTCTGTGGATACGGTAAAACGTCCTGCTGGCTTACTCGTAGGTTGGTAGCGTCTATCGCGTGTCATCTGTCATCTGTGGTCTGTATTCTGTAGTCCCTTTGCCGTAGGCCTCTGAGCTGCTTTCTATAACAGGTTTTGACAGATAGAAGGCTTTGGTTGCCGGCTAATCGGAATTGCAATGTCTTCGATCTGCGAGGAGTAGAAGCGCCCGTGGCTTCGTATAGATAAAGAAAGATTGACGTACTGGTCATCATGCATGTGGTCGTTGGTGTCTCGTCCGAACATTTACGAGCAATTCGACGTAGTGGGTGTGCCCGAATCTGGTAGAGGGGCAGCTCGTGCTGCCAATAGATGCCGCCACCTGCAGCTATCACCTATATCGGTAGCATTTCCAAGAATGCGAGACTGGGCTGCAGATGGATAATTCCGTTGAAAGAAAAAAAAATAGAAAGATAAACAGAATTGAGACTTGAGCTGAGAAAGACACACATTGGCATGACAACCCCTTCATCCGTAGAAACCTTTTGATACGAATTGGACTTAATAGGCGAACACTTTCCTCAACAACTTGCTCAAGCAAACATAACACAAGGATCTCACAATTCAGTGTGAGCAAAGTAGTTGTTATGTGATTCATGATTATGATTATGGTCTCAAGCGATCGGATTTTTCCTTGCCACTATCTTAGCATGCATGTGCAGCCAGGTTAGCGGGAACGGGCTAGAATTCGGTTGATAAGGAGCTTTAGGAGCTTATAGGGAGCTTAAGAAGCTCTCCATTTACAATAGTATATTTGGGAGTATGTAAGGAGAGAGAAAAATCCTATATTCGGGAACGACGGATGCGCATGTTACCTGTATGCAGCATATAGTCGGGGGGGATATCTGCACTAGAAGCTTAGCTCCAACCCAAGTTTTCTTTTGTCGCTCATTGCTTCGTTACGAATTGTATAGGTACACTTTCTGTGACTTATATAGTTAAACTTGACCTTTAAGGATAGTTATACTTACTTATAATTATAATATATAAATATTTAAGTTGGTACGGTTTACATGTGTGAACATTCGGGTTCGGATTATTCTAGTCGTATCCATGGAACAACATTGAAAAGTATTTCCGTAAGTGCCGTCTCGGCGATCTGTCTATGGCTACGCGGTAGTGTAAGTGCTGGTACCGTGGTACGCATATTCAAAAAAACTTTGGGCCCTGGTGCTGATCTCTGCGTGGTAGTGGATGACACCAAACTCGTTCGGGAATGATGACAAGACACTGATGATGTCCATTCGTAATCGCTTCGGAGTCTAGGCCGAATACCGTTGTCCATTCTGCCGATAGGTTTGTCTTTTTTCTTCATCTTTTTCTCGCCCCTTTTTGTACGAGATATAAAAGTTGAGTACCTAGACCCCTAGAGTAGAAAGGTACCATGTATGCGGTGTACTATAATAAAATGTGAGATCCAGTCAGCGTAATGTTACCTCGGAGCCGAAATGTGGTGACCTGGCACCAATCTGTTAATTGTTAATTACCGGTATTTCTCCCAAATCGTTGGATGCTGGTGATCAAAAGGCTTCTCTTTTAATACAATGCTTCATAAATACGAAGCACTTACTCATAGATAAAAAGAGAAATATGGGGGAAGGAAATACATATAAAGTCGAATAGGATATCACTTTATGTATATACCTTGCTCCTAGATATAATGGGTATGATATATATGATATGTATGATATGAATGATATGGATGATAAATATAGGAAGCTTAGAGATACATGTGATGTTCACATTTTTGGAAACTCGTGGAGGGATCGCAATTCGTATTCCCCATAAACGGCGGGTGAACGGGGCAGTGCTAATCTGTCTCCACTTCCGCTTTTAGGCAAAGCGCAATTGAAGGATCGGGCGATCGCGGTAGGGCTAATACAGTTCAAGGTCGAAAACTAAAAGGTTATGGTTACCTAAGTTGATATTATATTTATATTTGTATAGGTACATATATACATGTACACATACATGTACCTTTAAACGGCTTCAATTAAGTAATTGCATATGTATATGTAGCATTACTTTATGTATGTAGAGTCGCAAATAGGATTGCTATAAGATATTATACAAAATCACTGCTAAGTTGGCTATTGAAAAGTTATATTTGACTCTCTTTTTTTGTTCAGTTTCCTATGGAAGCTCCGGCTTTTATTGATAAGGAACGTTAGTCTTACATTGATATTTTAAGCAAGATGCCAAGTATTGACTATTATTGGACGATAGTATTTACCAACACTATGGTAGGTACATAGGTACCATATATATCAAAATACCTACACGGACTTATAGGTATATAAATACTCCTTGATAATGCATCATCGTAAAACGGTCTTGAACAAGGTAATAACAAAAGATACTGGTATGTTTGGCTTTTCCATATTCGATATACGTCAGATGCGAGGGCGACTTTATCTTAAATAGAAAATCATCTTTCCAAGCAGCTTTTCGTGCATGAATATCCATCTGATAAATACCTGTCTTAGGCCGTTGATATACATTGAACGGACTACACTAAATGGTTCATGATATCTGCCCAGCCTTTTTTATCCCTGTTCCCCCCTGCTCTAAAGTTATGGTACGAGATACATTCCACCGCATAGTTGCATAGTAATAGTATCATTCTGTACGAATACGCTTCACATTCGTAATCCCCTTGTCAGGCCACACACACACAAGCTGACATGCATCTTTGCCGCTAAGGATCGTATCAAAAAAGACGCCAGGAATTTGAAAGATCCTGTGTTATACTAAAGATGACTTCGAATTTTTCAATGTAAAATTTTTGACATTAACTTTACCTATGTATTTCTTATTTTCTATGTCAACTACTTCTTTTACTAAGTTGTCATTATCGTGAACATATTTACTTACTTTAGGTATAGTTACATATATTTTATGTTCGGATGCCACATCTTCAACTTAGTCACCCCCGTCCACGATAGCCTTTGATAATAAGATCCATACTTTTTTTTTACCTACGCTACGGTATTCTACCCTGGTCAAGACAACGACGAAAGCATAGATCGTCAAATCCCTACATTCAACACTCGTTTCTGAAACATCCGTCATTTAAACGTCGATGAGCGCCGGGGGATTCGAGGATTTGACGTCACCGAACCCTAATTATCATCTCATTGCCAGCTCCGATACCACGTGTAAGCTACATGCAAGCGATACTTTCGACCTTCAATGTTGTTGTCAAAGAGGTATTGTCAAAAATGGTTGCTATCAAATGATCAATAAGTCGTTGAATTTAGTTGAATTTGGTTGAATTCAATGGTAGCAATATTCAATTGCAAAGAAAGAACATCTTAATGAATCAACTGATTCACTCAACGAATCAACTAACTACCTACATCATTCAATTAATGATTAGTGGTATCACATATTCACAATAAACTCACTTTCCTCAGACATTACCAAAGGTCATTACAAAAGATCACTACAAAAGATCACTACAAAAGACCATTTTAAAAAGTTGAGACGTCTGGGTTGTTCGAATAACCCCCAATACTTATCCGTGACAAAGAAGATCGCCAAGGTCTCCGAAATCGATGCGTATTGTACAATACGACTGTTGACGAATGGTGGATTTGGTTGGCGGTCGATCGTGGTTCTGTTTCCTTCCTGATCTTATTTTATTGGACAGGAAACAGATAGGCGACTAGCGAGGGCAACGTAATTGCTGGCACCGCCCAGAAAAATCTCGGCTTTGTTACATACACAGTACTGTATGTACCTCTTCTTATCATCCCTGGTCCTTGAACGCATCCCAGCCACGCGAAACTTCACTTCCTTGAATTTGGCTTATCCTGAGACGAGTAATAAACTTGGGACGTACATACATGTACATACATAGTACATACATAGGTACCTGCCTGATCCACTAACCGGCCCGTTGATTAGGTACCCTAACATACCCCAAGCAACTTTGAACTTTGAACTGTTCCTACCCGCTCATGCGTGGATCTATCTCCTGGTACGTAAACTTGGTACCTAACCTCATCGATTTCGTACGCACATTCAAACGTACCAGATGTACCTCACATACCATCCAATGTCAAGTTAACGCTAACTTTGAAAGTACATGGCAACCCGCGCAGAAGAAAATAGCAACCGCCACCTGATTTACATACCACAAGCCAACTAACGTTAGGTTGAGTCGTATGCTGTATGTACCTAAGATAGGGTAGTACAGTACATACATACATACAGTACAATAGAAGCACCACGCAACTGCCACACGCAACATTGGAATCACGCCTAAACAGAATAGAACGAGAATTTGGGGCAGGAATCTCGACCTTATTTTTATTTTTTATTTTTATAATTACAACTACCACTTTCATCTACTACAACAACATCGAACGTATACACAACAAAAAAGCAACTTGGATTTGCAGTCCCGAATCCCTGGTACTCTTTTTCTTACCTACCTACACTGCTAGATACCAGATACCAACCGCCCGTCTTTTCCCTTCTTCCCGTCCTTCTTCCTCCTCTAGCACAGTGTCGATTCAGATTATGAGGTATCTAACGATAAGTCTTTGACTGAACAAAAGATACTGAGAGGAATAATCTCACACGAAGTTACTGTATTATATCTTGGGCTTTACAAGGGTTTGCCGCTCTTATCACAAAATTACAGCAGCCAGCCTGGCAGTCTTTTCAACCCTGATCTTCCCTAAATTCCACACAGGCCATCTGCGATAGGACCAGAATCATCGGAGTTCTACGAGATTACACTCTCCACGATCGCTTCCTTGCATATCACAATCACAACCCAAGCCCTGATCTGCCCTCCTACCCTCTCTAGTTTCCTTGCTACTCCACAGGTGGTCCGTACCTTTCAGGGATTAAGACTGATAAACCACACGGTCTTTGCTCGCCTACGACAATGGCGTCCGCAAGTTACAATAGCCACCCATTGCCTGCGCCGCCGCAGCCAGCGCAATATTCCTCCGAATCCTACCAACCTCCTGTTCCCCCACATTACCATTATCAACAACAGCAACAGCAACTGCAACTGCAACAGCAAAGGCAGCAACAGCAGCAGAGGCAGCAACAGCAACAACCCCAACAACCACAACAACCACAACAACCGCCGGCGCTGGTATCGCGAGCTACCGAACCTCCCAAACCAGAACGGGTCCGACCAAAGTCAAGGGCTTTCAGTTTTCGATCCGACAAGTCCCAGAAGAGCGCGAATAAGACCAATCTTCATGAGACACATGCCGAGAAGGACTCTAAGAGACTTCACGGCAAAACAGATCCTATGCTGGCTCTGACCGAGTCAGAACCAGGTGCGCCCGACGCTCTCATTATGACTCATTATGAGTAACTGATACTGACGATAATTACAGCAATGGAAGCTCAGACGCGAGGTGGGATCAATCCGGCCCCTCTACGCTCTTTTCAGCATAAAGATGTCTATGGAAACCCTATCAGTCAGTATTGTATCCTCCCGATGTGGCCATTTCCGTACTGATATTTGTTGAAGCCGACCCCGATCGATCCAATCCTACTCGAAGTCGAATGGAAAGGCCGCTCGATACGATTCGGGCCTTTGAAGCTGCTATTGATGGCGCATATAACCGAAGGTCTGATTCGGAATCAGTAGCAAATTGGAGTAGACGAGGGAGCACCTACGGAAGTGAGCAATCTATTTCTTCGTGATTATAACTACATTATCTAACGTAGCATTATTAGATAACGGCCCACGCAATCACCAAGATAGTTACTACGGCGGTCGAACGAATTCGGCATACCGACCGGAGAGCACGATGCTTGAACCTAGGCAATCGGCGATGATGTATGGTCATCGAGATAGTTATCACGATGGATACGACGGCGGCTCATACGGTCATAACAATGGGATTCCGAGAAATAGGCAGTCGCGGATGCAGGCAGACCCGTATGCTAATGGTCGCGGGGCGGCTGATAGGAACGTCTACCCTATGCCAAACAATCATCGATCATACGAGACGGTCGCGTCGGGCTCCGGCAGTGGAAGTTTAGGCGAACCAGCAGGGTACCAAACCGATCCGACGAGCAGCGATAACAGTTCGATCGATCGGCGTTCACCGCCAAAACGACAAGAGCCCATCAACGACTATGGTATCAGCTTCGGCCAGTCATCGCAACCCCCAAGCCTAGGCCTCGGCGGTTCGGCAGGAGGGCCTCCCATTCCGCGTAAAGAGCCTGGATCACTTCTGAAGAAGTCTGTGAAACCTGCAGCGCCTGATGAGTACATGGAGGATCGGCCAAAGATAGAAAAACGAAAGAGCTGGTTTAAGCGGTTCAGTAAATCCTGAACCTTATCAGCTCGGGTTAAGCGAACACTGAATTTTACAACGAAAAATATCTTCACATAACACATACTTCTCGAGATACCCCTGTCTCTACGACCTTTGGCATTCTCATGATTCGTTTATCATCTTATACCCCGCTGGGACATAACGATAGAAAACACCTTTTAACGATCATTACTGGACCAGTGATCACATGAATGACTCGCAATCGCACGACGAGCGCAGAGTTAGGCTGAGGAAATTATCCGCTCGAGACAATTTCCGAAGGGCCCGGTACCTGGCAGTTTCCTTACTCAATATCGCACTGGCAAGTACGACAATAGGCTTCGATGGAACATGGTAAGGTAGCATTAGATGGGGAGTTGGTGTTGGAAGGTTATGTTCACGAAGTTAGGATTATATGGAAGATCCGGACGAGCTTGTTGGTCACATACCTTGTTGCCTATCCTTAATACCCCTTTTCTTATGTCCTTGGGAGCGAATACACATGGCCCTTGCACGACATACGAAGAAGAGATCGAATAGGCATGAGGGGTTCGCTCCCCGATGGTTCTTATAAGTGGCTTGTTGCTCGAATAGAAATGTCAAAAGTGACTGAATATCATTGGCAATATTGAGCCATGAAGCGTTGTCTTGGCGTAATCACCAATCAAAAGACGGGTAATAATATCTAATAAACACAACTGGTATCCAAGATCAGGTATTCTATATTTCCAATTATCGTAGAACCCCACGTATATATACTAATCACGTCACCCGTAGAGGCATGAGTTGAGACCCTTGCTCCGTGATGTCATGAGGAGTGAGACGAGACGATGAGATTAGAGAGCGCGTAGAAATGCTCCGCCGTACCCTAACATCCCAATTACTATCTTTTTTTCATGCAGCACGGAATTAAGATTTTTTTTTTCATCTCCCCGCGGGCAATAACCTACCTACACTGAGAGTAATCCCCGAAGACGCCTGCGCGGAAGGAAAAGCTACTGGGCTAGTTCGAATATCAGTCCTTCTTGCCCCCTTTCTTCTTCGCGTTGAGCTGGTCTGTCTGGTCCTCGTTCATGGCGACGATCACGTATCCAAGGAGAACCACGTTTGCCATGATGGCTGCCAGGGCCCCGGCATACGTAGAGTTTCCTGGGGGTGAGGTCGTCAGCTTGCTAACGTGGAAAACGACGTTGTAAATACCTATGCAGAGAGACTGCGGGAAAACAGGAAGGGGGAAGGGGCAGAATAAGCCGCTCTCGGACGATACCTTTGAATATGGTGTTCACGCTTAAGAAGTAGGACCCGATGGGTACGACTACCATGGCGAATGTGAAAGCTAGGAGTTTTATGATCACGTCCCTGGTCACGACATTAGGCTGGGTTGCTTTTGGTGCGTCGATGACGAGAATGGAGGGGAAGGGGGAGGTAATGGGGGGTAGATGAAGGGTGAGTGAGGACGAGGGGTATGGAATCGTCGGGAACACTCCTCACGTACATGGGAACAGCTGGTGCGGTGGTGCTCGACTGTTGTTGGCCTGGGACGCCGACGTTGGGGTCGTCGTCATCTTTATCTAAGATGGTCTTTTCTGTAGAAATGATTCGACGAGTCGCCATTGTCTCGTCTCGTCTCTTCTCTTCTATCTGATCTTGTTTTTTTGTTTTTTTCGTGGGATTTAATATTAAATACCTTAGGATGAGGGGTTCTGTTGTCAAGATAAGTTGTCGATTATTGAAAGAAGGTATTGTTGATGAATTAGATTGTGGTTGATGATTTGTTATATTATATGTAACTATAGTATGTAAGAGGTAGGTAGTAAGGTTCATGTCAGGTCCCAGCTTTTCTGAATGAGGCTCAATCGGGACCTTGGAATAGGAGTGGAGCTTTTAGGTATGCCGTAGGTTACCCCTGGCATAGTACTGCTCTAAGTATCTAGGTACTGTATAACTCGTCGTAGCTGGAAGTTTATTGGTTACCTGAAACTCTATCCCGCTAACCAGGGTTTGTTTTCACTCTGCTTGCCTAAAAGACTTCAGTAAGCAAAGGGAGCTTTGATCACTGCATGCATAAAATTACCAATCAGTTTTCCATTTATCAATACATGCACTTGTATTTTATTGAAGGAGAAAAATACCCCTGAGTACGTACATGTAGGTACTACATATAGGGATAGGTATATTAGGTATCGACATAAAGAATCTGCCTTAGTCTTTGAGTATTATTTCCTTTTATATTTGTTTGTAGTCTAGTATTGGTCGAATGGAACAACTATATTGAATTTCAAAAATAAATACTCTTTGACGATTATATTATAGTATGTAGAGTGTGTATATATGGTACAGATTATAACTGTAATGTTACCTCTTTAAAGATGACATGTACCTATTGTCGAGGTACCTAGGTACCTAATCAATCAAGCATTTTCCCCACATCAGCTGAGAGCGCGCCGTGAGCGTACCAAGGTCCATAATTTCCCGCGTCGTGGAACGCGGTATCCACTTTATCTCCCGTGCGATTAACGTCGAAAAGGAAAAAAAAAATGAAAATAAAATAAGTTGCACATTCTTCACCTTGGCAACTTCATATATAGTCATACAACGGATTCTGCACTTTATAAGCCTATTTACTATATGTTGGGCAATTTCATTCAAAAACCCTGCCCCTCAATACGCGACATTGCTCATCTTCACTCTTTCTTTTCTTGTATCTATTAGTGATAATCTTTTCACACTCATAGTCTAATCTCTCTCTTCCCCCTATTGTCGCAAACCGGTCTTCTTCCTCTATATTCTCGCTACCTGCGCCTCTCTATTGAGTTAATAATCTGGCTTGTGCCTACAATCTATCTACAATGGAAGGAGACTATAAGCCATCCTCAGAGAAGGGGTTTACCTTGATCCCTAGAACCCCGGGACTAGATCTCAAGAACCATCCCAATCGTCGACCACAGAACTCCAGCACCGCGTACATAGAAATAGAGGATGATGACATGGACGAGCTCGCAGATGATTCCTCGCCATACTTCACACAACCGACTCAATTAGTTAGTAAAGCTACGCAGCCTACTCAGATAGTGGCCCGAACTACTCAACCCACTCAGATAGTCGACCGAACCTCTCGATTACCCTCTTCCCCTATAGTGCCTGATACGCCACGCACAGCCATTGAAGTCCCTGCTTCATCTCCGTTCCAGGCGAAGAGCCAAGCGAAGTCCTCGAAGGTGTCGGATAAGAAGCAGGACGTGGTCGGGAGAGTTGGGTCATTAATGGCTCCTGCGGGAACGTCTTTCAGGCCACCTAGTATGCAGCAAGCGTCACTCAGGACCGATGGTTCTGCTAGTAGGAAAGCCTACTTAGATATATCAGACGATGATCTGTTAAAAGATTACGAAAAACGTGACAGTTCCGATGACGATGAAACGCCGGTTAGGGGAGATATACGGCCTTCATCTTTTGTGAAGGACAACCAATCGCCTTCATTTTCAAAGTCTGGAGACTCATGGTCCCTAAATATGGACATCAGTCTTAATGATATACGTGATATCAGGTTACGACATCTAACCAGCCAGGTTTATAAAATTGTGCAAAGAGCTGTACCTGGGATTACTGTTCGAGCTTGTAAAGAGGCGTTACAGAGGGATGTGGGTTGGCAAGTTTCTAAAGCGGTTGACCGCCTAACAGGGAGGCCGGCAAAAAATATCTCAGTATCAAAAGGATCTAATGGGACCACTCCTAAGGCCGAAAATACTGATACTAGACAAGGCAACAGTAAGAGTGACAAGATCGAGCTCCTACCAAATACTTCTCAAGAGACGGGGCCTGCTAGTTCCACGAACACACTGCGCACATTTTTGAAAAAGAATTCAATAAGTGCAAATTCCACTCGGTCCTCATCCCAAACTTCTGCACAACATACTTTTTCACAAAATTCGAACACTTCTATTCATTCAACAAAATCAAACAATAACCCACCACCTCGAAGACGTCTTGTCCAAAAACTAAAACCTTCATCCACCAATTCTTCAGTCATTGTTCCATTATCTGCTTCGTCTTCGCAAACATCGACCATTACGAGTCCCTTAGAATCAAGAGAGACCTCCCCATCCAATAAATTGAAAATGGGTTCAAAAGTTTCCCCACGCTCTCCCGAATCACAGGCGAAACCCCGTCGCCGACTGCGACGAGGTCGTCGCGAAACAACGCCGCCCTCCCCTATCACTGTGCCATCAGATGCTCCTACATCTGATTCCCTCCCCTCTCCATCTAAACTAGTTGGATCCCTCAAGAGACAATCAGACTCAGAGGAAGACATGCCCCGAATGAGTAAAAGGCTCAAGGCTAAGGCGGACACTCTATCCCAGAAGAGGAAGGCTTCGGATCACTCGGACCACGAAGTCACGGAGCTTGACTCGTCTCCCAGGAAGAAAGCGAAGCTGGAGACAAGTGAGGAGGTTGCCCCGAAGGAGCAAAAAGTTACGGGAGGGCCAGACCAGGACGAAGTTCATGAGATCTCCGATGATGATAGTAGTCTCGAAACCCCATCCGGACAGCTGGCCAATGTTCTCGAGTACCTAAACACCTGTACCGTTGAAGCCCTGGGTCGCATGATTAGCTCTGTCGATGATGCTAAGCTCATGGTAGAATCTCGCCCCTTCGCAACTATAACCGACGCTGAGGGGGTGATCCGTCAAGAGAAGTCCAAGTCGAAGAGTTCGAGAAAGACCAGAAGAAGAGCTATCGGCGAAAGCGTTGTTGAAAAGTTGAGCTCCTGGCTGGAGGCCTGTGAAACAGCAACCGCTATCATCAACGAGTGTGACAAGCGGGGAGCGGACATTAATAACACCATGTCCACTTGGCCTAGAGATAGAAATGGCATGGTCAGGACCGACGCCACTCTAGACGAGCTCCCGATCGCAGACAAACCCAAGTTGATGAGCGAATCCATCAATCTCAACTCATACCAGCTGGTTGGGCTCAACTGGATGAACCTGCTACATTCCAAAGGCTACAGCGGGATCCTTGCCGATGACATGGGCCTTGGCAAGACTTGCGAGGTCATTTCGTTCATCGCCCACCTCGTCCAGTCAGAACATGAGTCTAAGTCGAGGAAGCCTTGGCCAAACCTCATTGTGGTGCCACCTAGCACCATCGAGAATTGGCTGTCCGAGTTTAACAAATTCGCGCCCGGAGTAAGCGTGCTGACTTATACCGGCACATCTCGATTAAAGATCGAGCCAGAAGATGCGAAAATGCATCATGTCATTATAACAACATATCCGCAAGTTGAAAGACGACGCGAGGATCTACGGTGGCTCCAAGAAGTCGACCCATATGTTTGTAAACCCTTCTCCCCTTCACGGTTCAGATAGACTAATCAGTAGGTACATCTAGTGCGCTATATTCGATGAGGGTCACAAGTTGAAGAATCAGAGCACTCTGATTTATAAACAGATGATGAGAGTGCCATCCGAATGGCGCCTCATTCTTAGCGGCACGCCGGTGCAGAATAACCTGAGGGAGCTCATCACCCTCCTTCGATTTATCGAACCCGACCTATTCGAGGATAAGTCCTTCGAGACATTAGACTTGA
Source organism: Hypoxylon lienhwacheense (assembly GCA_902806505.1). Lineage (NCBI taxonomy): Eukaryota > Fungi > Ascomycota > Sordariomycetes > Xylariales > Hypoxylaceae > Hypoxylon > Hypoxylon lienhwacheense. The sequence goes on along the minus strand of CADCWW010000003.1, from coordinate 2,234,621 downwards.
TCTTTCAGGCAAAGGTCACGAGCAAGGATGTTCTCAACTTTGCAGCGTTAGCATCGGAACGTGTCGATCGCGCGCGTGCGGTCATGGCTCCGTTCATTCTACAGAGACGCAAAGAGGACGTGATCGAGCTCCCGAAGAAGATTGAGCGGGTTGAATTAGTAGGCATGCACGATACTCAAAAAGTTATCTATGATTCGATCAAAGAGAAATGCGTACTAGACAACGGTGTCAAGACCAAGGATAGCCACCCCTGGATGCAGCTTCGTAAGGCTGCAATCCACCACCAACTATTCCGACACCACTTTACGGATGCCAAAGTCGAGAAAATGACCAATATCTTGTGGAAGAAATGTTCTGCAGAAGAACTATCAATTCAAGAGAAGACGGACCGATACAAGGACCGTTTCCGCAAAGAACTGATGTCGAAATCTGATTTCCAGCTGCACCTTTGGTGCAAAGATTTCAAGACGTATATTGGACACTTTGACATCCCCGACCGTTCATGGGAGGAGAGTCCTAAGGTTAAGAAACTCCTCGAGCTCATACGCGGATACCAGAAGACGGGAGATCGCGCGTTAGTGTTCACCCGTTTCGAGATGGTAGTGGACATACTACGGGAAACACTACACCACGCCGACATCCCGTACTGTGTCCTAACAGGTAATACCGAGACAGACATGCGGTTCCCAGAGTGTCAGAGATTTACGGAGAACAAAGACATCCCCGTATTCCTGATCACTACCGCAGCCGGTGGCAGCGGTCTGAATCTGGTCGCCGCAAACAAGATTATCATCTTCGACCAGTCAGACAACCCGCAGGACGACGTGCAAGCGTCCAACCGAGCCCACAGGATCGGGCAGACCAGAGACGTCGAGGTGATCAAGCTGATCACGCAAAAGTCGGTCGACAGCTTAATATACAACTCCTGCATCAAGAAGCTTGCGCTCGCCGCTCGCGTAGAAAGCCACCTCGAAGTCCAAAACGAGGACGAAGAGTCAGTAGAACAGCAGTGCAAGGATCGCATGCTGTTAGAAGAAGACATAATCGGGGAGGCCGAACTAGCTGCGCTGGCCCAGGCCTAGGCCTGGGCCCCCGGTGCTCAGCATCGGGCCTATCCGAGCGGCAGACTAGCCTTCCTAGAAGGTCCTCCGCCGGGTCATATCTTCGAGAGCACATATTTGCTATATATAACCTCTTCGACGCCGACGTCACTTCTTATTTTTCCTTCCTTCCCATTACTCTTCTCTTCCTACCTCTCCGATGCAACCACCCTCTGCGGCACGTACCCGCATGGGCCTTAGGACGACTGGTTCGTCAGATATATAACACGCATATTAACCTCCCGAATCTCCTCTGACTCGCAGAGGTGTATCCTCTTCAGTATCACTCGTCATTCCCCTCTTCCTTTTTCATATACACCAACCAACCCGACCTAATCCTTCTCCCGCACACGAAGACACACGAAGACGTACCATATAGATAAGACGCGCAGAGCAATCAGCAGAGGAGAGGGGGGGACGGGGTCTTTTTCTTCATCCGTGCCGGTGTTAGGTGTTGCCGCTACTACAGTCAGAGTTTCCTCCGGAGGAAAGAATGAATGAATGGATGGATGAAAGAAAAGGAAGACATGTTTGACACATGGAGAGAGAGAGAAACCTACACAATTGTCATTTATCATAACCCCCCCTTTCCTCTCTTATTCCCGCAGAAGCAGCACAAAGAAAGAAGAAGGACGGACAAGACTTTATGTCACATCGCACCGCACCGCACCGCATCACATCACATCACATCACGTTCACCTCCTCCCCTCAGCGAAGAGGAGATGATATTTCAGGTATTGCTAGAGCTAGAGCTAGCATAGGATAGGGTATGGTATGGTACGGCACAGTAGGGTAGGGCAGGAGAAGAAGAGATGCCTATTTCAAAGCCCAAGTCTCTTGAAATAGACGACGGCGACGACGACGACGGAGAAAGGGGGGAAATCTTTTTATTTTTATTTTTTTTTACCTAGCGGGCTTTATTTGCTTTTATTCTCTCTTGCATATGCTTCTGCTTCTGCTTCTGCCTCTGCTTTGCTCAGCGATGTACCTACCTAGGTAGAAAGGATTGAATTGAATTGAGTTGAATTGAATTGAATTGAATTGAGAGTTGAAAAAAATGAGCTTCGGCTCCTACCACCACATCGACCTTGTCTTCTTTTTCTGTCTTTTCTCTCTCTCTCTCTCTCTCTCTCTCTCTCTCTCTCTCTCTCTCTCTCTCTCTCTCTCTCTCTCTTTTTCGTAGAGGTACTTAAGGTACCTATCATCATCATATCATGGCCTGGCCTAGTGATGCTACGCTGCTGTCGTAGATTCATACGTTGTATCTTCCTCGGTTTAATTACCTAGGGTATTTGCCCTTTACGTAGAAGTCTAGGTAAGAGGCAGGCTGGTTAGGTTAGGTTAGGTGAGGTTAGGTTAGGTTAGATTAGGTAGGTACCCGTTGACTACCTAAATTGGAAGACATCGTGATGAACGGTAGTTCGTAAGTCCGTTTACCTCTTTATATATAGGTGTACCTAGGTACTCATCACTTACTTATCCGTTGATATACTTCTAGGACAGATGTCTCTCTAATCGAAACACCATAACAATCTTCCAAGGTCAATGTCATTGCTGTCGTTGTAGTATTATCCTATAGGGTATACATGTACGCACTTATATCTTCACTTTCTCAATACGAATCTGTCAAGGAAATAGGTCATATGTATAAAGGCATGAGGTACCTACCTGGGTAGGTATGTACCTAGGATACGAACAATCACTCGCCATGTTCTCTTTTACCTCTTTGAACTATCCACATCGTTGTAAACCCTACCTAACCTGTCCGCCCCTCCGCTCCTCTCCACCCCCCTTCTACGTGCCCATCTTATAATTCACTATAGTACATTACACTCTATGCCCGCATAAAGGCAAAGTTTTGGAGCTTCGCTTGGTCAGAGCGGCCTCTGAAGACCAAGCTTCCCTTGTTTACCATGGAGTAGCCCTCCATCTCCGGCCTGGTGAAGCCCAGGAGCCCCGTCAGACCGACGTGGTCCTGGACGCGGAAGACGAAGGTGGGTTCGTCGGGCTTGTACAAGGGGCCGGTGTAAATGCCTTCTTCGGATGGCGTACCAAACCACGGAGGCCCTTGGCCGCGCGCGATTCGCATCGCGACGTCGAAGCCCGCGCGCATGGCGGGGATGACACCGACCGACGTATAGCTGGGCCCTGCGACGGCAAGGTGGCCGTGGAAGGCATCCATCAGCTGGTAATGCGCGTCGCGCATACGTACGTGATGCCCGACGTTGTGTTGCGGTATACACTCACGGCAGAGGCGGGCGCTGGCAAACACCGGCTCGTCCGGATTGATGCCGAGGTGGCGCTGCACGGCCTGAAGAGCCATGGCCTTGCCCATGTCCTCGCTAGGGTAGTAATCCCAGCCGTCCCAGTAGTGTCCGCCGAGCATGACGGTAAGCTGGGTGCCTGAGCGCCTGTCGCCAAGCCCGAGATCAGAGTCAAAGATGACGCCTAGTACACTTTCATCGTTGTCGGGTGTCGAAATTGGCACTACATAGCCGAAGCCGTGATTTCGAGCGAGGAGGTTCGGATTGATGAAACAAAGGTTGACGACCATAATGGTTACCGCGTGGGTGTCAGCTAAAGCAGGGAGGATGCCTTTAGGCCTCACTATTCTGGCGAGTTGCTTAGAGAAGATAGTAGAAATCGCTTGATCATATGATGCCGGTCGACGCGGCTCGTTCGCCGTGGTTAACTATACAGGTCAATATCACATAGGTACCTCTAGACCGGAGTAGAAAGCGTACTAATACATGACCATTGTTATAAGCCAAAGAATCGACTCGACTGTTGGTCTTGATTGTTACGTTCCCCCGGGATCGTAGGTCTCTAACCATGCCGTCTACAAGGCTGAGCAAGCCGTCTCTAAACGCAATAGAAGTTTTAGTGAATGCTACTGCAGCTAAAAGCATGGCATCCTTAGCAGTAGGTCCTCGCCATATATCATTGTAAAGAGCAAGTTCTTTGGTTGAAACCCAGAATTGATCAGTTGTATTCGCGAGTATACGAGCACGCCAAAAGCTTTCGGCCATGGTTTGTTTTATACTCAATTTGTATGCGTCACCACCGTAAGTGCCATGCAGAATAGCGGATATGATGTTCTTAACAGGCCGTTCATCTCGGAAAATATCAGTAAAAAAGTCGCCGACGGATATATCCGTAGCCAGAGCTTCGTTGATAGCTTCGTGGGTGGTCGGTTGAGTGACAGCGGTAAAAGCGAAATTTTTAAAAGACCTCAGAGCTCCATCCCACAGGGGTTCCGTAATAATACTTCCAAGTGAACTAAAGGCCTCCTTAATCGAGAAACTTGTAGGCACAGGCACCAGGTGGTCTGGGTAATACAGGTACCGGTTGAGAGGGCGAGTGGCAAAAAAGATCTTTTCCTCCAACTTCAGACTCACAACCTAGGAAGGCAGAGGCGGAGGTATGCGTTAGCCAACCCTCTGGCTCATCATATAATTATACGAAATAGGAAAGAAAGCAAAGAGTGGAAAGGATCAGAAAGAAGATGAATTCACCACGTCATAAAAGACCATGTCGTCGTATTTCTGAGTTGCTCTGCTAGACCGAACCAGCCGTGGACCGCGCTGACATAGAGCTTGATCGTACTTGCTATCACTGATTTGTTCTAACCCCCCGTCTATCCAACCACCAAGCCTATCAGACCCTTCATACAGAGTAATATTTACGTTCTCAGCATAACGGGCCAGATAGTGGGCAGTAGTCAGTCCAGTGATGCCACCGCCCAATATGGCTATATTTTGAGGCTTAGTATCTTTTCTTGAGGTGGACGTAAACGATCGGGTCTGGGATTGTGTAACGTTGCCGACATGAACACAAGCGGGCTGCCGTGTCGTAGACGAATCGAGAACATTATTGCTCTGAGCTGTTAGACAGCTCAGTTGCCGTGAAATTAAACGACTCGAACGTCTAATACGAGCATCATGTCGCGCATTGCGATATGTAGATCTCAGAATATAGATGAATACATCTTCTAAGCGTTTAGAGTACATTGCACGCGTAAGATGGTTGGAGGTTGTAGCGATTGAGATCCCATGTCGTTGAAGTTGAGAAGTAGAAGTTGAGAAATCGACGAAGTGGCGTTGTACGTTTTAAGGTACGATATACATGTACCGTTTTAGGTACCTAGGTAGGTACCTGTCAAATACCTACGTAACCTTCGTACCACTTAATTACATATAGTACCTTATATACATGTACTGTGTACCTACATCTATGCATTACAGCACGATAAATTTCACACGGGACAACTCCTTATTATAGGAGGTAATCAACGCTTACTCTCTCTCATATCTCTCTCTCTCACTAGGTCACGGATCGCATTGGGTATATTTTTTGATACGTGCTCAAGTCTCCTTGACTTTTTCCTATGACCGACTTAACGCCTGTAGCAATAGCAAATCTAAAATGGCGAATTCCTCATCCCTCGCCCCATCCATTCGTTCCCTTAAGCTAATAGTCCCCCGGCCTCTCCTTTCACCTCGAGTAGCTCGCGAAGCATAAACCTCATCCGTTGACCCCAATTTTTCCTTAAACTTATGACGTCCCTTCGTCCACCGTCGTCGGCTGTTGCACCGGACCACCTTGCCAACCAGGCACAACAAGCTCCTCCTGACCACTCAAGTCCACGAACCTCCTCTCACTTACATGCTCCTTTGACCCGTCTGCCGTCCAAACCTTGTCCTGGAAAGTCCCTCGCTGGCCCTCCTCGTGCTTGTACGGACAATATCGGTTCGTACAAGGCCTATATTTACACATGGTCTGGAGATGGGTGAATTTGCACCCTTCCACAGCACAGTCGCCTCCATTTCTACATGGAGGCATTTCCGGATGTTTGAAAGGACAGTTCGGATTCGTGCAATTAGGATAGAACTTGCACTCCTGTTCGATCTGGTGCGCACGCCTCGTGGCCGGTGAAGGATGACGAGCCACACATTTGCGGTTCTTACATGCCGCGCCGTACGAACAGACATCGTTGACATCAACCGTTGTATTTGGCGGTGCTGCCGGAGACTGATGGGCGAACTTGCAATCCTTGTTAGTGCAAGTTAGGTTAAACTTGCAAACCGTCGTTTCGGGGTTGGACACCTCGCGTCTAGTTTGCGTCATGTCGACATCCTCGCTTTCAGCTCCGGCCTCGCTCATGGGATTTTGATCCGTCTGATGTAACCTGTGCCCGTTCATATGGCCACCCCGTCTGCCGCCTCGCGGGCTTTGCACCCGGTCGAAAAGGGATCTTCCGTTCGGCCGCCCTGTGGCCTGGCTCTGTTGAGTAAGCTGTTCGTGCATTTGTACCATCATCTGGTTCTGTTGTTGGATCAAGTGGAACAGTTGCTCGGGGGTACCGCCTGGCATCATCCAACTCAGATCACCCATAGGGTTCGGCCCAGTAGGACCATGCATGTTAGGCAGAGCAGCAGGATTCTGATTAAGGTGCATGGCTAATCCGGCAGCACGATTATTTGGTGTTCGGCTGTTAGCGCGCCCAAACCCACCTCTCGGCCCAGTTGGCGGTGCTCGATGGGCATTAATCCTTTCGCTACCATTTGTTCGAACGCGATGTAGGACGTTATCATGAGTGCGATCCATAGCCTTAGACATTTGACCAAGCATCCGCTTCTCTCGGGTGCCTCGCGCATTAGCATTTCGCATAGATCTGGGACCTGTAGGGCTAGTTTGTGTCAGTGTGTGTTTAGAAATAAAAACCCAGAGAACGGTAATTAAATACGACGACCTACGCGTTTAGCTCGGGACTCTCAACCGACATAGTCATATCCGTGTCCTGATCCGTCGGAGGCACGGCACTATGCGAGGCTTCACCACTAGGATTTACCAATTGAGTCGGGACACCGTTCAGTTTGTTGTTCAATAATTCGATCTGATCAAAGAGCCATTTCGCGAAATCTCGAGCACCAGGGTCATCAGGACCAAGACTAAGGAGATCGCCAGCGAGTTCGGCAGCAATCTGATCCTGAGTTTTTCCGTTGACCAGCATCAAAATAATGTATTCGGATAGCGCGCCATCATCAGCGCCACCTGATGCCCAGCCTACTTCCACCAACTTCGGCTGGATGGCCATGTTTAGCGCATCTGCCAAAGGCGAATTCATAGCTACCTCGATCGACATTTTGACTTTGAATTGTTCGTAACGAGGTTCTAAAAAATTGAGGAATAGGATGAAACTTGGGTATGAAGATGACGAGAAATCGATCTAGGCGTGGAAGGATGAGAAGGGTTATGCGCGTGATTGACTCAGATGGCGATAGCAATAGTAATAGCGATGGCGATGGCGGTGGCAAAGCACCAGGTCGAGGTACAGTAGGGCGGCAGTTATAGCGGTAAGTAAGCCTAACGAGAAATGCACGAAATCAAGGGTAGTCGAGATTGTTCGGAATTTATTTCGAGGAGTTGCACGAGTGTCAATGTGGAAGTTAGAATATAAAAAAAAGAAAAGAATGACGTTGTTGAAGTTGAGAAGATCTGGAGGAGGCCGGAACTTGGGAGACTAATTTCCATTGTTAAAATGTTATTGCACCGCCTCTAGCACATTAATCAAGCCACAAAGTATGTTAGCAAACAAAGACACTGTGCATGTGACTTTATGTACGGTACCTATTCGTACATGTCTTCAAATTGCATGTCCTAGGTACATATATGTATGTTTATAAGAGGTACGTATCAGAAGTATAAGTACGCTCTTATCGATAATCTATGTGACTGTGGATTTCAAATTCTTCCATCATCAATCAAATTTCAGTCTACAACGGTAGACTTTTGAAGTTATCAAACTCCGAATGTTTGTTGTAATGGTATTGATAAGCATGAGTGTTGCATACATACCTACCTATGTGTAGAGTATCATATATGTAACCATGAAGTACTTATGAGGTAGGTATTCATTCTTGGACACATCTTCTTGCAAACTAACCTTTGTCACTACATGATAAACAAATTCTCTACAGGGGCTGTTAAAGAACAATACTGCAGGTACCGTGTCTCGTACAGAGTCACACATAAGTATATATATTTAAAAGAGATTCGAGAAGGAGAGGTAATACAAGTGTTACGATAGGTAGTCTGCTTAACCCTTAACGCTTCTTCAACGTTGAAATTTAATAATAATAATAGGAGTACTAGGACTATGTCGATTATCAATACTATAGTCTATAGCGAGGTAGGTTGGCGTATAGGTAATACTAATTTAATGATACGCGAATAATATTGAAGACCAGAACCACTATTTTTCTTCGGTACCTAAAAAAGGCTGAAATCGACACAGCCTCGAGTCCAACTCCTGTCTTCCCTAAGGCCGAGCCGCCCCCTCAGACGCACATCGAAATGATCATCTACGGCGTGAGCCTTAGCTCGACTCTGACAGCTTCAACGACCAGCGTGCTAGACCTATTTGAAAGTAGGCGCCGCTAAGTAGGTATGTAAAGTCCGTGTCCACTCCGCCGGACCGATGATAGCCTCTCTCGTCCAGGTTCCGTTGTCCCGTAACACGAAGCTAAGTGATAGTCTCATAGATTCTTGAAAGGGGCACAAAGACATTGTATAAGAATTAGGTACCTATTGTGTATAGTCACTCGAGAACTGATGACAAGATTATAGGTACATGTATTGATATATGTATGTATATAACTATGTAAGTTATGTATAATGTACCTTTACAAAGAATCTTAAAACTTAGTAGAATTAGCTTAGTGTAGCTACCCGTATAGTACATATAGGTAATCACATATTTATATAGCGATGCCGGCTACGAAATGCATGTACGTAACTATCAATATCCACACATAAGATTTATAGTTATCAATGGCGCACTAGATGTCACTAGATATTGAAACACCGATAACACCATGATGCGGGGACAACTTCCGAGGTTGCATGGATCCATTACGTACATACGTCTATCTATACAGAAGTAGCTCCTGTCCTATCTCATCTATACATATCAGGTACCCGTATTCTTTTGTAATTTGGAATAGGCGGGAATATTTAACGCGGGTGAGAGTCGGTCGATACATCTTACACTTCTTTCCCCGATCATGTTCCGGTCTATCATCAGGATAACCTCAACATCTACGACATTCACAACAATTACAACAACCCGTCTCAGTATAATAGATAAATATTCAAATCGAAATAATATTCTCTCTCGATTCTTATCTACTATGGCAGACTTAAAAGTTAACCTCACGGCCCCGAATGGCAAGAATATCACTCTTCCGACGGGCTTGTTCATTAACAATGAATTTGTGAAGTCAAGTTCAGGGGCTAAGATCACGAGTACCAACCCAACGTCAGTAGATCATTTCTCAGATTTATTATTACGCTATACACAATTGATACCTAGGTACCTAAACTAACACTTACATATTCGACTTCAGAGATGAGAAGGATATATGCTCTGTTGAAGCAGCTAGCGCTGATGATATCGACAAGGCGGTTGCTGTTGCGAGAGCTGCACTTAACCATGAATCATGGCGCGATATCACTGGAACTGAGCGTGGTAGACTGATGTACAAACTAGCGGATCTAGTAGAAGAGGAGAAAGATGTCCTGGCGACTATCGAGACTTGGGATAATGGCAAACCTTTCGGTGACTCGATAGGCGACATGGACGAGGTCATCAATACCCTGAGATACTACGCCGGTTACGCTGATAAGATTCACGGCGAGACCATCCCCACGACAAGTCAGAAGTTTGCCTATACCTTAAAGCAGCCCATTGGCGTCTGCGCTCAGATCATACCGGTAAGTATTAGCCGTTGCCGTAACCCTCGTTTCTCATTTATGAGCGAGACCTCGTTTGCACGAGCGAGTGCTAATACGTGGACCATGTTAGTGGAACTATCCTATGGGCATGGCCGCATGGAAACTGGGACCGGCGCTGGCCTGCGGAAATGCAGTTGTGCTAAAAGCTGCTGAACAAACCCCCTTATCTATCCTGTACTTTGCAAAACTCATACCCAAGGCCGGCTTCCCTCCCGGAGTCATCAACATCGTCAACGGATATGGTAGGGAGGCTGGTCACGCGCTTGCCAGCCATCTGGATGTCGATAAAGTCGCCTTTACTGGCTCGACGGCGACAGGAAAGCAAATCATGAAGACGGCTAGTGTCAACATGAAAAACATCACCCTCGAGACCGGTGGCAAGTCTCCCCTGCTAGTCTTCCAAGACGCCGATATCGAGCAGGCAGCTAAGTGGGCTCATATCGGAATTATGAGCAACATGGGCCAGATATGCACGGCAACCTCGCGTATTCTTGTTCAAGAATCCGTGTACGACAAATTCGTTAACGAATTCCGCGAGGCAGTTAAGACGACCAGCAAAGTTGGCGACCCGTTCGCGGAGGGTACGTTTCAGGGCCCTCAAGTCACCAAGGCGCAGTATGAGAGGGTCTTGAGCTTCGTGGAGGCCGGCAAGTCGGAAGGGGCGACATTGACGGCCGGTGGAATCCCCTGCCCGCTTAATGGGAAAGGCTACTTCATCGAACCCACGATCTTCACGAACGTGAAAGATAACATGAAGATTTACCGAGAGGAAGTGTTCGGACCTTTCGTCGTCATCGTCCCGTTTAAGACGGAGAAGGAGGCGATCGCGATGGCAAACGATACGACCTACGGCCTCGGCGCGGCCGTCTTCAGCCAGAGCCTCGACCTCTCCCACCGCGTGGCCGAGCGCATCGAGGCGGGCATGGTCTGGATCAACTCTTCCAACGACTCGGACTTCAGGATCCCGTTCGGAGGCGTGAAGCAGAGCGGAATCGGCCGGGAGCTAGGAGAGGCCGGTCTAGCAGGCTATTTACAGACGAAGGCAGTTCACGTGAACCTAGGTCAGAGATTGTAAAAAAAAAGAATTCCTTGTATATTAGGTAGGTAGTTACATCACACTACTTCTTCCGGCAGGCAGGTTGGAGAGTGGTCGAGGTTTTAAGGGAGAATGTATTGTATGTGCTCCGTAAACGAATCTCACGATGGTGGGCGGACGACGCCCCTCTTTACCGCGTCTTTATATACCGATTCGTGTTACAATGTTGGACCCTGCTCGCATGTTTTCCCGTTTGAGGCACAGATATGGTTACCGCTGCATGGCTAAGCGCGGCTCCATGCCGCGATCCTTGGCTATGTACGTACATGCCTACGCTAATAGAAACAAGAAATAGGTATAAGAGGGAGGGATGAAATACTTGTGCGCACGAGCTGTGCCATTTCTTAGCGTACGGACATTGACACGGTAAAATATCATCGTCTGACTCGCGCGGGCGGGTTTTTACAGAGGTATCCAACTTACCTGGAAGGATATAACACATCATGATTAAAAGGTCTAATTTATTTCCAGGAGGCGTAAGTAATATCCCTGACTCTTTCTTCCTTTCCTTCTTCTCCCCCCTGATGTCTGACGCCATACAGCGATATATTTTTCCTCAACAGGTAGATATCATAATCATCATATACCGCCTACCAGTAAACAGGATGCTTACCTCTCCCCCATGTTGAGTACCAATATAATGCCTACAGTTAACAAGTGTTTTGCGTTGATTGTTCTACGCCGCTATGGTAGATAACCGTGTCGGTGCTACGCCAAGATGGGTTGATAGATGAAAAGTGCTCCCTTACCATTTTTCCCCAGACCTTGCCGGCGTGCGCGTTCCGTGCTGGACCAATCGGCTTTGGTCACAATAGCAACAAGAAGAATTGGTACAGTACCCATCATACGGGCCTTCAAGTCCCACACTAAAGCAAGCTCATGGGGCGGGGGGGACGACGATCTTTTCCTCATTCTCCGCAAGCCCGATTTTCCTGTCCCGAAAACATGTAAGCTCTGGTAAGGGGAAGGGAAAACAAGGTGTTCGCAGAATTGATAGCGTAGGATTCTATCATTATTATTATTTTTCCCTTTCTTTAAACGAGTAACTATGTCCGTACCAATTTCAAAAGATCGACGTTTTTTTTACACCCCTAGACATGTTCGTTTGAAAGACGTTGTTGTGTAAGATATCAGGTATGTAGGATGTAATGATGCATACATACGGGGTAGGTATCATAAGAGACAAAAAGAAAAATCATGTTAATTCTTAATCCTTTCAATATGTACCCGTTGATGTCATGTTACGTATTTACTTAACATACACCCCAAATCTATAAGTACGGCATTAGGTAACAAGTATATTTATATGAAAGATGACAATGGCAAGGTCCTGCATTGAATACCTAATAACAATCGAATAATTAAAAACGACCAATCAAGTGTATTAATCCCTTCCAGGATTTAAGATCCCATCTCTGTCCCTCCTTGTAAGCTACCGTACATACCTACTTACCAGTACACAACAGATGATGATTAATATGTAGCTACCTTCGTACTTTGTAGCTGCTAAGATCGCCAAGGTATGTGAGTGTTCACATGCGAGAGACAAAAGACTATAAAAAAGAAATAATAAACAACGTCCACAAAACCGCCACTTCTCACTCTCACTCTCATTTTCTCATGTGAGAATCCGAGTCTACCCCGTCCAAGCGGTCCATCAGTGCTTATCGTCTCTTACCAGGCGCTCATTCGGTGCGAGATAAAAAAAGGGAATTCAAAAAAAAAAAATAAGAATAAACCCGACGAACGACAGATTCCAAGGTAAAAAGTAACGTTGCGGCGCATGCTAGCGGGAAAAGGAGGTTTATGAATTAGAGAGGAAGACGTCAGGGAAACCCGGGATCTTGGAGCTACGACGTATACTATTTCTTACTGGTTACAACACTGGTTACAACACAAGCACAAACACAAGCACCATACACAAGCACTTAGTTGTATAGTCTTGGGTTTTCCTTCAGCCTCCGCTTATCCCCCCCCATATCGTGCAAAAGGGTAGGTGGTTTTTTTTCTTACATGCCCTTGTGATCTATGATAACAAGCTTCTCTATCTAACCCTGACCCCGACTATAGTAACCTATCCTCATAGCCTGCAGTGCCACGAGGTCACAGCTACCATAGCTTTACATGTAGTGGAAAGTGATAAACAAATACCACCTTCGCGCCGAATCAGCCGGCTTATCGTTGCAATTGGGACGCAGGCAACTGGGGGAGGCGTTCCGGAAGATCTTGAATAAGACAACATCACCCATTCTTTGATATTGTTTTAATTCATTCTTTATTTTCTAGTCCTCTTTTTTCCTTTTCTCTCTTTTTTTCCCTCTCTCTCCAGGAAAATAATTGCATAATACCGAATCGTCGCCAACATGTTGTCGGCTGTCCTTTCGTTCCTGGTACTTACCGTCACGTCGGTCCACGCGATTTGGCCCGTTCCCACCACTCTAAGCACGGGCAATTCTACGCTATGGATAGGAGAAGCTCTGCTAGTGACTTACAACGGAAACAAGGTATGTTTAACATCGTGTATTCTTACCCTGTACATCCTCCCCCCCCCCACTTCAACGTAGTCTAGATGTTAACTTGACAGATACCTTGGGTCCGTGATTATACGTCATCCGGCGGCCCTAATTTCACCAGCAAGGAAATTGTCAAGGGAGGTGTCTCGCGTGCTGCGAAGGCCATCCTGGACGACAACTTCGTCCCATGGAAATTGTACCCGCGGCTAGCGCTCGAGACCGTGGAGCCGAATATCTTGAAGTATAAGACGTACGTGTCTTGGCTCGAGATCGTGCAAACGACGCCAGACACGGCAAATACGCTTAAGCCTCTTGCCGGTGATGTCGATGAGTCGTATAACCTGACCGTAAGGGCTAGCGGCAAGGCCCGACTCACTGCCGCCTCATCCACCGGTGTTCTCCGAGGTTTGCAGACTTTTACTCAGCTATTCTTTCAACACTCTCAGGGACCTATCTACACCAAGCTGGCCCCGGTGAAGATCACCGACAGCCCGGTCTACGACCACCGGGGTCTCCTCATCGACTGTTCGAGGAATTATCTCCCTGTGGACGCGATTCAGCGCACTATCGACGCCTTGGAATGGAATAAGATGAATCGGCTCCACTTCCACGCCACGGACTCGCAGTCTTGGCCTTTGGAGATTCCCGCGCTTCCAGAACTGCACGAGAAGGGCGCATACGCTACCGGGAAGACATATTCACCCGCGGACGTAGCCTCTATCCAATCATACGCCGTCCAGCGTGGCGTAGAAGTCGTTTTCGAAATCGACACGCCCGGCCACTTCGGCATCGCGGCCCTGTCGCACCCGGAAATAGTCACGGGCTGGGGTGCCGAACCATGGTCGACCTACTGCGCCGAGCCTCCATGCGGTCAACTGAGGCTCAACGACTCCAAGGTCGACCCGTTTCTGGACACGCTGATGGATGACATACTGCCGCGAGTGTCGCCGTATTCGGCCTACTTTCACACTGGTGGCGACGAGGTCAATTTCAACGAGTACAACCTCGACCCGACAGTAGGCACCAACGACTCGGCGGTGGTGGTACCGCTCCTGCAGGAATTCATCGACAAGCACCACATGAGGGTTCGCAAGGCCGGCCTGGTACCCATGGTCTGGGAAGAGATCCCGGCGAGCTACAACGTCAGCATCGGGGACGACGTCGTGGTACAGTCCTGGCTCGGGGACGCTGCCATCAAAAGCCTTACCGCCCAAGGCCACAAGGTTATCAGCAGCAACTATAATTACTGGGTGAGTGGCGCGACAATACTGGGTTCTTTTTTAGAAGTACCAGCCGTGGGAGATGTGTTCTGATGTCGCTAACATTTTTGCGTAGTATCTCGATTGTGGACGAGGGCAGTGGCTTAACTTCCCGAACGGTGCTTTGTTCACTGAGTACTACCCGTTCAACGACTGGTGCACGCCATACAAGAACTGGCGGCTCATCTACTCGTATGACCCGCGCGAAGGGCTGTCGGAGTCGGAGGCAGCGCTCGTACTAGGCGGCGAGGTCGGAGCGTGGGCGGAGACTATCGACGAGGTCAACTTAGATGGCATCTTGTGGCCACGAGGCAGCGCCGCGGGCGAGGTTCTATGGTCCGGCCGCGTCGACGCCTCGGGCAACAACCGCACACAGCTCGACGCGGCACCCCGCCTAGCAGAGTTCCGCGAACGGCTCGTCGCCCGTGGCGTCAACGCCGAGCCGGTCCAGATGGTCTACTGCACTCAAGGCGGCGACCCCAACACGTGTCTTTACCAGTAGAATTCAAATATTAAACGGGAACCAAAAAAGGGGGGGAGGTGTATTAGGAGCACATAAGCGTTTGCATTTACCGCCTTCATGCTGTAAGACGTTTACGTACTTGAGCGTCGAAGGCAAACATTTCGTGTATATATTTGACTATTGTGGAAGTAAAGTAAAGAAAAGAATTAAAGGGATGAAATAATGAAGGCGAAAGCCAAAGGATCTATGTATATGGGTCTAGGACTTTAGGACTAGTAATACTATAACTAAGGTGATATGATCCTAAGCTCGGAGATCAAGAATAATAGGATATCCCTTGATTCGATGTATATGTAATGTTTGAATTAATGTAGATGTAAGTTGTGAGATTTTTTATCATTTTATCAGGTACCTAGCTTCAAACCATCTTTGTCCAACATGACTTATAACACTTCTATAGCTACATGCCTGTATATAGGTATGTATACTAGGTCTCCGTTTCCGACAAGAGTTAGGCCGATGGAGGATTATATTAAGCCGACTGACCTCTTCTTTATCAGATGTACCTGCTTTAGTACCTACCTACCTACATACATAGGTAATGTAAGTACGGGATAGTAGTGCTTACCTATACTCTGTTACCCCAGCTAAACCTCGACACCACTACCTACCAATCGCATAACATCGTTTCAACTGCTAAGTCCTGATAGAAGAATGACCCTAGTCTAGGACATAGTATGTACCCATACGCTAACTATCTATAGGTAAGTACATAAGGTCGGTGAATACTCTTCCCCTTCTCCGATTCAAGTCACTTCATGTTCTTGCCTCTTACGTACGTACATAAGTGTCATGTCATAGTAAATAGGGTAGGTACGATGTTTCTTTAACACCCAATTACGTCGATTATGTAGATTCGTACACTAGGTACCTACATGTAGGAGGTAGGTATGATAGAACGTACTCGGTCACAGATTCTGTAGATTCTCGTAAGCCGATTATTTTATGTATATACCCATATCTTTTCTTCTACCTTGTACTCTCTATCTTATACTCTACCTTATACCTACTCTACTCATACTCTACCTTATACTCTATCTTATACCTACTCATACTTGATATCATCTTGAAGTGTCACCGGTTACCATCCACGTTCTACATTGTACATATAGTGATCTTTATACTCGATCTCTTATACTCTCATCGAGATAATCTGACACTTCTAGGTACCGTAATTTTCACTCATCCACCCATCACTTAAGAATCTCACGCTACCCAGGTATCTTACGCCATCTCATCCTTCATTATGGGATTACTAGATACGTTATTGGATTCCCATTCCATTAAGCTAGCTCTCATCCTTTTCGGTGTCGCTCTTGTAATACGGGCCATCTACTTCAAACTAGACGAGACTATTCGACTACGACGACTTGGCTCTCGTGGTCCACGACTTAATAGTATAGCACCTTTCGGTCAGTGCATACCTCTTATTATTATTATTATTAACACTTAGTGGTCAAGGGCTACTGTCTAATACGTGAGATAGGCCTCGACATAGTTTGGAGGCAGGTCACCTCCACCATCGCTCATAGAAATTACTACACTTTTCTTCACTTCGTAGGTCATGCTCCCAATCATACCGCCGAAGGTAGTCTATTAGGGAAACGTATGGTGATGACCGCCGACCCTGAAAATGTCAAAGCCATTCTCGCCACTCAATTTTCCGAGTTCGGTAAAGGAGAGAGATTTCATAAGAGCTTCTATGATTTTCTCGGCGATAGCATCTTCAACACCGACGGTCATCTCTGGCATACAAGCAGGCAGCTTCTTCGCCCCCAGTTCTCGAGAGAACGCATTAGCGACTTGCACTGCTTCGAGTCTCATCTCGACACTCTCTGCAAGGCTATGGCCAACGGTGGAGTCTTGAACGGAGAGAAACAGCAGGTCGATATCGAAGTCGGCAACGGAAAACCCTTTGATATTAGTGAACTCTTGTACAGATACGCTCTCGATGTAGCTACCGATTTCTTGCTAGGAAAGGACGTGCAGTCCCTAACGTAATGATCGTTCGCCCTATGTCTCTCATCTGCTCTTATTAGGGGATCAAACTGACTTACACATAATAGTACCCCAAACCAGCCCTTCGCAGACGCCTTTGATGAGGTTCAAAGAGTACAGAATATTATCGCGCGTGCCGGACCATTCAGCCCGTTTGTGCCTAAAAAATCATTTTACAGCGGCTTAAAAGTCGTCAACGATTTCTGCGACATCTATATTAATCGTGCTTTGCGCCTAAGCTCCGAAGAGCTTGCGAGCAAGACCAAGTCCGACCAGGACTACACCTTTTTGCACGAGCTTGCCTCTTTCACCCGCGATAAAAAGGTCCTCCGCGACGAAGTCATTGCCGTGCTCATCGCTGGTCGTGACACCACTGCATCTGTCCTATCATTTACCTTTTATGAGCTCGGCCGTCACCCGGAGATCGTAGCAAAGATGCGTAAGGAGATTATCGATCAGGTGGGCTTAGACCGCACACCCACGTATGCAGACTTGAAGAGTATGAAGTATCTGCAGAATGTTATTAACGAGACGGTATGTACGAGTACATGTTGTTCTATATCTGCAACTTTTGTTTCTTCCGTCAATATTTAAACATCATGTCTCTACACTGGCTGAAGCCTCCTAGTTACGTCTTTACCCATCCGTGCCTTTCAACGTACGCACGGCGCTGAAGGACACGACTATCCCTCGCGGCGGGGGACCAGACGGGTCTTTGCCGCTACCGGTATTGAAAGGCACGCCGGTCACGTACTCAACTCTAGCAATGCAACGACGAGTAGACCTGTACCCGCCCGTCTCAGAGAGCTTCGCGGACCCCCAGGTATATAGTCCTGAAAGATGGTTCAACTGGCAACCAAAGCCGTGGCAATTCATCCCTTTGGTACGTACAGACATTATTATGCTTGCACTTGAAATTCCTTCCTTTTGTAGGTGGTAACTAACAGTGTAATAGTAAGTAGGACGTAATCTTCATATTCCTATATCTCGGCAATTTTCCCGAGATACATTAAATTCCACGGCAGGGTAAATAGTATATAACTTACTAGAAAGCTGACGCAACACACTTCATCGCACTAGCAACGGAGGGCCTCGCATCTGCATCGGCCAGCAATTCGCGCTGACGGAGATGGCGTACGTGCTCACGCGCATCTTCCAACGGTACGAGCGGGTGGAAAGCTTCATGAACGAAATCGACGGCGGTAGCCCTAAGCTAAAGGCCCAGGTATCGCTCTCCCCTGGAGACGGCGTTATAGTCGCCTTGTGGGAGGCTCGAAAGTAAGCGTTATATGATCACTCCGACCCCCTTAAGATCCAACTTTCTTTCTACGGTACCTAATATATGGAGTATTTTGGGTGGGCGATGTACAATGTCTCGTCAGATCTAACTATATAGTGCTGTTCACTTGGTGGGATATGAAAGTATGATTTTTTTTCCTGTAACTAGCATACCTCCTTACCCTCAACTGTCTTTTTAGTAGCTAGTGTGCCTGCCCTTAGTATACATCGTCTGAATAGGAAGTACGCACCTAAGTAGCAATTTAAAAAAAAAAAAAAAAAAACTTAATATCCGATTGCGTTTTTCGAAAACTATGCCTGATGTTAAGAAATCCTGTACCTGACATTGTTCCCGTCCCGAGAAAGGGGCATAGGTGTACTAAGGGGTAGTAGACACTACTTTAGCGAAAGACCGAATATATTGACTATCATATAGGTAAGTAAATCGTCATCAATCCGTTCCTGCAATTTGTCTGTTCTTTTCTTCTTTTTTTTTTTCTTCTTCTTCTCCTTCTTCTTCTTCTTTCTCTCTCTCTTGGTGTTTTTTTTTTTTTTTGGTCTTTCGTAATACAAGATAGCAGCACCAATAAATACCATGACCTCCCTCCACTCGCCCTCTCGCCCACTCGCCGAAGAATCTCTAGAAAGCGTCTTTGACAAGAACGCTGCCGCTCCCCCCTTCCCTCCCTTCCCTCCCTCCCCTCTGTTAAAAATACACATTATCCGAAGTGGATAGAAGAAAAGAAGAAAAAGAAGAATAAATAATAATAGAAGAAAAAAGAGAGGAGGTATTAAGAAGAAACACCGACGGGAAAAACGCGGGAAGAACCAAAAAAAAAAAAACATAAACCCATGGACCCGCCGTTGAGTTTCGTTAATATGAGAAGAAAGAAAGAAAGAAAGAAAAAAAAGCCCCCATTTCATGAGCGTCTGCTCCAAGGTACGAAGTGGCGTGGCCCGTAGCCGCGGCGGTCGAACTAGAAAAGCGCGGCACTTGGGTGAACGGTCTACCGACCAGCGAAGGCCGTCTCCCCTCTCGATCTCGCGCGCGGGGGGAGGAGAGGAGGGCAGGAGACCGTTTCAAGTACGGGACTCTTCTCGGGGACGAGGTCCGGGACGCTGCTGCTGCGGTACTGCCCCCGCGCTAAGACCCGGCGGGCGCCCGCGTGCGCGAGGAAGCTGCTGAGCATGGCGACGCACGCGGCCCAGGGCACGATCCCCAGCGCGACCATGTCCGCGCTCGCGCCGACCCCAGCCGATGCAGACGGCCCAGCCGACCAGGCGGCGAAGGCGACAGGCTGGTACCGGTCCCGGTCCCGGCGCCGGTGCGCGTACGAGGAGAGGCAGCAGCCCAGCACGAGGCACGAGCCGAGCGCCAGCCCCGGCGACACGTTTTCCAGGAACTCGAGCCCCAGCAGGCCGGAGAGGAGGAGGACTTGGGTGGGTGACTAGAGCCGTTGCCAACACACATCCTGTCAGGCGAAAAGGTTGAGGTCGGAGAATAGAAAGTTGGGGGAGGGGAGAAGGAAGGGGAAGGGGGGGGGGGGGGAAGGGAAGGAAGAAGGAAGGTGCGGACGAACATCGGCATTGGAAGAGAGCGTATATCGTAGGGATTCCGCCCGGACGATATACGACGTGGTGACGAAGCTACAGACGACCGCCGGAACTAGCTCGACTAGTTCTGACAGCGGCGACTCTTCAGACGGTTTTTCATATCTTCGGAGACAGGCCCGGTCTCCAGGAAGTGGGAAGGAGAGACATACCCTCAAATACATCTCTAGGAGTATAGAGGTCGTTCGACTTGGCAGAACCGTGAAGTTTAGAGAGACTTCTTCGACGCATCTAGCTCGATGTCAAAGAAGCCCGGATGTAGAAGAGATGATGCGAATTAGGGTGGTTCTTTATATGTCGGAGTAGCCAGCAAACATCACTGCTTACTATGGGATTGTGAGGTGATTGAGGTTGTCAGCTACGGAGTCGCGAACATGTACGCATGTAGGCTTCGATTCGCTAACAGGTTTTGCAGATGCGGTGCTACCCTTTCTCATACCAATCGGGCACTCAGAAAGGCGCAGCTAGCATTTCCAGGCTTATGAGTCAACATCCCAAAGTTAGGCAGACAGCAAGGTTTTGCGATGTCTTCCAATAAGCTTCCCAAGATGACCAGGTGATATTTCGGTGAGTATTCTTTCGGTAGGTAAGTGTTAAGATAACAGTGACAGAGCGGATCATACCTCCAATGGGAGAATGGGATGTGTGTGATGATATAGTGGACTGCAAAAGTAAGCAAGCCAAGCTCCCAGCAGCAAGTATAACTAAACAAATAACCCACCACATTGAAATATACTAGACCTGATTTTTCTGGCCTTGTCTGCTTCTTTTAAAAAGAAGGCCTCGGCCGGAAATTATAGGCGCGAGTCGTCTCCTCTGACACTTTATTGGCAGTCAAGTGACTCCCTCACTCCAAATCCCAATTTGATATCCTTGTAAGAAAATTCGTCTAACGCTTAACTCATTCTTCTTTTGTTAACTCGAGGAAGATATATGCGAAACATACTATCGCTATTTGATTTAGACTGTGGCTCTGACTTCGCCATGGCTAGTACGTCTAGCCACTCGACGTTTAGTCGTGCTGAGGCGCATGAGACCCGGTTTGAAGATATCGTTAGGGTGTTGTCACGAGGTGTCATGATAGGTGCTGCTCCCCTTCCCCTAGCATTCCAGCATGAGGACGCCATCTACTATTATCTGTGAGATACTTAGCTCCCTCTCATTTAGGTTGAAGTATACTGATAGTGTCAGCGCTTTATGCATCTTCGGGATCTCTACGTTTGTCCACATTGCCCTTAACTGGGAAGCGGTCGTCAGGTAGGCGGTCGATTCGCCCCCACAGCATAAAAAGCAAGGCTCACGAGATTTTAGACACATCTTCCTATCCCTGACTACCATCGCCGCGCCCATCACTGTCATGGCACTCTTCTCTGACGTTCGTTGGACGTCTTTTTTGCTGGGTGGTATCCCGGTGTTGGTCATGTTCATGTGCGTGCTCATCGAGGAATACTCGAGGTTTGTAAACCACGCCGAGACACCCATCCTGTCTTTGATAGACATCATACTGAAGTAGACATTCAGACGCTTCACACCTCATACCTATCGCAGGAAGATAGTGTCAGACTCGGGCCTAGTACCATCAGAGAACGACTATATAGCAGACAACCGCCAGGCCTTATCGACGTGGAACAGCGACGTTTTCCGCCACATGACTGGCGGCGAGATGGCGCAAAGTCGTGTGCCAAGCAAAAGGTCTTCTGACATTTCTCTCTCAAGTATTGGGCCTGGGAGACTGCCATCATCGATCGATAGTATGACGCGCGTTTTTTGGCTCGATGGAAAATCTGCTCGGGTAGATGTAGATCAATTGTACGACTCATGAGACTAGACCCATGGCGAGAGCAACCCGCTTCTCTAAGACTTGACACTCGCATCGAATCCAAACCGAAGGCCGCCCTGGTGCTCGTGCTTTATTCAAAGGTTTCTGTTCTCGCTGATATCATCAGGCGTATCGCCACCGTCTGTGATTGAGAACGGGTTGACCGTACATTGATACTTACCATTATCCCCATGGAAAACACGGTTCGTTTACGTGGCGAACCTTCGAAATCATCAAACGCCCCCTTTCTTCAAATCCATGAATATCCCATCCATATGTTAGAATGGGACGGAAATCCGTTATTTAACATACCCTCCTACTATCTTATATATTTGTTTGCTGAGCATCCTTTCTTCAGTTCGGTTTACTTAAAAGGTGAGTCCGAACCCTCTCAATCCCCTGCAAATATGCTGAGTCTCACTGATGAACCAATGGTACTTAAATGCAGAGTTGAGCAGTCGTGAATTAGGCACGCTAGAGATAGGAATACTGCGGATTATAGGCGTCAAATGTGCTGGCACTGTTGAGTGCAACGCTGGCTGCGTCGGCAACAACTATTCATCGTATGTGCAGTATTGCTTGCGTTTTTCTTATAGGAAGCTCAGGCTGCTCAGCTCATTAACACTCGCAGAAATCTAAGACGTTAGCTAATAAGGCATCGTCGTCACTCGGAAACGCATTCGAAAAAACATGATCTTTTTCTACCCATAGATATCATTGTATGATAGGGGTAGACTAGGATATCTCCGACTCGGTATATCTCCAGATCATGTCGACCATACGAGATAAACCGAGGTCGAATATATCTTCATTAGGGCTGATAGTATCATGTATTAGGATGGGCGTTCAATGATTCATAAACACTGTATCTACCTTCAGACACGCACACGCACACATTGTCTAGGATAGGAGGTACCGGTTTGACTTGGAGCTATTTGAGATTCTGTCGCGAGACTTTGACAAGCATCATAACTTGGAACAACGGTAATGAAAAAAAATGATGTTTGGAAAACCAAAAAAAAAAAAAAATGTCCTTGCTACTTTAGTGCTGTGCTTATACACTAATTGACATAGTGTTGATAAGTACATGTAATGTTCCTTATCGCGTTCCAGCCACCTATTTACGAGGTACCTAGAAGGTACTTAAGATGAGCGGGAATACCTAATTGCATGAGGTACATGTAACATTGAAGTAACGGGAACACCAGCCTCGAGGACTGGGAAAGTTACGTACTTACCTCTTACTACCGCATTTTTCCGCGAATTAGATGATCGACGTCCACTTTTCCTGATACGCTAAACTCATTGAGGCACGCTATACCATGTATAGTTTAGCGTATTGTTGAGGCTCTAGCAGGATTTCTATCAAAATTGCTTAGTTCTTATCGGATCATAATTCCACCATTAAATTTGATTGGTGGAGAGCTAATGAGAAAATCCCTCAGTACGGTTACGTAACCACTGAAGTCGAAACGAACCCTGTGCAGACCTTCTAAAACAGTTTAGCGTATTGGGAAAAGTGGACGTCGATCATCTAAAATTCGCGAAAAAATGCGGTATGTACATGTATCGACATCGAGTCTAGGCCCACCCGACTAAGCCAGCCACTTGGCTTAGCTTTATTCGTGTCGGCTAACGTATAAGCTAAGCTAAATTAAACTTAGCGTACGGTAAAGAATAACCAGTAACATCCAGTCTCAAACGTCGCAACCCTGTAACCGTATGCCATGAAATATTGAATCGTGAAGCATCCGGAAAAGCGCCTATTCACTTTTCTTCGCCTGTACATACTTACCTCATACAAGGTATACTTACCCTACCCTACACCTACATAGTATAATATAGTTGTATTCCAGGAATCCAGATCTAAACCCTTGTTCCGCTACTTTTCATTTATTAACATGTGCTACGTACCTTTATTTGTCTGTTTCCTTTTTTTTCCCCCGGTCAAAGGTGACGACGATATGTCAAGGGACGGTCAAGGATAGGTTGTACATGATATAGACCGGTATTCAGGATATTCGGGTGGTTGGACATGTCGCTTCGTCTACCACGCAACAAACCTCCCATTTCCATCATCACTCTTCCTACTCATAAGATCTTCCTGCATATCTTCCTGCAACCTCAACCTCCTCCATCTTGCTCTCCCTTAGTAGTAGTCAGTCAATTTTGAGCCTTGCAACGTTGTACGAAGTACAATACATGCATAATCGTCAGATCATATCCGCCTTCTTTTGCTATTAGGCCATTGCCGAGTCTCGTTTCCTGTCCGTACCGGTACAGTCGGCCATTGTGATACCCTACCTTGAAGAATTGATTCGGAGTTGATCAATTTGCGCCTCTCTTTCTCCGAATACACCATTTCCGCATCTCGGCAGACACATATTCAACCCATCATGGCCTCCTCGGTCTGGCGATGTCTTGCGGCGGCGGCGGCGGTACTTTCGTGCCAAGTCGCAGCCCAATCATACTCCTCTTGCAACCCTCTCACTTCGAGCTGTAAGTCGATTTTATAATAGCCTCTTTTGCTAATATTCTAATAACTTACGACTTATGTCCTTCAGCTTGTCCTGCCGATACCGCCCTTGGTATGGCCATTGATGTTGATTTCACCCAAGGAGAGGTCAATTCGTTCACCAGTTCAGGCGGCACTCCTTCGTATGGCTCGGACGGCGTCACTTTTACGGTTAGTAAGAGCGGCGATGCGCCGCAACTCACTTCCATCTTCTATATCATGTTCGGTCGTGTCGAGATTAGCCTAAAAGCCGCCCCCGGTGCCGGCATTGTCTCTACCGTCGTACTTCAATCTGACGATCTCGACGAGATCGATTGGGAATGGCTAGGTGCAGACTCTACCGAGGTACAGACGAACTATTTCGGGAAAGGCATTACTACGTCATACAACCGCGGTCAATTCCACGAGATGGGAGAGAATCAAAACGACTTCATTACATATGTAGTAGATTGGACGAGCGATAGGATCATCTGGACTGTGGGTGGAACCGAGGTGCGAACTCTCCAGGCTTCGGACGCCGAGTCGAACCAGTATCCCCAGACACCTATGATGGTCAAGTTCGGCGTATGGTCTGGCGGCGATTCTAGCAATGCCGAAGGCACGATCGAATGGGCGCGTGGTCCTACCGACTACTCCAAAGGACCTTTCAGCATGAGCGTGAAGAGCATCAAGGTGACGGATTATAGCACCGGCTCGTCGTATAGCTACGGCGACACTTCTGGATCTTGGCAGTCCATCCAAGCCAAAGATGGTTCAGTCAATGGCAATCTGGGGAAAGCAGGCACATTGACCACTACTGCAGTGGCCAGCGGCTCGACCTCCACGGAAACGGCCAATATCCCTGCTGGCATAGGCGGCTCCAGTAGCCAGAGTTCTAGTTCCACCAACTTGCCCGAAGGCTGGGTTATGACATCCGAGGGGAAGATAGTACCATCAAGTTCAACTGCGTTGCGTAAGTTCATGATGTTCATTTACGATCCAGATATTAGACTGACATGTATGCCATTTAGGCCCCGTTTTCCCATTCGTTTTAATATTCACCCTTTGCGCAACCTTGGCAAGCAGCCGAAGATTTTGGCCTTGAAGGAAGAGAATACGGCTGCATTTCCGAGGCGAGCATCCGCGTAAATCGCTTTAAAGAAAACAGACAAACCCTTCTCGCCAAATCCCAATATCATCTTGGACTCGATAGACTGATCCACTTTGAGCGCTGGCAAGTTGGGTTTCTATACTGCAAGAGACGGTAGGTTTAGACGTTGGAAAAAATGGCACCAGCATCGCAGCTTCACTTACTGAGAAGTCTGTCGGCCAATTTACCTCTGCATCTCATTCTTAGCTTAACTTTTTACGAGTTACCGGATCCGACAGATCTGAAATATACTCCATCTGGATACCGCCCATGCAACCTAAGCTCTGGGCTCTAAGAAGGAATGGAAAAGAATAACATACGCACGAAAGGGTTAGTTGCTCAGGAACATCACACAGGGATGTAATTGCAACACTAGACTCTTTGTTCGGCTAAGTACGAAGCTCACGAGATCTTATGTACAGTGCCACAGAAGAGAGGAGTCATTGGGACACGGTAGGCGTTGGTGCTAGACACGAGAATGCAAATGTTAGGATCGGCATATGGGGAAATGATAGACACGCATGCAAAGTACGATAATGGACGAGGATGAATAAAGCATAGCATAACGGCGTATTATATTGGATCATAGGGATGGGTCAAGTTGGAAATAGCATCTTTCGGGTGTACATAATAGATGAGCACGTATAAATTGTATATAGCATAATTTGTTCTTTCATAAACAGCATGTTGTCATACCGACTGAAGATATATATATTATATACCAACACCCTTCCAATTATCGGCACGCAACCTGATATCTATTAGGTACCCCTAGGTAGGTCATCTATGGTATTTAGCAAGAAGGTTGGTACCTACAGGTACATGTAGTAAGTGATTAGCAAATAGGAGGTATGTAGATATCTCGAATTGGGTTAGGACGTCCCAAAATCGCATTGGCATTTGATGAAAGTTACGAGATAAAAATACGCACATGACCGTATCGTAAGGAATGACATTTCCCTAGCCGCTTAGCTAGGCCGGGGCCGGCTACAATCGGTCGGAGTCCCACTATCGTCTCCCGTTATCGCACTCAAGGGATGTACCGTTACCGGTACCTGATATGAGAACGGGAAGTTTAAGAATTCACACTTAAACCTACAAAATATTCATCAAGTATATGATATTTCTGCTATTTCTTTGTCAGTAGAAATAATAATAATATATTATTTATTTGTATAATCATTATATATAATCATTATATGTCATACCTACCTACCTATATATATAGGTATATATAATATCCGCGGAACATAATGATAAACCTTGGCCCGTCGTCACCGTCACTTATTCGTCACTCCCGCCGTCTTATACAAACCTCCGCCACCCGTTCATTTTCGGTTACATCCCGGCACCATCAGCCTTCGAACGTCGGAAATGTAGGGCTGGCGGAGAGCGACACGGTCATTGGCCCACAGGCTCATGAGCCATTGACCGTCGATGGCATAAAGGCACGGAGAGCCAAGGCCGGCAAGCTGGTTGCTCCCACGGCCTCCTATTCGGATAGTGATATGTTCAAGTCACCTGTGAGGGCCTCTCCCTTTTCTTACCTCTTATATCGAGAATCATACTAGACACTAAGGTTGACATTGCTGACTCGTATATCACATATTCTACATGTCCTATAGCAAGCGTATGACAAACCTAAAGCAAGACGATGGGATCGTAAGTCAACTTACTTAGAACTCGCACGCTCATACAGTATGCATGATAAAAGATCTTGAGATTCTAACATATCATCTAGACCACCTCACCCAAGAGTCCCTCGACCGGGAACCTTGCGTTCTCAAGCAAGTAGCTAAGCACTTAAAGAAGCCCGGGCTCATCTCACTCGGCGGCGGACTGCCGTCGTCCGAGAATTTCCCCATAGATTTAATCAGCATGCACATCCCCACGCCGCCACATTTCACAGAGGCCGATACGGCCTCGTCCGGCCAGGATGTGATAATGGGCAAGTATGACGTAGCCAGGAACGAGAACGGCGGCGTGTACGATTTAGCTATCGCCATGAACTATGGTCAATCCATTGGCTCGGCTCAACTACTCCGCTGGGTGACGGAGCATACCGAGCTAGTTCATCGGGGCATGCAGTATGCGGACTGGCGATGCGCTCTGACGATCGGCAGTACCGGAGCTTTAGAGCAGGCCCTGAGAATGTTCTGCGACCGCTCCAGGGGTGATGCGATTCTTACTGAGGAATACAGCTTTGCCACCGCGCTCGAGACCGCCACTCCCCTAGGGATCAAAATATTCGGTGTACGCATGGATGGGCAAGGTCTGCTGCCCGAGAGCATGGACGAGATCCTATCAACATGGGACGCCAAATCTAGGGGTGCGCGGAAACCCACCGTTCTGTACACGGTACCGTCCGGACAGAACCCTACGGGGGCCACCCAAAGCGAACAGAGAAGACGTGATATATACGACGTGTGCCGTAAACACGATATCTTCATCCTCGAGGACGAGCCGTACTACTTCCTACAGATGCAGCCATACACCGGCTCCGGCACGCCGGACACTCCTCCGCCCGCGACCGCGGAAGAATTCCTGGACAGTCTAGTACCCAGTCTCCTGAGTATGGACGTGGACGGACGAGTGATGCGTATGGACTCCTTCAGCAAGGTACTCATGCCAGGGTCGCGAGTCGGCTGGATCACGGCGAGCGAGCAGATCATCGAGCGCTATATCCGCCACGCCGAGTCCTGCAGCCAGGGCCCCAGCGGCCTGGCACAGATCCTCTTGTACAAGATCGTAGACGAGACCTGGGGCCACGAGGGTTACCTAAAGTGGCTGATGCATCTCCGCCTCGAGTACACGAGGCGTCGGAACACGATTCTGGCTGCGTGCGAGAAGCACCTGCCCCAGGACATCGTGAGCTGGGTACCTCCGGCAGCAGGCATGTTTGTGAGTCTTTACCCCGACCCCCCCTTTTCTTTTTCTGTAAAAAATAAGAAAAAAAAGTCAACTGACCCTCCGCAGCTCTGGCTCAAGGTCGACCACACGCAGCATCCGCAAGCGGCGACCAAGTCCATCCTGGAGATCGAGGAGGACATCTTCAACTCGTGCATCGACAAGGGCGTCCTCGCCATCCGCGGCTCCTGGTTCCGCGCCGAGCGCGACCGGGCGCCCAGCGGCCTCTTCTTCCGCACCACCTTCGCCGCCGCCTCCGAAGGCGACGTCTCCCACGCCATCGAGCGCTTCGGCGCCGCCGTTCGCCAGTCCTTCTCGTCTACTTAAGCGGGCGATCCGAAAGCGTTGGTTCTTGGCGCGATTACGTCGCGCGCCTCGGCTCGTTTACCTCGTCGTTGTGCGAGGAGTTTTGGGGGGTTTTGTTTGTACGTACGTCTTTATAGAACATAACGTTCACGGGTGTTTAAGAAGTACGTACGTAGTTGTTTCGTGTGAACCAAGATTCTTGGATCTTCTCTCTTTACCCGCCAACCGCAAAGTACCTACCTATGCTTTCAGAGTATCACAACATGATGGACAGACAACCTACCTCTTCTTCCCTTGGGTATCCTACCTACTTACTTACACCTACTGACCTAACCTCGCTTGAATATGTTATCCCCTTACCTACCTACCCTACCCTACCCCCCTTCCCGTGCCTTTTTTTCTCCCCACGCAATAGCTCATGTGTAGATTAGGAAGGGAATAAGCAGATATCATCGGCTACTAGCATCCAGTACTCACGCATAGCGGACGCAACATATAACCTACCTCCTTATATATACTTACATACTTACCTAGCTAGCTACCTAACCTACCTAGTACTTACCTCTTTATATATCTACCTACACCTATCCACGTATACAAATCTACACTCTCCGTACCTGATCCTATAACCATCAACAGCAGAATAAACATACCAGCCCCCGTACCTATCTATCTACCTCGTAAACCCTCTACGTCTTGCCCCTTACCTAGGTACCTACGCTTTAACACGCGATTTCATACCTACCTACCTAATTTAGGGCAAGCAACTACGCAAAATCGCTGTCTAGGTACCTACCCATATATCAGGTACCTAGGTAGGTTGTAATCTTGATAAAAGCACAACCCGCCCTACGCGTCCGGCGTCGAACTTGGGTTAGGAGGTAGGTACTTACCTCGTTAGGTAGGCACCAGCAGGTAGGTGGTAGGTACGGTAGGTAGGCAGGCAGAGCTCGTAGGACCAAGGCAGGTAGGTACCTAACCTACCTACCTACTTACCTACCTACCCCCTTCCCCTCTAAGCCCTCTCGCCTACCTACCTACCCTACCCTACAAAGTCACAATATCCGGTACCTCGTAAACCCATCTTTTACCATATCATCTTTTTTTATTTTATTTATTTATTTAAATTTTTTATTTTTTGCTTTCTTTCCAAAGGTTCCATGTCCTATGTCCTATGTCCTATGTCCCACCTTGTATGAGCATGAACCTCGTAGGTGCCTAATTCTCCCCCCCATGGTGCTCCCAGACTCCGTACTTCTTGTCTTGATGAGGGGGAGAGGTGTCAATATTGTGTAATGTAGGTAGGTACATATATGTAGATTAGGTTAGGTTAGGTTAGGTTAGGTTAGGTACCTTACTTGCTAATGGTTGGTGTGTGTATCAGAGGCACCTTGGGCGTGAAATACACCTCCGCGCTGTACTACCTACCTCCCAGGTAGCCCTAGCTCATCTTCTTTGCGTCGTAGGTATCCGGTGAGACACTTCACTTGGACACATAAAACATAGCACGAGATACGACTTGATCTATGTCTCATATCGGGATATCCTAGGTCCCAGTATATTTAAGTCAGATGTAATATATTAAATAGACACTGGTAGCCTACTTAGTTCTTATAATAGGAGGCTTTTATTTGTTTAAGCAACTTAAGAGGGGAGAAGGGCTCAGAAGGGGGATATATTTAGTAAAATGCATCGTATTTCGCTATGTCTAGGACCATTCTGTGAAGAGACGATCCTGATTGACTACAAAACCAAGCTTACTCGGCCCCTTTGTAAATGCACTGCGCTATGCTTGAACGACCTAAGCTCATTCGATCATATTCATTGATCGTTGGCAGGTCGTGCCAGAATATTTTTCTTTCCTCTGCGATCTTGGGGCCATCATTCCTCCGTCCCCTTTTCCGAGGCACCTCTCAAGCTAGTAGATTCCGTGCACTAAGCTCTATTTCTAGCTCTAGCAACAGATGAGATGCGAGTATATTGCTGTCTTTTAGTGTTGTTGTGCGCGAGAACGGAACTCGTGCTCTAGAACTCCCAGCGGTCGTCATCTTCAACCGACTTGATCGCCCAGTTGAATTTCTCACGCAGCGTCTTGGAGAAGAACTTTTCGATGGGGACATCGAACTTCTTAGAGAAAACAACTGTGAGACGGGGATCGATGTAGTTCTACAAAATTATATGTTAGCTCGTTGGCGGACAAAGAGAATGTCTTAGAGAGAAGACTTACGATCTTGGAGGTGCCAAGAGCGACCTCCTTGTTACCATCACGATCGGCGGCTTGGAGCTCTAACGTTCTGATGCGCTCCTCTATTTTCTGGATATTTCCTTCCAGTTTCTCGATCGTGGGGCCTCTTCCTTCTGCTTCGACCTTCTTGGACTTATTCTCCTTCTTGAACTTCTTGGCAAGTTCGTCCGCAACCTGGAGACGCTCCTTAAGCTCTTTGTCAGGGAAGGGCTTCTCGCCGTCCTCCTGACGTTTTTGGTTATCCTTCTCAAACTTCTTCTGGATCTTGGTTCGTTGTTCTTCGACGAGGAAGCTCTGATGTTCCAAGATCCAGGCATCGTCGAGCTCTGGGTCCGGTCCAAAGAAGTCGGCCCCCTTCTTCTTCTTCTGCTTAGGATCAAGATCTAGAATCATCTGTTTTGTGCGCCACTTTTGGTACTTAAGACCTTTTATACGGTCGCCGAGCTTCTCCATCTGCGCCTCATGACCTGCGCCAACCGTCCGTTTATGATTGCAAAGAATGGCAACCTCACGATTGCAATCATTGTATAGTTTAATTTTCTCCGCCATAGTGGCGTTTGATGCCTTCAAGTCTTTGAGAAGGTTCGACATCGTATAAGAGGCGTTATAGGTACGGAAGACCTTCGCGGTTAATCCAGGCATATAAGAAGAAAGGTGCTTATTTAGCTGAGTGGTAGTAAGACGGTCGAAAATGTCATCCCCGTCCTTCTTTGGGGGTTTCTTGAACACTCGAAGGTTCTTGAACACTTGGCGATCGACAGTGACTTCATCATAAAACCTGATGCTGTCTTTACCTAAGAAGTCAAAGATGACTGTGTTAGGCTCGCGAAGAGTGACATGTTCATATTTAAGCGAACAACAGCCTACGGTTTCGGCTTCATTCTCGGTATCTTTCTCGTTACCGGCTCTCAGTGCGAACTTGTCAATCAGGTACACAGCTGTGGCTCGCTGACGGTCGGCCATGGCTTCCGCCTTCAGATCACGCGTGTAATCTTTGCGGATCTTTGCAATGTACTTCTTGAGCTCTCGAGCCTTCTCAAACTTCTTGTAATCGCTCTGGCCTTTGACAGCGCTAGTTGCACCAAGCATGACGTACTTGTACGAACCATTGATGTTCTCCTGCCACATTGCTAGCCACGTGGCCTTGTTATCGTGCTGGATGGCCTTCCATTTGTGGCCGTCAGGAGGGGGCGGAACTTTCGCATCTTTCCCAATGTTGATAGTAATCTGCTCGGGCAAGACTCGCTTCTTGACTTTGCCAGTCTTCGGATGTTCGCCACGGCCGCGGAACAGTCCGGGAGGTTCGACTCGGAAGTTGCCCACCTTCTCCTTACGGCCATCCCATTTACAGTACATATATGGGGCTTCAGCCTTATCCTTCTCTGCCTTCTCTGCTTTCTTTTCTGCAGCCGGGCGCGCCTTCTTGGCTTCGTTTTTGGCGTGATAATATTCAAAGATAGGTTTGAAGTCCAACTTGGCGAAATCCTTGATGTTCACCTTGTTGCCATGCCGATCTGCTGCGCCACCTGTTCGATCAAGAATTTCCTTGAAGTCTTGGAAAAAATTCTTCTGGAAGGTAGGGTTCTCGACGTTGTGAGTTGAATTGAGCATGGAGCCAAAGAAGCCAGCTACCTCTTCTGCTTCAAGATGGAGATTGACCGGAGTGCCATCGTAGAACAATTTCACGCTCTTCGGTAGAGGCTCGTACTCCGGAGGGAAGAGCACGCCATTGTGCTCGAGCGTGGTCCACTTGATGCTATCATCTTCCTTCTTAGGAGCATCCCACCAGCGGTATTCTGCTTCCTCATCCTCAGCATCGGCCTCGAGAGGCTCCTCGCTTTCTTCTTTCTTCGCTTTCTTTGCGGGAGTCTTCTTGGCTGGAGTGGACTTCTCAGCCTTTGCCTTAGTCTTGCTAGGTGCGGTCTTGGCCTTCTTGCGAATGGGCGCATCTGAGTCAGACTCTTCTTTCTTGACACCATTCGACTTTCCCTTTCCATTGACACCGTTGGCCTGTCGCTTCTTGCCTTTCGCA
Source organism: Hypoxylon lienhwacheense (assembly GCA_902806505.1). NCBI lineage: Eukaryota > Fungi > Ascomycota > Sordariomycetes > Xylariales > Hypoxylaceae > Hypoxylon > Hypoxylon lienhwacheense. The sequence continues at coordinate 2,201,494 of CADCWW010000003.1, read as the reverse complement.
CCTGCTAGAGGTACGTCGTCATCGGACTCATCCTTAACGGCCTTCTTCAGAGCAGCCTTCTTGGCCTTGGATTCATTTGCCCGAATTGCCTTGGCATCCTTCTCGGCGTTTCTCTCGATCGCCTTCCTCTTAGACGCAAGCTTGACATTAAGCGGCTGATCGTCGTCGGAGTCTTCGGCCATGGCAGTTTCGTCAGCAGCGGGAGGAAGGATAACCTTCCTCTTACTAAGGACCTCGTCGTCAGAATCTTCGGTATCGACTTTCTTTTGACGTTTTGCCTAATTCATGGTTAGTGCGCATGTTCCTACTCTTTCTGGCAACGGACTGGCGAAAATAAATCAGGCACGTACCAAACGCCCATCTTCGGATTCCGACGCGTCTTTGTAGTTTACATTATTCGTAGAAGATCGTGATTTCCGTTTTCCATTCCCATTCGTTTTCGGGGAGACATTGGTGTTGACTGGCCCGTTGCGAATTGATACGGGAGCAGGCTTGGGCTTGGCCCTGGCCGCGATCTTGGAGGCAGCAGAGGCTACGATTATGATTAGATGACATGTTAGAATATGCGAGATCGTAGGAGGAGCGACTAAGAGACAAGATAGTACTTGGGTTCGATGGATAGGCGAAGGAAAGAGCGAAAATTTTCTTTCCCATCGCAGGGTGAGATGGCGCAAGGGAAGGAAAACAAGGCCCTCAGAATCAGTAGAGATGAAGGAAAGAAGGAAAGAGAGAAGGAAGGAAGGAAAGAAAGAAAGAAAAATAGGAATAACTAACCTTTACCATTCATGCGTGCCAGTGGCATGTCATCATCGGAATAATCGGAAGACATATTGAGTGTGGGAAGGGGAGATCGAAGTCGAGAGGTTGAAAGATGAAAGGATCTTCTTTTGATTTGGTTAAAAGGGTTTAAAAGGAAGGAAGAGAATTGACGAGGTAAAAAGTAGAAGTGAAGAGAATGGAGAAGAGGAATAGAAATCCTGTTCTGCGTGGTGAAAGATGAGGAAAGGGTGGAATACACCGTAGTGCACCACCCTAATCTATAAGATAGAAAGGACAGACAAACAAGAGGAGTGAGGAAGGGGGAAGAATGGTGAGATTGGGAAGGGGGAAAAATCAGAGACGATGAGTGTGAGGACTTTAGAAAAGAAGGCTTCACTTGCGAGTCTAGGCCGTTAGCCACAGGTTGAGGTGCAAGAGTCGTGTTATTGGTTAGTTGTTGTCCTTATTAGTGGAGAAGGATTAGCCAGGGAAGTTGAAGTGCCCATGTGGAATCTAAAGAAAAAAGTCCCTGGTTGCCGCGTTGTTGCGTTGCTACAACGTATGCTTTTTACTGCGCTTTTGTTGTTAACGTGTGGAAGCTAAGGGAAGAAAGAGAAAAATGTTAGCGAACTTCGGCTTCAAGGATACATGTTGAGGTACGTACTTATTCAAATGTATACCTCATTAAAAGAAAAAAAAACAGAGAAAAAAAAGAAAAGAAAAAAAAAGTTGGTTAAAAGAGAGAAGTCCGAAACGGTTTAGGGCGGAACCGCAACTGGGTATCCTAAGCAGGTACGATGAACATTCGTACCGGGTACCTAAATAACCTAACGGAGTGGGTCATAATAAAATCAATTTAACATGTAACTGCCTGTAATATTGTATAATGTTCTAATTTGACTTTACTAACTTTGAAGGCTATTGAGGTGCAGTAACCGTAATTATACAGGTGCAATTCCTTATTTGTACAGGTGCGCCACTTTTATTGCGTTATTTCAACCGTGCGTACCTCACCTAATTTGGCAGCAAAGTACTCTTTTTTCTTAACATTTTTAAAGGGTACTGCTTTGTACTGCCTAGCCACCTAGCCACATGGCTTAATCACCTGACATAATCACCTGACCTGAGCCTAACCTATTACTTGTTTTAATTGAAGCTATCACCACTAGAAATTCAACCAGTATTATAATAAAAGTAAGTATAATATGAACTGACAAATCTATTAATTATCATCCTTAGGTTGATTTAACCAACCTGGTCTACCTTGTTGCTGCCGTTGTATTAATCCTGACAGTTGCGATGGGAGTATAGAGGTAGGGCGGTATATGCCAAAAACAGGACTTGGTTGTTGTTGCAGTAGGAGAATCGCTACGGTTTGATTTAGGTGATACTAAATCAACCAGGTTAGTTATATGGTATCGTAGACCCTAGAGGTGTTTTCGGGCGGTTGTGAATAGGATCCATTTCAGTAATAGATTTACAGCTGTAAAGAGACAATATCCTTTGAAAAAAGTATACTACTAGGTAGTCTGAATAGCAACGAGTAAGGTAATGATAATTTAGTTGATGATATGGATGATTACGGTTGTAAAAAGGTAGGTTTAAAAGACCTGTATTCATCAAAAAATGATGATAACTTCAAGTACGCAAAACAGGTAATCGGGCTCAGGAGGTGGCAGCGTCAGGTGGTTAGGTCAGGTGATTAAGCCATGTGGCTAGGTGGCTAGGTGGCTAGGCAGTACAAAGTAATACCCTTCAAAAATGTTAAGAAAAAAGAGTACTTTGCTGCCAAATTAGGTGGGCTACGCACGGTTGAAATAACGCAATAAAAGTGGCGCACCTGTACAAATAAGGAATTGCACCTGTATAATTACGGTTACTGATTGAGGTGTACATACCTAGTTAAGTACCGTAGTATTATAAGCTGGCAGGGATGACACGTTTGATCAAATGAACCGATGATTCTCCGACAAAGCTGAGTACATACATTATGTACATGTAGGTATGTAGTGTAATAGTACGGGTACGAAGTACGTAGATACACGATCGGAATGTGCTGGGATGTTTTTTGGTGGCGGAGGGAAAGAGCATTCGCCGAAAGGACAAAGCAAAACCTCATCGATTAAAAAAAAATAAAAATAAAAAGATAAAAAAGATTTATTAAATAAAGGAATTGATTCAGAGTCAACAATTGGTTGCGCATCGCAATTCTAATCCTCATCGCAATCAACTTGTCTACCCGTTCAGGTTTTATCTTCTTCAAGATGCTTTCAAGGGTAGCACGACCGGCTCTGAGAGCTGGCGTTGCCGCTATTCCTGCTCGGTACGTCGGATCAATTTCTCGACTTGATCTTAAATGAGGCAATTCGCAAATGACATCCCAACTTCTTTCTTTCTCTCTTTCTATCTCTCTCCACCTATCGATCGTGTTAGGGGAATAGGAAATGAGAAATCTAAGAAAGGTGAAAATGGATATACTAATCGATTGAACGAGCGTAGGACTGCCAATAATGGAGCAGCTGGCTATGCTACCCTACGAGAAATCGAAGGCCGTCTAAAATCCATTCGCAACATCGAGAAGATCACCAATACCATGAAGATCGTAGCCTCTACCAAGCTGACTCGTGCCCAACGTGCCATGAACGAGTCTCGAAAGTACGGCCAGACCTCTAACGAAGTCTTCAAAAACGCAGAGACTAAGGCCCTCGAAGCCGAGGGCAAGAAGATCTTGTACATCGTGTGCAGCTCCGACAAAGGTCTCTGCGGTGGTGTTCACTCCGGTCTCTCGCGATTTATGCGCCGTACTATGGGTCCTAACAAGCAGCCTGCGGACCTGATCCTCATTGGCGAGAAATCTAGAGCCCAGCTAAGCCGTACCAATGCTAAGGATATCGTTCTCACCTTTGCTGGTATCGGCAAAGATATCCCAACCTTTGCCGATGCTCAAGCTATCGCCGACCAGGTCTCTCAGCTTCCCACCGACTATGCCAGCATCAAGATCGTCCACAACAAGTTCATCAACGCCACAAGCTATGAGCCCATTGTTGTCGAGGCTTTCTCCGAAGAAGCCATTGCCAGCTCTCCTAACTTCTCAGCATTCGAGATCGAGGAGGAGGTTCTGTCTAACCTACGAGAATACGCCCTAGCCAACTCGCTCTACTGGGCTCTGGCCGAGGGCCATGCCTGCGAGATCTCCGCCAGGCAACAAGCCATGGATGTACGTCTTAGCTATTCAGATCGTGACCTCGTCGTCCTTCAAGTCTCATCACTGACAAATATCCGCAGAACGCTTCCAAGAACGCTGGCGAGATGATCAACAAATACCAGATTCTCTTCAACCGAACCCGTCAAGCCGTCATTACGGGAGAACTGGTCGAGATCATCACGGGTGCCACCGCCTCGGCGGACATGTAAAGAGCGGCTAATAGAAGAACAAAGATGAGGGTGGTGAATGATGCCGTCGCATCTTCCCTTTGTATCGAAGTACCCTAAGCAAAACCTCGGCGATGCCGCCTTGGGATGTATCAATTCCTCGAATAAACCAGTTCCTCCACCGTGCTTTGTCCCCCTAGCTTCTCCCCCGCAGACTTCTACGTCGATTATAGCCAATGCCTTAGGAAATGCTATCCAGCGTGAAAAGTAGCCAGTATCTTACGTATACCCCTTTCTCTTAGCTACAGTAATATGTTGCGACTTGCTCAGCGATGATATAACCACCTACTCGTAACCATAATGATATAGCTGAATACTCTCATACGTTATATCTACTGAACTAGACGACGACCAGCAGGCTACCACGAGCAACTGCTCCAACCCCCTCTACTAGGTAGTTACCTTAATCACTACGTTTCGATAACGACCCGCGGAGAAGAAGTAAGGGATACATCGAGTATCTATCCAAGCGAATTTCAACATTTGCACATCTTACCTCTCACTTACCTTACCTACGGGTATCTACTACCTAACTATACCAATAACCCGCCTAAATCAAGCATTTGCCATGAGGACAGGAAGAGGTTATCCCAGGGGGTATAAAGAAAAACCCTCCCGTACCCCAGACATGTGCGCTTATAAAGCACCGGCACCTAAGCTACTATTACCAAACACCCCTTCCTCTACCTATCTTATATTACATCGTGAGCTATCGCCTACTACATACCTCCTCCTAACGCATACAAGGAGGTAATCACGCTACTCCCTTCGCTACCCCTTGGTAGGGACCTAGGTAGGTAGGTAGGTAGGTAGGTAGGTAGGTACCTAAGAGATAGGTATCTGCCCCTACCTATACTGGAGTTATAACCCGGCAAATAGCCACTATCTAACTTCCCGATACCTACCTACCTCCTACCAACAAACCATGAATCCTGCCTTGGTGTCTCGAGGTTAGAAGCCCTAATTCGTACGTACGTACCTCCTACCCACCACATAGCCAAAACGCTACCTACCTCCTAGTTTATGAGGTAGGTAATCTAGAAACTAGTAAGAGGTAAGTAGGTAGGTACCTAGTCAGGAGATACCTAAACAAACCCACACACGACAACGCTTTCACAAGCCCTCTCTCTCTTTCTCTCTCTTCTCTCTCTCTCTCTCTCTTCTCTCTCTCTCTCTCTGTGGACAAACCATAGCATAGGTATCACACCTATCACACCTACCATACACGATCCAGCAAAAAGCCAGAAGCCGCCGCTAGAGAAAACCAACGGTTCAAGTCAAGTCAAGTGGACGAGGCGACATGGGAGGAGATCTAAGGCAGCTTACGGACTACGTACGTCTACTAACACGAGCAGCACCGGCACCGGCACCGACACCAGCAAAGAAACGACATGGGAATTTTTTTTAAAAAAAGGCGCTTCGTGACTACCTAAGTACGTGTGTATCAAATGACTCTCTCTCTCTCTCTCTCTCTGCGTCGGAAAACCGCACGCGGCACAGATACACGCACACACATGAGCAAACGGACAAACAGAGCATGATGCGTAGCAAGTAGCAACACACCCAAAGCTAGCTCTAAAAATACACCGCCCCAAACGCCCATCCTATGACTAGGTTGCCTACTCTCTCTCTCTCTCTCTCCCTCTCTCCTCTTTCTCTCACACCCTCTCCGTGATGCAAAGCCAGTACGCCGTTGATAACCCTTATACATGTCCGTTCAATCATAGGCGCCTTGTAAAAGATTTTTTTTGTACACCCCCGTATGTTCGTTCTAGTGGATATATCCATCATGTAGTAATTGGAAGAGCCGCAGCCTCACTCTTCAATATCTACATCGCTGCCCTCGGTCTCAGCATAATTACTGACCGTCGCTCGTCTTCTTTCCCTTCTACCCTCTTCGTTAGGGCATCCTGTATTGTCGAGCACGGGTTTGTGGTCCTTTTCGTACTCTCTTCTTAATTCGAGACATCGCTGGTCCCATTCCTTGGCCTTGCTTTCCCAGAGACTTAAAGCTTCTTTATACTTCAGCTTCAATTCGGTCGCTTGATCTTCAAAGGGCTTTCGTTCTTCTGGTGTTGCCTCTTTCCACATCTTGCTTGTCATGCCTCGCACCTCATTAGGACTCGGCTTACCCTTTCCGGGACGGCGACCCTCTTCACAGCGTCTGCGTCCAGTCTCAAACATGGCTTTGCTGTATATAAGATAGGCATTCCCGGCCGTCTTCTGCGGTTGCCACGGTCGCTCTCCTATTTGGGCCAATATATGCTGCGATACTGTAGCTTCATACTGGTCAATACGAGCCTGCTTTCTGGACCTAGGAGAGGGTGAAAACGGGGCATCGCTAGGTTCCTTGCGCTTCAGTCCAGAGAACGTAGATTCCTTGGGAGGTATGAGTGGCGAAGGAACTTTGATTGGGCCGAGCGTGGCGCTGATGACCTCTGAAGCAGCACGGAGGCCAGATAAATAAGCGCCATGTACTGTAGCAGGATGCGTCTCGGTCGTGTGCTCGCCTGCGAAGAATAGGTTACCGACGGACTTAGCCATCATCTGGTAGTCATCTGGCCGCATCGAGGGTCCAGCAGAGGAATACGAGCCTCGCGCAAACTTGTCCGAACCCCAGCGCGTGACAATAGAATGGACCGGCTGGGGAACCTTAGCACCATACACGCTCCGAAGGACTTCGGTCGCTTCTGCAACGAGCTCGTCGTTCTTGGAATGTTCTGTATCGAAGCCGGCATCTCCCGCCATCAGGCCAATGAGGACCGGAATGCCGCTCATATTCGATACGTTAAACCATTGGAAGCAACGTCCGCGTTGTGAGGCATACTCGGCCTGTTTGAGACTATGGCGAGAGGTCGGAGTACGAAGACAACCGAATATGTCCTTACTCGTGTCCCAAAAAGCTTCCGCATAAACAAGAATGATCTTGTTAAGGATGCCATAACCTAGACGGTCGATTGCACCCGTCTTGGATGCAGGTAGAGGAGGACTGAACTCAACGTTTCCATGTTTCAAAACTCCGAGAGGTATAGTCGAAACGATGTAGTCCGCCTCAAGTGCGAACCCACCTTCACATTCGACGCGAGCCGGCCCTAATCCGTTAGGGTCGTAGGAAATTCGTTTGATATCTGTATTCTTTCGAATTTGTAGTGGCGATGGGGTGTTTGCCAAGCCCCATGGGACATTTTGGTACCCCCCGATTACCATTGTGTGCTTGCCCTCCCATTCGTTGCCAGCGTCAATATCCCAGCCACCGATGCTGAGCTGGTTATAATTGGTAGCGTTGCTATATTCAAGATTGGCTACATGCCAATTCATGAGTCTGAAATCTTGAGGCGTAAGATCAACAATGTTTTTGTATTGTGTGATCGCCTCATCCATGACAGAACCGAGTGTAGCCCCGGGAGCGTTGGCCGCCGCATCAAGGTCCAAGTCGTAGTCCTCCGTCACGTTTTCCTTGAGTGCCCAGCCCATTAAGCGCGCCTTATAAGCTGCCTTAAGTGTAGCTGGGGTGCCCGGTTCAACATGCGTCCTGCCAGTCGCTCGATCTGTAGACACGGGAACGAGGCTGACTTCAGGACCTAGGCTTTGTTGTGAGACAGGCGGTGCTCGCGGTAGGGCGGCGGCCGCTTCTTCGACCTGAGCGACGGTCTTCTGACCCTCGGCCGAGCTATCTCGACCTTCATCCATGAGATCTTTACTGCCTTCGATGAGCTTGGACGGTAGATTCTTAAATTTATAGTCGCTAACTCGTTCAAGGCAGTCATTGTAGAGCTTCTCAACAAGATGATCCCGTCCCTCGTCGACAGCCTTGCCGTCCGCGTCGTAGAGTGTTGCATCGGGACGCAGAGCATAATAGGGTAAAGCCATTTGTCCTCTCAGCAGAACATTGAGCGGATTACCTCGCTCGAAGCCGGTAATTATCATACCGCCACACTCAACGCTATGCCGACGGCCTTTGAACCCTATTAGATGCTGACTTTTGCTGCCGTCAAGCACACGTGAGTACACGCGGCCTCCTAGACGATTTCGACCTTCAAGGACAATCACTTTCGGAGGCTGCTCTCCTAAGTCTTGAAATGCTCCGGCATACTGGCCGAATATATTTTCTAATTGCCTTGCACAACCAAGGCCAGCCATGCCAGCACCGATGACAACCACGGTTTTCCCCGTCTTGCTTGGGACTCTCTTCTCCGGCTGCTTCTTGACGGCGGGAACCTGTACGCAACCGAAGTTGATATAACCAGACCGGACGAGCCAATCGTAACATATACTTGCGGCGTCAAACCACCTAGTATCCTTGGCGCATCCGACGGCTTCTTCACGAGTGACCCAAATTCGGGGGTTGTTTATCCATAAACGGAGAATTCCGTTTCGGATATTCAGATAAGTAGTTATCTGAGAGTGGCCAAGGTGGGCTCTCAACATCAGATATTCATCGTGATGCAGAGCATAAGGATTCAGCCTCGATGACTCGGCCGCGGCTATGCATTGGTTGGCGTAGTCATGTGGGGCGATATCTGTAGGGATAGAGACTCGTGGTCGCACGTCGAATGATCGTCTGATTCTCGGGTCAGTGGTGGTGATGTTATCGGCATTCACGCCGAGCGGTGCCCGGATTGTATCCACATCAACCGGCGTCGTCGCCTTACTTGATGGCAACGACGTTGATGGGAGCGATGTCAGCTCTGACTGGTCTGTCATGGCTGATGTAGATGACTCGAATGAGTTTCTGGTGTTGAGTGGTTTGGAATCTTTCAACGGCGATTGACCCCGATGAGAACTATTCGTTCATTTAGAATCTGATGATAACACCATGCTGTCTGATGAGGTTTATGGCGGGGGCTGTTGTTGTGGGGATGTTATATATGAGACTTACGTAGAATCCTGATATGATGTGGAAGTGGAGGCCATGTTTTCCGCGTCTCCATCCATGCCGTCAATCCGTACAATAATTTCGGATTCCGCCCACGAAGTGTCTCTCGAGGTAGACGAGGTGATATTATGACAAGAGCGCGAGTCCGCAACGAGGGTTGTGGGTAGAGATTTGGTTATATCCTCCGAGGTAAGTATCGATTCCAGGCGATGGTCTAATGTCATAAAACCCATTAAGGGGCGTGGCCCAATACAATTACCCTCCTCCAACAAGGTCTCCTGAGTGCTGCTCATAGCTAGCGAGCTCAGGTCCCGTGGCATACAAAGACGTGCATATGCATCGACATACAGATGTGAACGGAGTCGTCCGAGATTCGTGTAGGGAGAGATTGATTAAGACTCCCATTGAATGATCAAATCCGTGTCCGCAGAGTTGACCTGAGATTGATTGTGCGGAATCGTCAACCAACGTATAGTTGTTGGGAGTTTGGGCTTCGGACTCTAAGAAGTCTTGTTAGATAACATATATAGAATCTATCGTAGTATGGGTATGTATGTATGAGGTATGTGTGTATGGACTTGGCCTCATCTGACATGAGGTTCTATCAAAAAGTATCGAATGATCATACACAGTAGAAATAAAATAAAATAGAAACGGTACTGTACCTTTAATAAATTGCAGATCTCGACTCGGATTGTGCTCGATTGGTCGTCTCAAGTTACGAACCGGGTTATAGAATTTTGGAATTATGTCGATAAATTAAAAGACTCCTTTCTTTCCTTTTTTTATTTCTTATTTTTTTATATAGATTTCATCCACAAGAGGATGAAATAATTGTATCGATTCTATTACCTCCGATGCCTCAGAGGTGAATGGGGGTGGAAAGAAGAAGAGGGTAAGATTGATATGGAACTATTGAGACATGAGAGAGTGTCAGGGATAAGAGGGAAAAGAGACAGCACGAAGAGGCACAAGAGAGTTGAAATGTATGTACCTAACATATACGGATTACTTGAATGTTACCCGTATAGACGGTACAGGTGTACATACGAGGTAGGTAGTATGTATGTACGGTATGAACATTGAAGTATTATATGTAGTTAGGTAGTTAAAACTACATCCTAGATATGCATAACATTTGATCAGCTAATGGTAGCGTATGTTAGAGGTAGGTACCTGCTATTCTTCAATTAATGTTCCGCTGACTGATGCACCTTCACTTTTTTTTTCTACATCTTTTTTAGGAAGGACCTTTGGGAGGGAGCATACACTATATTCCGTCCCCGCCGCCGCTAAGGCACGTGATATTCGAGTCCATAAATTGTATGTATATCTTATTTAAGTGGATTAGATCGCAATCTTAGAAGATCTTGTACACTTAGGTATTTCAGTAAAGCCTTCGTACACTACGACCAAATGTGCATTCATAGTAGAGGTAGTTTACCTGAATTGCACTTTTGCCCTCATCGCCTTATATTCTTATCGACTGGACTATATGTGCATAATTATTCTGTTATTTTAACGGGTAGCCAGAGTAGTTAATCTGTCCCTATTGGTCTCTTGTTAAATACGAGATCCGAACAAATAATCCCCCCCCATCATCGTGTGTGCCATCGTGGCCGAACTTGCGGGGAGCTAATACTGATATACTGAGGCATATATATACATAATTCGAATGATCAGTCCCTGCGAAAGAGTATTTATTGCCGTTACTGTCGTCTTATAACCGCTGGGCTAATGAGTGTATGTGAGGTGGTTATGCTCCTAGGTCGTAGACGGAGTAGCAAGCTTAGGTGGCTCCCTCGCGAACGATTCTTTCTCTACCGCAGCGTCCATCATCTTGTCCCCGCTAATAATCGATGTCGTGCAGATAATAAGATTTCTCCGAGCTGGAGTGATATCATGTTAGTCTATCTGGAAGACAAAGTGAGGGTGCGAATACGGTACCGACTTACCTTCTTCCTTTTTTGCGATAAATCGCAACGCAGCAATCTCAGTGAAGGTGATCCCTCCCACGAACACAACAAATACGGTCTTCTTATCGCCACCTCCGGATAATAGGGCTCGGGCTTTGACAGCCTTGTCTTCACCTTTTTGCAACTCGTCGAACGTCTGACCTCGTACATGCTTTACGGCCTCGTCGAATCCTCTCCATCCCTGTGCACTATTACTTGTAGATGTGCCTGTGCCGGCTGCTCCGTTACCACGTGTGATGGAGAGGAGATATTGTTTCTGCAATATGCATTGCACGAGCCTGATTGAGAGCGGTGCATAGCCGCTATAGACATATGCGATATCATTCGGATCATGCTCGTTGACTTCGTCAACGATCAGACGAAGCTGCTTGCGCAGGTAAGTGTAATTTGTCTTTGTCCCCGTGGCTGTCCCCGACCCTGGCATAGGAATCATACTTGCCATGGGTGATGTGCGGGATAAAAATAGCTGCAGCTTTTCCAGATTATGTAGGGTCAAGAGATGCTGGTAACCGTAACCCTCTAGTACTAGGCGTTTGAACTGATCGAAGTCCTTCGACTTGATACCGCCAGATATGCATGAATATACACATAATAATCTTAGTATTTCTCGCAACGGAACGTTTCTCGCAATTAATTCCTCGATCGCTTCAAACTGAGAGCTCGGATCGGCACCCGCAGCAAGATTTTGCTGGACCTCTAACATGCGGCTGAACTGCTCTGCCCGTGTGTGCTTCATGATGTCCTCGGCGAGCCCGGTGTGTATTTTCAAGCTCTGATGCTCGGTTTGATAACCAGGTAACTTTTTGACAAAGTCCTTAAGTTCCGCAGTCGTTTTGGAGGCATGTCGGCTGTCGTAGTCATTTTGTAGTCTCCGCGCAACTTTGTTGAGAAGTGTGCCAACAATCGCAAAGTTCGCATCTCGTAGTCCGTCGTAGAGTTTATCTGAGGAGTCCAGCTGGATCTTACGCTTCCTCGAGGCTACACTGGCTGTCGGAGTAGACGTGCTCTGAGTCGCCGTCTGGGGGGGAGCACCCACGACGGTAGAATCAATGTCAGCCTGATTATGCTGAATCCCCCAGATCTCGTCGATCAGCCCTTCATATGTCAGTTGGGTGAGCAACGGCGTCACGAAGTCAACTTCGCGGTCGATCAAAATGACACTTTCTATCGTGTTACTCGGAGTGAGTCCAGATCTAGCGCTCTCGCTCGCGTCGTCCCCGGCCAATATCTCTTGTCGCATCCGAGTAAGCAGCTCCGCTACGCGCTTCGCATTGTCACCCTTGCCAATGACGCGCGGAAAGAGACCGTGTTTTGATTGGATGCCCATCAAAGCTTTCGCGGTTAGAAATATTGGCGTGGTATCTTTGAATAAAAAAAGGTCTTGAAAGGCGTTGTCGAGTTCGAGCGATAAGACATCTCGTTCAAGCGGGAAAAAATATAAAGGTAGCTCGGCAATATTTACATCACCTAGCACGCCAGCTTCTTCTAGAAGCCTGTCAGACACCAGAGTACGACGAGGTACCCAGAAGACGTGGAATTCGTGGCCGGTCTGGCTTTCGCGCTGTAGCCGCTTAATCTGATCTGGATAGTATGTTAGCACGGTATGAGACCGCCTTCTTTCAGGTGGGCGAAAAAGTGTTGGTCATGACCGTAAGACGTCCGCGAAAGGGAAAGTTGGTAGACATCGTGAAGTGGGAACAGAGCGAGAACGAGGCAAGCGAGAAGACGACGGACCTGCTATAGACTGGACATGACGGGCGCACTCTCCACGCGCCATGAAGACGACATTGCGCTGACTTGTGTCGGCATTCCCGTTTTCCAGGATAAAGAATTTGTCTACGCCATAGTCATGCAAAGTTGATACCTTGACTATGACACCGATCGGACCGGCTAAGCTACGCTCGATAATGAGGTTCTTCTTTCCGCGTACCTAAGCTATATTGTTATTATCTCCTCCGCGCGCAGACATAACGTCGCAAATCTCAGGCAGCCTTACTTACACTTTCGAGGAGATAGAGGAGGTCTTTGCGAGCCTTATCTCTGATCTGTTCAGCATCGAACCCCGCATGAGGAGCCATCGTAAGCTCTTCATGGGGGTACTACTTCTGAGAACAAAAAAGAAAAAAAAAAAAAAAAGAGACGGTGTAAAATAAATTGGTGAATTGAGTGAGATGGAGCTTGAGCTTGAGCTTTGAAGAAGTATATGTAGGTACAAAGTACTTGAAGTATTATAAATGAGCTCTTACTTTTATGTACGTACATAAGGTACAGTTTGTAGGTGGATGAACATGAAATGACCTAATACCTGCTTTCTTTATGTAAAGCTTAACCTACTTTCGGTTAGCGTCGCATAGAGAAGTACGTATACCTGTGATGTTCGATTGATGAGTGTAAGATGCGACGTCACTCGCTCCGCTATAAGTATGTACATATATATGTATGTATGGATAATAGTTCACAGTTTTAAAACGCGCCAAGATGCTGAATATACCCTAAAGAACCTTGGAAGTATCTATTATAGGCGGCTGATATATGCACATGTTGTACGTTGGTACCTGGATTCTTCAGTTATGGTTCATGTATGTTGACCTTCAACATATAATACAGAGGGTAGGTACATGTAGTTTGATGCTCACTGGTACCTAATGATTCTTTAAAGATAATCATCTAATTACGTTGTACGTCCAATCTATACAGAAATATAATCAGTGCTTTATTGTGTGTTTAATGGTATGAAAGTAGTGTCAGCCCAGTTGCCTATGCCAGGTTTTTCGTGAGGATATCCTCAATGTGTCATCAACAGCCAATCCGTGACTCTATTCATGCTAGATGGGAGTCTCATCCTAGAGCATCAACAAATCGTGACATAAAAGCACGATCTCGGCTACAGTAGACTATGCACTTTTGGGGGTGAGTGTAATAGGAATCTTCGTTCCTAGATGTCTTAATTTGACGATCGCATATAGCCTACCCAGGCAATGCCCATCAGCCTCGTGCCACCCGAGAAAGAATTCTGCCTCCTTGGATGCATCATCCTATGTACACCAACAGGAACTCCGTGTCTCTTTGAAATTACAGCGCAAGCAAGGACATGCAGATAGAAACGATATATATCAAGTTTCTCGACGTATGAGCAAGTGCGAAACCAGTTGTGGCGATCCCGTTGAAAATGTGCTTTTACACGGTGTTATCGTGATAATAAAAGTCGATGTCTCTGGGTCGCAAACGGTTTCCGCGTACAAACTCTTCGTCGCCAGGTGGTCGTTCATTCTTGGTATTTCCAGTCAACATGCTCTGGATGCTCATGCACACGCTCTCCACATTCTGGACCGGACTCCACCCTTGCGTCCCAAGCAAGTCAAGGCATATGATCCCGTTTGAATAGATGTGAGGATGCATAGGTATCGGTCGGGTTTCCAGCTGTACAAAGGTCACCTCGGGTGGTTCTGTCATGGTCGCATTAGTATACCGCCTAAGATCAGAGTGGTTAGGATCATGGAGACGATACATACCGATGGGATATGAGGTGCTGAACTTGAACTTTAGGCGGTATATCTGGCCTACGTAGATCGGGTTCTGGTCGAGAACCTGGATATCGAGAAGCCATTCTTCTAAGTTGTCTGCGGAGACTAAAGTAATACCAGGCGGTAGGCTATTCGAGATCTATTGCATGTCTCGTTAACAACCCCGCGCGTTGCGCAAGAACGAAGTTATCGCAATATGTATGTAGGCTTACCTTCGCCAGCTCTTTCGATAACCTCTTCGGACCTAACTGGGCCATATTGATATGAAGACCGATCGCGCGAGATGATATAGGACGGTTGCTGTTGCTGCTTGATGTTGGGTTTCCCAGGAACTGGGCTGAGGGCTGATGGATTGTATGCCCTGTTTGGGTCAAGCAAGCGTCAAATATACGTGAATGAAGCAAATACTAGGCAGCTAAATACGGTCGACAAATAAACTGATAGAACGAAATAGTAGTAGTAAAGAGGAAACCCGGTGGTCAAGGTTGAAGAATTATCTGGAATCTGGTTGCTAGTTTCTGGATTTTGGATTGTAAAAACAGAAATCGGAAGAGCTAAGTTTAGAAATTAGAATATAGCAAGGTATGTTAGGAGAGTCAAATGGGGCGACTACATATATGTATATGTAATGGATCAATATTACTTCAATATGTTTGTTTTGTCAAGACCAGGAAGGGCAGGTAAAAGGGGGGAAATAAAGAAAATATATATATAATGGAACTGTTTGAAGTGATCACAAGGAAAAGGATAGATTCAAGAATGGAAGTCCCCAAGGGCGCAAAATAGAGTTGCCCCGCAAAGTCAATAAAGCTACCTCACTACCTTTGAACGAAGGCGCGTAACATCCGGTCAGACTGCAAGGTGCCAGGTGACGTTGCTATGTACTTCTGATGCCCGAGTTCACGAGGGGTATATTTTTCTCCGTTCTCCTAGGTATTCTCCCTTCTCCATTCTCCACAGATTTTTATAGGACGGAGATATCGGGCTACAGAAATAAGTCAGTTTTCAAAAACTAGAATTTACTAGTATTTCTTTACATAACTATGCTACATAGTTATACGATATATACATAGTATGTAGCTATCCCCTTGACTGGCAGAATTTCTCATCCCCCTTGTAAGGCAGATTTACTATGTACATACTATGTATACCGTACTGAGAAATCTCCATAAGATTTGACCCAATCAAAACCATCCATATTGAACCATTTCAGGTTAATTTTTATGCGAATCTTTTGTATACATAGGTACCTAACAAGTACAAAAAGGTCGGCGTTGCAGAAGGAGTGAGAAATTCTGCCTGTCGAGGGAATAATATAGAATTTTGAAGTTTATATCAATTCTTATAATCAATAGGTTGCAAATGCGAACGGTTTGAGTCATATCCAGGTTAAGCTTGACCTTGGTAAAGCTGAGAGGTGATCATCCAATGAAGCCAACCTCTCCGTTCCCCAATGATAGATATTGAATAATTTGAATTCCATCCT
This sequence comes from Hypoxylon lienhwacheense, assembly GCA_902806505.1. Classification (NCBI taxonomy): domain Eukaryota; kingdom Fungi; phylum Ascomycota; class Sordariomycetes; order Xylariales; family Hypoxylaceae; genus Hypoxylon; species Hypoxylon lienhwacheense. The sequence continues at coordinate 2,185,441 of CADCWW010000003.1, read as the reverse complement.
GATATTTTTACCTCATTCTTATATCCCGATATTTCTGCTTCCGGACAATGAGCCTGAACTTCCTCTTTACAAGAGCCACAACGTCCGATGGAAAATCACTATTCGTCTTATCTAACACAATCCCTCTACCTAGGTACCTACCTTGTTAAAGGTTAGCATATCGATGAGCAGAACCGTTTACCCCTGATTCGACTGTCTTGTTCGATGCTCTAGAAGCGTAGGCGGCGGATGTACTCAGTGCTCTAAGTTGTGACTAGCATACCTGCCTTTTAATGAACTTAATATCAAACGAGGTGGCAGAATGTGTAAGGGGACATGTTTTGATATAGGATGGTTCAAGACTACAACAATTATTAAATCACCAGTCGATAAGAGGCTGTATAGGATAGGATAAGATGTTTAATATAGGGATACTCGGAGGATCTAGTAGACGACTCGACCCGTATAGTCAAAGGCTCTGTTGCTTCGATCGAGGGTTAAGCGGCCGAACCAGCTTAGTTTGAATATCTTTTGCTTGATATTACAAGCATGAAAGTTAAGGCAAGGCTGTTTCATGCGTTGAATAGGTGGTATATGTATTGTGTTACGCATTCAATAAGGGCTAGTTGTAAGTCTCTATATCATCAAAATGTAGAGTGGAATTGGGAAGCGGTGAAACCGGGGGAATTCAAGAAGTTATCGCGAAGATGAGAATGGGGGATGTGCGCTTAGAGGAGTAGGTATTAAAGACAAGTTAGGCTTCTATCCTTTATATAAGTAATTTAAACCGGTGAAAGCAATGCAAGTGATATATGTGATGAAGTTGAAAGAATGCTACGTTATACACAGAAAAGAAAAGGAACCAATCAGGTACTCTCAACTACAGAATGTACCTAGTAGATTTACTTACAATGTAATCACTATGCAAAAATACATAAATCATATGTAGGTATGCATTTGAAGAATATATTTATTTATGCAAAGCTACTTATATTTTATATGGTCGTGTCATATAAAGAAGAAGTTCCTTTGCCTATGCGCAGTTCTTGTTACTTAAATTACATACCTACATGTACCTACATATGCATCTCCAAGTAGGTAAGTACCGTAGCGGGAAAATATGGGTTGATTAAATGGTTTATAAAATAATCAACGATTCCAAATGCTACAAGTCTTCAAATGCAATAGCTCATTCTTTCATATAAACAGTTTAATATAATAAACCATTCCAAATGCTACAAGTCTTCAAATGCAATAGCTCATTCTTTCATACAGACAGTTTTAGTATAATCAACCGTTCCAAATGCTACAAGTCTTCAAATGCAATAGCTCATTCTTTTATATACACCGTTTAATATAATAAACCATTCCAAATGCTACAAGTCTTCAAATGCAATAGCTCATTCTTTTATATACACCGTTTAATATAATAAACCATTCCAAATGCTACAAGTCTTCAAATGCAATAGCTCATTCTTTCATACAGACAATTTTGGTATAATCAACCGTTCCAAATGCTATAAGTATTCAAATGCAATAGCTCATTCTCTCATACAGACCATTTATTTTCATACAGACCATTTGCTAGATTAAACTGTCACTTTTTTGCAAGGATTCAAATAGAAAAAATGAATGAGGCTATTCAGATGATTAGGTAACTGATATTTGATTGGTTCGGTTATACGGATCTACCTAGGTACCTAATCTACGTACTAAACGGGGTATGATCTACCTAATATTACTAACCCTTGTAAACAATCTATTGTAAATAAACAACCACACGTAGGTATGACCTGTTTATTATCGTCAGTTGAAGCTTTCAAGGTACGATGGTAGGAGACTTATCTGTACCTGATCAACCGATTGATCATTTGGTTACTTGGTTAATTAGGTGGTTAGTCTGATTACTACTAAAAGAGTTGATAATTGATTGATGATTGATTGACTGACTGACTGACTGACTGACTGACTGACTGACTGACTGACTGACTGACTGACTGACTGACTGGTTGATCAATTGGTTACCTGGCTACCTGGATTGGATGATTAGTACTAGTATTAATAAAAGGTATAATAATTGACTGACTGGCTGACTGGCTGGCTGGTTACCTGGCTAATTGGATGATTAGTTCTAGTAATAATAAAAGGGCTGATTGATTGACTGACTGACTGATCAATTGGTTACCTGGGTGACTAGGTGGTTAGTTTGATTACTAGTAATAGGGTTGATGATTGACTGACTGATTGATTGATTGATTCATCCATTGGTTACCTGGTTGACAGGTAGGTGGTTAGTTTGATTATTAGTAAAAGGTTTAAGGTATTGACTGACTGGTTGTATTGGTATTGGTATTGGTATGGTAGGTTTTTTTCTTCTAAGACTTAGCTGTCTTAGATGAAAAAAAAGATGAAGAAAAAAAGTCAGGAAAAGGATGGAGAATTGGTGTTTAAATAATTAGTAAGGTTTGAATGGGTAGGTACTGTATGAAAGGCAGGAGGGATAGTATTAATTGAATGAATACTTAATCAAGTGAATGATGGTATTAAGTGAATAGATATTAAGTGAATGATATCTTAAGTAATAGATACGAGGGTTGAAACAGCTAATGGTTCAATTAGAAATAATGGTCTGTATACGATCAATTGAACCTGGATTGAAGGGATAATAAAATGGTCTGTATAAAAGGAATGGTCTGTATAGAAAGAATGGTCTGTATACGATTAATTGAACTTGGATTAGAAGTATTATAGAATGGTTTAAATTACTAATGGTTTGGCTAGAAATAATGGTCTGTATACGATTAATTGAACTTGTATTGAAAGGATGATAGAATGGTTCATATAGAAAGAATGGTTTGGATACGATCAACTGAATACAGACGAGACTAATAATAAATGGTTAGAATTACTAATGGTCTGGATAGAAATAATGGTCTGTATACGATTAATTGAACCTAGAAAATAAGGATAATAGAATGATTTGAATTACTGTAATGATTTAGGTCGAAATAATGGTCTGAATACGATCAACTAGATCTAGACGAGATTAATAATAAATGGTTAGAATTATGAATGGTGTGGATAGAAACAATGGTCTAAATACGATTAATTGAACCTAGATTAAAGGAATAATAGGATGGTCTGTATAAAAGGAATGGTCTGTATAGAAAGAATAGTATGGATACGATTAATTGAACTTGGATTATAAGGATTATAGAATGGTTTAGATTATTAATGGTTTATATAGAAGGAATGGTTTGAATACGAGCAACTGAATCCAGACGAGACTAATAATAAATGGTTAGAATTACTAATGGTCTGTATAGAAACAATGGTCTGAAGACGATGAATTAAACTTGTATTGAAGGGATAATAGAATGGTTATTTGGTGATAGAATGGTTGTAAAATAGAATGGGTATAGATGATATAACGATTAGGTGGTAAAACGGAGAATGGAAACTGGATAGAGCCATGTTTTGTTTGTACGAGGTAAATGGTCTATGATATAAGAATGATCTTTATTACTTTCCATTGAATAGCCTGATATTTGATGATTCTATTATCCTAATGAAAACGGGCCTGTATTTGAGAATGATCCGTTGCCTTGTAAATAGCTTGTTGAAAATCAACTGTTGTTGCTATGTACCTTCCTGCAAATTTTATATGGAGAGGTACTTACAAGACCTAAAACCATTATTCTTCAGAGACTGCTTTCCACCAATCACATGATTTGAGGCTTTTACAACCATTTAAACAGCCCATATTTTCCCGCTATGGTAGGTACCATAGAAGTTCCAAGGTTGACCCTATCATAAATCATACGTAATACATATTAATAGTATATACACTTGCACTGCCTACATCTGTAGGTCTTAGGTACATGTGTATATGTACAATACGTTCTTATCAACCCAGCTGAAGCCTCGTACCCTTTCTTTAACATTACAACCCAAAATCTTCTACCGTAACTCGATTCTGTTTTGTTTGGGTTCCCTTTTTTAACCACATCCTCTCCTTTTTTTTTTCCTAAGGAGGATCACTCTTTTTCGGCTTTACGAACTTACGGTCAGAATTGTACTCATCGTACCGAGGAAGTCCACTAGACAAAACGTTCACCGTTCTCTTTTATCGCTTTTTACCCCACGTCACAATGAGTTGTAAGTTCTCGACTTCTCGACTTCTCGACTTCTCGTCTACTTTTCTACTTCTCTACCTCTCTACCTCTTTACCTCTATCATCTGCCTCTCTCTATTCCCTCTTCTCCCTGATTCGTTCAAGGAGAAGCGAAACAAACCCGCATTACACAAATCATCTTCCTTCATCCCCTATTTCCATCTACTCATCATTAAAATAAAACCCCACGATGGGTCATCATGCTCACAACGCCTTACACTCAGTCAACTCCATGTTCAGTAGCCTACGAGGCCAACCCGAAAGTTACGAGAGGAAAGCCAAATACAGATTTGGAAAAACCTTAGGTGCAGGTACATACGGCATTGTGCGAGAAGCAGACTCCCCCAATGGCAAGGTTGCTATTAAGATCATCCTCAAGAAAAATGTCAAGGGAAACGAGCAGATGGTCTGGGACGAGTTGGACATGCTTCAACGTCTCCAACACCCTCACATAGTTCGATTTGTGGATTGGTTTGAGTCAAGAGTATGTTTTCCCCTCTCCTGCTTGTTCATCGCGTCAACCTGATCTAACCTTTATCATTTGCAGGATAAATGGTATATTGTCACCGAACTCGCCACTGGTGGTGAACTCTTCGATCGCATTTGTGAACAGGGAAAGTTCACAGAGAAAGATGCTTCCCAAACGATCAAGCAAGTCCTTGACGCCGTTAACTACCTTCATAATAGGAATGTAGTACACAGAGGTAACCAATTAAGATGCCACCCATGCTGAAATGAATGACCAACCAACTAATCGTCTGTAAATAGATCTGAAACCTGAGAACCTTCTTTATCTCAGCAAAGACCCCGATTCCGACTTGGTTCTAGCAGATTTCGGAATCGCAAAGATGCTGGATACGAAGGATGAGGTCCTTACCACCATGGCAGGGTCTTTCGGCTACGCAGCGCCCGAAGTCATGCTAAAGAAAGGCCACGGCAAGCCTGTGGACATGTGGTCATTAGGTGTCATCACCTATACACTCCTCTGTGGCTACTCTCCTTTCCGCTCCGAGAACCTTCAAGATCTTATCAACGAATGTAGCAATGGCAAGGTAGTCTTTCATGAGCGTTACTGGAGAGATGTCAGTAGCGATGCGAAAGATTTTATTATGAGCCTCTTACAACCCGAACCTGAAGCTCGCGCGACTAGTCAGGTATGTGATGTTTAAATTTTAGTCATATTTAGAAGCTTTATTGACACTTTCCCTAGCAAGCTTTCAGGCATCCGTGGCTCAGCGGTAAGAATGCGTCGGACCACAACTTATTACCAGAGATCAAGGCCTATATCACGAAGGCACGGCTGCGTCGTGGCATCGAGCTCGTCAAGTTGGCAAACCGTATCGAAGCGCTCAAAATCCAAGAGGACGACCCGGAGAACCCCGATTTCCCCGACGACCCGGTGGTCGCGGCCGGCCAAGCTCAGTCATCTGCAGGAAAACCCGCGTCGTCGAAGGCGGACGTTACCGGCAAGGGTAAGCTCACGCGTGCGATGAGAGGTGCTATTTTCCGCGAGGTGGTACTGGCCAAGGTCCGCGAGATGAAGGAACAGGAGCAAACGGAAAAGGTCAAAGAAGAGGCAGAAAAGGAGGCGAAGCGAAAGAGTTTCCACGGCTAAGACGGAGGGGCGGAATTCTTTTTCTATGCATAACATGCTTCTGGGTACATACCATAGGGGTAGACGTGTACCTACTTTCTACCTTGAAAGAACAAAAAAAGGAGAAACGAGATGGAAAGATACCAAGGACGACATAAGCTTTTTTTTTTTTTAATTCTTTTATGTCCGTCCGCGCGCAATTGAGAGTTGTTCTAATGCATAGCAAAGTTGACGAGTTGGACAAGGAGGAGGAGGAGGCTTAGTTGATGGCTCTCGACAGCTCCCTGTCCCGCTCTTCTTTTTTTTCTCTCTTCCTTCCCTTCCCTTCCCCTTTCCGTGTAAAGAGTCGAGAACGCATGAATTGCGTTCTTTTCCATTTCTCTCTCCCTGTCCCTTTTTCTAGCCGAATGTGTTCTCTTGATCTTGATATCCGTTCTTAGTTCCTTTGAGAAGGGGCGGGAAGAGATGATAGGAGAAGGAGGAAGAGAAGGGAGAGGGGGAGGAGGGAGAAGAGGTAAATATACATGTATACATATACCTCTTGAATGTAAGATGTGTGCGGTAAGTTGTAACTTACCTACCTACCTACCTACCTACCTACCTAGCTACGTATAGACAAATGTACAAAACGGACCTGTGGTAGTCGTGATGGAAGCGTAAAGGGGGTGCGTGTTGGTAGATTTCATCTCCAGCAGAGGAAGGAGATCTGTAATTTTGAATGGTTGAAGGTAGGTAGGGTAGGCAACGTAGTTTCAAGGCGGTGAATTAGGGGATATAGGTAGGTACCTTAGGTAGCGCTAGATCGCGTTTTCCTACCGGGTACTATTCAAGGTTCACGATCTTCTCGTGCAAGTCAGGTATTCCTTTCTGTTTGAGATAGGTGTAAGGGGGGTTGCAAAACCCGGTGGTATTAGATGTTATGTCTTAGAGCCGTGTAGATCAAGTACGATACGTGCATTACGTGCGACGACGTCAATCATGAAACCAGCCATCCTCCTTATCCTCCTCCCCCTCCCCTCCCCCCTCCTCTCTTCTGACGGCCCCGTGTAGGTGGGAACGGCCAGGAAAAGGGAAGTTGCGAGAAGCGTCGTTCCGCGATAGAGAAATGACCGGTACATAACGTATAGTACATCTCGTCATTTCGTCTTCAATCCCATCGTTCTACCACCTTGCTTTCCCCCCTTCCATCCTTCCCTCCTTCCCTCCTTCCTCCCCCCCTCACCCGCCCAATACACATCGTCTCCCCAAACGTATCCCGTCGCCTCATGCCTCCTCCTATTTGGCTAGAATTATGCCGTCCCGACGTGATCCCCGGGCAGCTTCGTAAGCCGGGTATAATAATCAACACCGGCAATGCCGGAATATGACGAAGAACGAAAAAGCCGTCTCCTGGCGCTGTGCCTCCTAACCCCCGGTTTCCCTAGCCTCCGACCGTGCTCCGTCCCCTTTCCCGTATCCAGTGTATCGTGGGCCATATTGTACACATGCACTCGTGCGTAAATAAAACATATTAGACTAGTAAAATGTACAAGTCAAGAAATGAAAAGGGTAGTATTCTTACGCCTCTTTTCCAAAATAGGCAGAAGGCTCTCGATAGTTCGTTGGTCATGCACACAAAAATATGCAGAAGAGATGGATGGGGATATCCCCGTCTGCGTGGATATCCAACAGACACGTCAAAGCAAGGAAATGTCTATACTCCAAGTTCGCCGAGAACTTGTTCTCGCAGCGCCTCATATCGTCGGTTATCGAATCGCTTTCTCTGCCAGCCGCTAGCGCGCAGGCGCTCGATACGCTGTTGTAGACCTTCGTCAGTGCGGCGGATCGTGGAAGCTACGGACGCTGGTCGGCTGATAGATCTAGGACTCCTGGGCCCTGATGAGCCATTCAAGCTCTCCCGCGATTCAGGAGCTGTCCATGATCCCGAATTTGACACATCCTCAGTAAGAACGTGCACGCGAGCTAGCCGTGTTGGAGTTAAAGGCGTAGGAGATATAGACGATGCTTCTACTGGCGGCGGAGATGTCGCCGCCGTCTCATCAGGCTCGGCGAGCAAAGCATCTACGCCATCGCGGTGCCATGCGATCTGAGCGCGCAGGGCAGAGAGTTGCGCACAAATCCTATTCATCGATCGCGTTTGCAAAAAGGCGCTTAGGTCGAATTTATCATCTGCGGGGCTTAACTCCGTTGATTGGTGATCGTTGTCTAATGAGCGTTCTTTTGCTTCTGGTTGAGATTCAGACATCCCCTTAGGTTCCAGAGCAGACTCGGATTCTAATAATGGTGCGAGTTCCACCTTCTCTGCCAGGAATAGAGGAAGAGGATTCTCAGCATGCTGAGGAAATATATCATCCTCCCATCCCAAAGTAGGGCTATCTGGGCGAATGTACGGCTCCGGTTTGAATTCGATAAGATGATTTAACCCGGAGAATGAGACCTTCTTCTTAGTTTTAGCCCCACGCTTCTGACTCGACTTTGGAATAGTCACATCTTCGGCTGAACATACGGACGTTCTAGGTGACGAAAACGTGGTGCTCGAGATAGATGACCGTATACTAGGTGAGAGGCCTGGAGATTGTAAACTAGAAACTGTGGAGCTCGATGAGGCTGACCTCGTCCTCTGCGTTATGTTCGTCTCCGTTGTCCGGATCAACGCTTCAGATTTACCGTAATGGAGCTGGGCGTCACGAAGGAGCCTTGTTCGATAGTTGGATGAACATGATAGAGGTCGTGCGCAAAGCTCGAAAGAAGACGCGGCGTAAAAGTGTAAGTAAATCAGGTAAAGAGGTTCCACAGTAGATGGGTCCTTCAGATTGTCTAGAATCTCGTTACATCTCGCTGAGCATGCCCGATACTTGCGGTTGAGATACTTTCGTTTCACCTCATCCACGGCTCTTCTCCATTCGGCGGAGGTAAACGGTATGATCGGGAGTGCGGTTGGTGGAATGAGATTGCCGCGTTTAGATGTAATAATAGACGGCGAAGACTGTTGCCGTCGGTGGATTATAGACGTATGTGGAGAGGGAGCAGGTGAAAATGACGCCCTCCGGCTTCGGCTCGTCTCAGGGGAAGGACTGGTGCTCAATCTACCACTCGTAGACGACGGTAGCAACAATGGTATTAACCCACTCATATTTACCGTCGTTGACTTTAAGCGATACTAGATAATGTTGTAGTAAAGGACTCGCAGCGCTTAGCAAGAGTCCACACGACGATAGAATGAGTGATTTTATTTCTCCCCTCCGGCATCCGACTTCGAGCCCGTAGTAACACGACAGTCGCGCCGTTCCCGTGATAGCTTCGGTCGATTATGCAGGCTGCCGAAAAATCAAGTAGGACAAAAAAATCATATCAGGCTTCTAAACAAACGATCACACAACCGTGGCGAAATATGCGCGTGTAAACGTAGGGCAAGCTGAGACTGAAAACTGATGGTTGATATTTGAGTATGACGAATAATTATCCAGGTCCTAACCTGGATGATGTTGATGTCTTCGAAAGCGCCGGAGTAGCCGTAAGTTATTTCCCCTGTATCCCTTCAAGATCTCATCACCCTATGACAATTTCGAACAGGCTTAAGCTAGATAGATGATAGTAAGAGAAGATCGAAAAATTGGGTGACTGGGTTTTTTTTATTTCGTTCCGACCTTAATTCCAGCAAAGATGATCGGCGTCTTTTGAGGTGGTGGGTTGAGAATGCCCCAGATTTATTAAGGTATCGTGTGGCGTCGAACCCCTTTCCACCGTTCTGACGCGGCTGAAAAAAAGAAAGTCGAGAAAAGCTGGATAAGTTGCAGGCTGGGAATTCATCCGCCAACACTTACCACTCTCACTTTTTCAAGCGGTGGAATCGACTAAGAAGGCAATACCGAGAGTTTAAGATGACGACACGAACTTACGTACTGTACGAAGTGTCCAGTGTCTAGCACTAACAAATAAGCTCAAACAAGAAGCAATGCAGACGAAGCGGGCAGGGGGATCGTCCTTGTTGACGCAGATGCTGTTAGAAACAAAAGAAAAAAGGCTGGGTAAGAAGGGTTAGTAGGAGGAAAGGAACGGGGGCAGCATCAGGCAAAGGTAGAAATTAAAAAGATTAAAGAAGTAAACGCGCGGATATGTGCTATATATTAATCTAATTAGTATCCGTATAACTAGTTGATAGAATAATTATCCCTCATACTTACTTACAAGTTACAACCGACGAGAGCTGGGAGTTGATTGTTTGTCCTGTTCGTGTCTGGTCTGAGGGTACATTAGGTATCATGTAAGTAAATTTGCTTTGCACGGGGGGTCAAAGCATCACTCCGAGAAGCGTGCAGACGTTGAAGCAAACCTTGGATCGGTTGAAGTTCACGAGAGGGAAGTGATCGACGCCACCACCTAGCACCGTGGAATGAGAAATCCCCTAAGAACCAGGGTATTTGGCAAGAGGCTAAAATGCTTGTGCACGGTACTACCGACGTAGTAGTACTCGACAAGCAAGTTTGACAGGCCTTTCAAATTGAAATCGCATTCTAACCATGTCATTCTTGTCTTCTTGGTTTTTCTCCTTTTCACTTATCCTTGACCGCACTCTGCAACGTTGATGTCGTGCATACATAATACATCAAGTATAAGATGCGCGTGTATGTGTGTGTGTAGTATTAATGTAGTATGTAGGTACGTATGTACGGTCTACATAATATGGTATATATGTAGCGTCAAAAGAAGAAAAAGTAAACCATCCGTGGCTGATGTTCAATTCTCGTCGTGGACTAGATTAACGGACTTTGACCCCCCTCCCTTCGGGAACTTATGGGGAATATTTTATACATAGAGTTGATGATGAACCAATTGTTGTAAAGAAAATTGAAGATCCGAGGGTTGAGAAGAAGGAGATGGCTAGTATGTTACCTAATCTTACTACCTGATATATACATATACATACATATAGTGTATAGTTATATACATGTTAATAAAAAAGGTAAAAAAAGGTAAAAAGGGAGTGATCAAGAGGCAGGACACTACAAGAACCTTGGAAGTGGCAGGGTGCGGCGGCGCTACTTTAGGGTCCGTTCCATCCCTGTTTTACGCGGCCGAGATGTGTGATACTATGGTACCAAGTGGGTCCCATCCCTTGTAGAAAATCTCAAGAAACGGGGGAAGGAGCTCGGGTACCGTCCATACTAGGTTCGTAGGGTACCTTTTTTGGTAATTTATGTAATTAGTAGGTTATCTAAGAGTGGGTAGGTAACATCGAAGTTACTTCGTAGTACGTGTAAGTGAAGAAGATACATACTAAGGTACATGTACTAAATTCTCTCCCCTATTTTCCTATTTTCCGTCTTATCAACAACCATCACGTATTATATACATCTATTATTGCCGTAGTTATATGATTTTAACATAAGTCACATCATAAGTAACAAACTTCGTATATGTAGGTATCTTTATAGATGAACGATCGATGATCAGATATTCGGATATTGATCTGTTACAACCTGTCGCTGTCAACGAGAAACGGGGCGACAAATGACGAGGATCCTCTCGTCTACCTACAACATAGTCTTCTCTTATTAAAGAAGCCTATTTCAATGACCTTAATCACGATTCACACAGCACTGAAACGAGTCAACCGGGGTAGACGATGGTATTTATACCGCCCAACATGACTACTACTTTGTACGAAGCAGATTACATTGATCCGTATGATTTGCTTTAAAAGGCGAGTGTTGCTTCATGTAAGATTATTATACGGTCGAGAACTCAAGTCTCTAATGTCAGTGCCCTCGATGTAAATCATGTCGACACAAGCTCACTGACGTAGAGGTTAAGGACTATCATCCTACACCCCAAGTGGAGGGTGGGAATGCTTCATATGCAGGATAATATATCCCGAAGCTTCTAAGACGGACATCATACCATGAATAGCTGATCGCTTGGACAATTTTCACACTTATGTACCAAGATATAGCGCGAGTTTCTTCAAAGCACAACTGTAAAGCGACTTCATCTCCATCACACGCTTCTTTACCCCATTATCTTGGGTTCTTAAGAGTTGCTAACAGGTACTATATACTAGGCACGCGTTAGTATTCCTATTTTTGAACTATACTACTAGTACATTCATGCCGACATATCGTGTTGTCTTTTGCGTGCGCTCAGCGCTCAGCGCTCAGACCCTCTATTTACCTTCATACCTACCATCTGTTCAATTCGTGATTCCACGGGAATTCCGCTCAAGTTCTCGTGGAGTGAGTGATAGGACCGACAATAACTCTTTTAGTTCCACGTGCCTACCCTGAGGCAGTTTCTGCTTAACCTGAGTTTACCTGCGTGGCTTCACCTCAGCCCGTCTAATTTTGAAGTTTTCACTTCAGGCATTACGCGCATCGTGGCGTACTCACAGGTGGACATGCACCAACTCTACTACCGGCATCCTACCGCGGCTGCATGAACATGGATTCCTCCAGTATGCGCCACCGAGGTGCCTACTGCCGGACATTGTCATGCATACGCTGGGTCCGCCATTTCACGTCTACTTTACTTGGAGGATTTCCCCAGTCGCTGTTTTCGTTTAGCGAGGATGGCTGAGATTGCAGAGTAGTAGGCTACTTCTTAGGGGTGCTTAAGCATCGAGCTCTTATGCTGAACAAACCCATCTACGGTGGTTTCATAAACGTCTCCAGCAGATTAGAAATCGAAAACCGTTGTCAATGCTCAAGTCTGCGAGAAGGAGACTAGAATATTGGTCTTTTTCAAGTGCAAGGACATCATCTCGAAATTATCGACGAGAGGTCTAACTATGTTAACCTCGTTACCAAAAGTAGGGTAGGTATTAAGTAGGATTTCACCACATCAACCACCAGCATCACTACAGTTATTCTTCATTATATGTAGATATGCTCTGCAAATCTGCTTAGGCTGGCTGGTTGATATGATTTCCACAAATAGTATAGTCAATAGACACCAGTCAGTGCGAGCTTAGAAGACTATACGCCGGATTTGAAACTCAGATGAGCTTAGTGATTTCTGTCTAGCAGAACGATTATATGGGGTTTCAGCTGTATACTTATTCACGTACGTAGTTAGGCTTCGGGTAGAACTCGGCGACATCACCGCACTTCATACTGCACACATCTAGGTTTATAAAGTGTTTAACTACTTATATGAATGCATGCATGCATACCTACTGGTCATAATCATTACAATGCCGAAGTCACACAGAAGATGTTTTCTCTTTTTGTCCCTATTTAAAAGTGTATGACACTTCTATACTTGGCTATGATCGTGATATGGAAAAGGGGTAATGTTCAACTGAACTATATCAACGTATTCTACAGGTAGGTAGACTCCTGATTTAAGAGTGTTGTAGGTAAATATAGAACAATGTCACTCAAGTGTAAACTATGTCTGACCAAACTCTTAATTGCTAACCCTACTTGGTAGAGGATGGGCCTAGTCACGTCGATACCAGGATCCAGTCTGTCAAATAACACTTAGTCTACCCTCCCAGTGAGGTTGCTACGATGTTGAAAATATCATATTCAGTAAAAGTTCTAACATAATACAGTCCAATATCAAGGTATGTTAGGTATATCATATTCTTCCTCAGCTGATAAAAAGCACTAATAACATCTTGATTTAACTCATGAGACTGCCTACCCTATAATCGCAACGAGCGTCAACACTCGTGTTACTGTAGCAGTCGTCGGCGCGGCTGAATACAAGCGAATGGAAGGTTACCTGCCTGTATAGAATTACGTAAGTCCACGACGACCATGTGCTACGAGCCAATGATTAAGGGGGTAGATGTGTTCACTTGCTTGTCTTTATAAACTGACTAGCACCAGCGTAAGATACCTATCTATACAGCTCGCTTCGATAATGAATTCTTTGTAGCACATTCCAGAGCCTGATTTTTACAATTAGTGGAGGCCGTGTATACCGTGAAGATGATAGGGAGCACTCTTTTAGAGGTACCTATTTAGGCAAGAAGTTCAACGTAGAACCGATATATATGAGCGAATCTGAATACCTTTTGAAAAAAGGGGGACATATGTGACTTTCGTCAAACGGTGCTTAGAAGACCTCCTAAGACGGGGGAAGCTAGTCGACCATGCCCTCAGCATCACCATCGATGGATATATACGTTTAATCCCCGTAGTCATAGGAGGAGATATGTATTGATTTGCATCCTCTCGTTCATCATTCCTCGCCAGAAGATAGATTTGATAATATTCCCATCTTTTTCTTTGACATGACACTCGGAGTATCTAACAAGATAAACAAGGTAGGTAAAAGGTCTAGACAGGCAGGCAGCATAGCACGACAGCAGCCCAGTATTCACACACCATGTCTTAAAAACCCCGCAGCATCTTCCTCCCCCCCCTCCCCTTCTTCACCTCGTCGCCTGGGCGTCCTCCAACACCCTCTTCACAATCCTCTCGTGGATCTCCCTCCAATTGCTATCGACCTGTCCCTTCACGATACCTAGCAAGAGCTTGGAACAAGAAATGCTCACGTCCTCGACCAACTCCAGCCCCGCCCCTTCCCCTTCCCCTTCCCCCTCGCGCTCCGCCACCCTCCACCTCGTCTCCATCACCACGGCCAGGGGGCTGCGGATCCGCACCCACACGCCGTCCGGCAGGTCGGCGAACTCCTCCCTGCTCACGACGCTGGAGCTCCAGACCGGGTTCGGGAGGTGGTCCACGACCTCGTACACCGCCCTCCTGCCCACGGCGGCGTCGGGGGGGAGCAGGTCCGCCGCGGCGACCGCCTCCGCTTCCGCTTCTCCCCCCTCGTCTAGCGCCCGATGAGAGACGTAGTGCGGCTCGCACCGGAGGAAGAACGCGTGGTCGTGCAGCGCCGCGATCGCCGCCGCCTTCGTCGCCGCCGCGCCGGCCGCTGCCGGCCCCGACGGTATCGCCGACTTGTTCACCATCTTCGTCGTCCCTGTGAAGACTGTCGTCGCGCCCTCCCGGCGTTCTGTCAGTCTACCCTTTCCCATACCCCGCTGCCCCTTTCCTGTCTAGATCTACGTGCTGCGGTTTATGCTGCGAGAGGGGGGGGACGACGATGGCTTGACTCGGAGGGGGGCTATGTGTAGATGTGCGGGTGACAGATGGATCGTGACGATGATGTGGCAAGGAAATAGGGATAAGAGGACGAGGACGAGGAGAAGAAGGAGAAGCAACAAACAGAAACAATGATAGAGCATATAACTTATATGAAGTCATTAGAACTTACACGACATTTTATTTTCCTCTCAATCTTTTACTTCGTCTAGTTAATTCTGCTTTTATCTTTTTCGTCCCAACTATCAGATCGTGCCCGCTACTGTTCGTGTGCAGAGTTACCTCTACAATCTGTTACTATGGAAAAGGAAATGTTATGGGATGAGTCCATATGCTAGGTATAGGACCATAGGTACCCTAACATACCTTGTCGACGGGGTTGCATTTGTAGGTAGTGTCTGGATTAGGCATAACCTACCCCTTTGGTTACCGGGGGCCTACAGCACGGTCCGTCGCCGCGAAGTCGCCTAACCAAAAGACTTATCATTCAAAACCTGATCATGTTTCAATCCGTAAAAGGGGCGTGATGATTTACCCATGTCAAATTGTCTGGCCTTGTCTGGTCTGTCTGTCTTACACACACACACATATACTGCACGCATATAAGGTAAATTGGGCACGTTATGTACGTATTTACAGGCAATCAAGTGCCTCCAGCGATAGCACGCCTCATCATCACATATCGGGAACGCACCAATCCGGAGAATAGTCATGTTTAAGAATTTCATCGCGATCTCCGGGCAGCTGGAGCTTACTCTCCCCCCTTCCCCTTGCCTCATGCCTGTTTCCTAAGGGTATCTCGAGTATGGCCGACGTCCCTGATGCGCGTCACATTCTCTCTAAAAGCCTTTTTTTGTGATCATATACCTGCTGCTCCTTGCGCCAACAATTATTCATCCTCTGATACTTAATCATCCAGTACCACGACTTGCCCTGACTGCGGTCGAACCTTACCGCCCGCCATCGTCTTATGATATGCAGCAGCCTGTGCTTGGTTCTTCGCTGGCACCGGTCCTTTACCGGAACCCTGCTTCAGCATCGTTGGTGACTGTGTTACGAATCGTCTGATCACCGAGTCAACGGCATTGATCATCTTTTCCACGCGATAGTCCGTCTTGCATGAGGCCGAGTCGAGTAGAGGTTGCCACACACAGTTGTCCGCCTTCCAGATCTTTTCGAGCGCCGGCTTAAACTCGTCATCAGGATCTCTATTTAGACCCGGCTCCCAGCGACTGATCTTCCACTCGACATCGTCCTGGTGTTTCTTAAGCCGTACTTTCAATGTCAACCGCCGCTCGGCGTGGGGGTTCTTGTTTGGTGCCGCGAGATAATAATGGATGTTGAGCCAGTCCAAGTGTGCTGCGAAGACTTCAACTCGACCAAGATTATTCATCTCGAGTTCTTGCCAAGAGTTCTCGATCGAGACCAAGGCACGCTGTATTGGTAATGTGCTCGACAGGAAAAAGGGCAACTTCGAACAGCGAAGATTCGAGTCGACAAGGTTCTGGAAAAGATCCAAGGCACGCATCTGTGGGTTTCCTTTCTCAAAGAAGATCTTGGTTCCGTTGTCGCTTAGTTCTAGTCTTGCCTGCTGACGATCGCCGAGGGGCTCTGCCGGCGTATTACCTTCCGACTTCATTCGGTCTGTGTATGTGACTATAATTTTACTAAATGTTATGTGTTCGCAATGTATATCTCTGTCACTCATGCGTATTGCATCAATGCAGTTGGCCAACCTATCGATGGCCCGCACGCGATGAGCGAGCGTATCCAACACGTTACCCCCTACTTTCGCTTCCAAGCGGAACGCAAACACACCGAGGCGCTTACTGAACGCGACATCGCGTTCGACGTGTCCTTCGAGTAGACCAAACCGGGATGGGTTGGATACTTGAATCCGCGCATCCAAGAATGAATATAGAGACTCCTGTAGTGTTATCTTCTCCCCGGCGCCATTGCCAGAGTGGTTATGGGGGTCTGCTACATCAATCTTCATGGACGGTCCTTGTATGCCCCTAAACATAATTTGCACAAAATCGTGCGCCCAAGATATCACTGGCCCTTCCGGTCCGCCCGATTTGTCCGGTCTACCAGATTTGTCCGGTTCGTCTTCTCTCAATATATCTGAAAGTCTGATAAATATAGCAGGCACCTTTAAGCCTCGGGGGAGGGCATAGTTAATCCCATCATGCGTGGTATGCTTAATCCGTCGCTGATGAAGAGTTCTTAGATCCGTGACGTTTGAGATCATAGCTGAAGTGAAAACAGTCAGGTTGAAGAAGAACCTATCCTCGAGACGTGGCGCAGAAGAACTGAGCAGTAGCGGGGCGAATGTCGAGATGCGTGCATCTCCGGTAGGAGAGGTATTGCTGCGCAACTCTTCATTAGTCGTAAGTTAAGAGATAAACAATGGCAAAAAAAAATACTCACACTTCCATCAAGCACCATCTATCCC
Organism: Hypoxylon lienhwacheense; assembly: GCA_902806505.1. Taxonomy (NCBI): domain Eukaryota; kingdom Fungi; phylum Ascomycota; class Sordariomycetes; order Xylariales; family Hypoxylaceae; genus Hypoxylon; species Hypoxylon lienhwacheense. Next base: position 2,168,183 of record CADCWW010000003.1, on the reverse strand, counting down.
CGCTCAAGCTTAGGTTTATGACTAGATACCATGGGTCCGTCCAACCACGTCGCTTAAGCCACAGGAGTTGACCGATTTCTCGCGACTTAATCACCTCTTTAACAGTCTCAAGTTTCACGGGCCCTTTGCAGGCGAACCAACCCGTGCTCTTACTACGTCGGATAATTTCGTCCACGACACAGTGACACCTGACACCTTCCAGACAAACAAGCCCATCTTGGATAGGGTCCTTCGAGGCCCAGTTGAGTCTCTGCTCGCCTTTCCATGTCGTTCCCGACTGTGGCTTCATCGACAACATACCAGTAGTGGGGCTAATTCCAACGGTCACATATTGACCGTAGCCCGTCTGCATCTTGAGGGACGACTGCTTCGGGTCGTCTCTTATGTCTAGGGCGAGACCAGCTTCCCGCCTAGCAAATCGCCCGTTCAGTTTTAACTTGGAGTAGATCGAGCCGAGGATATGCCCAACGTGTCTTCCAATTACGCAATTCAAGAGATTTTCTGTTGAGATGTCCGCATCATCGAAGGGAACATCCATATCCTTCACTTCCTTACCGTCCCTAAACCAACGCAAGGTAATATGACTTGTTGCTTTCGGATCTTCAGACGCATTTTCCTTCCTTCCGCTATGGATGCCGAGAATAATCCAGCTCTTCACGCCCTCGGGCGGGTTACGAGTAACCCAATACTGGATTCCCATGGCCCGATTCAGTCGCTCTACCTTGAGCATACCCACCCAACGGCCCATACTGAGTTCAACAGCCTGGCGTACATATTCGGTGATCTTGTGAGTTAATACTAACTCATGCAGGAACTTGTAGCATCCGTTGAGTCCATCTTTTTCAAGAGCTTCATTGACCTTGCCCTCTATATGCATCCTCAACGAGTCCGACATCTCGGCAGGCGCGGGTGTGAAATCGAATCGAAAGTCGATGAACCAGAATTGCTTCTCGAAGTCCTCGTCAGCTATTGTAAGATCTACCTCGAATTCGCCGGGAACCTTAAAGGTGACGCGACCAGATTCGATGGTGTAGTTTCGAAAGTGATAAGGGGTATTATCAAAATCCTCTAGGTTAAGGCGGATCGAAAGTAACGTATTCAGGTTCTCGATCCATTGTAGCTGCTCCTTAGGCGTAATAGAAGGCGGATCAACATAGTTGAGATCCGACATCCAGGAGGCTGTTCCAGTAGAAAGGACGTTTAAGGCAGTATGTAGATCGGGGTTCGGCAGGCGTGCAAAGGTTAGGGCCCATCTGTTTTCTGCCATGAGGGTGGTAATATCAATATACTTCTGTTGCATCGCCCTAATAAGCTGCATCAAGTCAATCAGCTTGCTGACGGACTGAGCATTCCTGCTCCACCTCGCGATCACAGCCATCTTTACCCATTCCGCGTGTCTTTCTTGGACGAAGTTCAATAATCTCGACTTCTTAGCAAGATTTTCGGGCGAATTATCGTCAGTCGCGACACCGGCGTGTGACGAGTTGCCATTTACAGCAAGCGCAGGGGTCGGCATCTTAGCCAAGGCGACAATCTCGTCCGCAAGCTGGTTATGGGTTTTCTGCGCGAGGCGCGAGAGAAGCATGCCTAAAGGAATGAATCCATCTGTAATGTGTTTGATCTCGTCGGGGAGGTCGTTCATACGCGACGCATCAGGGCCGGATCGCTGCGGCTGCATCGCGTTCGAAGCGTCACCATTTTCATTGCCGTTCGTTACGGGATTCGCCCCGGTTCCGGTAGAGATGCCATTCTGTCGGTCGGAAGTAGATTGAGAAGAAGAATTCCTATTCCCGTTGCCGTTTATAAACTGACCCTGGTCTCTGTCATGATTTGTAGGTAGCGATGCCCGTCCACCGTTCTCCATCATGACGACACCAGGCATCATACGCCTCGATCCCCCTTCCGCCGGCGCGGCGCGAAACTAGAGTTGAGCTCACCAGGCTTGTCGCGGTCTCAGTCGGAAGATAAGAGGGAGGTATGGATATGAAGATGCTCGCGAGCATAAAATAGGTGAGTAAAAGGATGGTAGAAATCTGTATAACGTATTCTGTAATTATTGGCGACCTGATCTTATTCATAAAATATTATTTCACCGAAATTCTGGTAAGGGTCGAGGAATACGAGGAATGTAATTCGTAATAATACCTCTTCTTTCCTTTCTTCCTTTCTTCCTTTCTCTCTTTCTTTCCTCTCTTCTTCTTCTTCTTTCGCGTCTAGTCAATGAATGGTATTCAATAATACGAGGCAAACATGTATGCGCGAAGGAATAACGGGTATCATAAGTGGTGTGGTTAAAAGGAAGGAGACGCAATTCTTGGGGAGAAAAAAAGTTGGCTTGGTACAAAGAATAAGAATGGTGAGAGGTGGAATGAGTTCATGCGTAAGTAAAATCGTCGAGGCGAGGCGAGGCAAGGCAAAGGCGGGTACGGATGACGGACAGAGAACAACGGTGGTTCCTTACAAAAGGTTACAAAAAAAAATTAAAGGAAAAAAAAAAAAAGGCACTACACTTCAAGTGAGTTGAGTACCTCAGTATATGTACCTGTTATCGAATAGTGATTAGTACACTAAAGAGTGTACTGGTACCTACACTTCGTACTGGCCTTTGCCTGAATGAGTCTTGGCATGACTTGGTCCTACGTGCTTTCACCTGTTACTACCTAAAAACTGTAGGTATGGAGATTAGGTACCTACCGTCTGTTCTTTCTGAACTCCATGAGTCCTTGTATCAATGTTCCAACTAAGATCCACTGGTTTGGCACTAGCCACATTAGGTATCATCATCCATGAATTTAATCGTTAGCGCAACAGCCACCTACCCGATAGTTTAATAGGTACCTAGTTAGTGTAATCTTTTATAACAATTTGAGCTTTACTTACACAGTACAAGCACTAAACAATTGTTATCACATCATGTTTGAACCTTTTCTTATACCTACATATTTTACCGATACACACAGACATATTCAAGAGACTACCCTTTTAAGAGTCACATGTGATAATACATGTATGCATGTATATATCGATCAGTCTACATTTATTCTAGAATCACATATATCGTAAATGCACGTGTACGCAGGTACGCAGGGTATCTAAGCAGGTATCACCATCACGTGACAGTTGAGCGCATCTGATTAGATAAGCACTATTAGTCTCGTCTACATATTTAAAGCGCCCCGTCTTTGTGAAAACTAAGAGATGCCAATTATACCTTGATGGCTTATAGGAAGTCCCTCGCTCCTCTCAGCGTCAGGTATCTTGTAGGTTTGAGCGACCTTATAAATATTATCTATAAGAAATCACTATGTTCATATCTCCCAAGCTTGGTACTACAATAGAGCACGTGAGAGACAAGTATCAGACCACTCTAGTCACCCCTTCTTGGAAGCGCGTACGTTCAACTCGTGCCGAAGAGAAGGAGAGAGAGCTCCCCTATGAGCTTTGTGTTTAGAGCGCTCTCAGAGGACACTTCCTCGGAGAGCATCACAATACGCAGGGTTCTGGGGCCCATTGTTGGAGTTGTGAATCTGGACACACGTGTGAGTCGTTGTAAGTAGTTCCAGATGCTTTCTTTTCGACCCTTAGAGCTAGCCCCTATTAGACCAGAGTCGGCAATACCTCTTGTCCAGCACTACCTAACGGCCCGTTGTCCTGGGACGCCTAACGTAAGTGATCCATTGTCTAACTTACTAGTATCAAAGCACTACCAGTGTGTAATAGAAGGAGTCCCGATCCTTAACTAGTAGGGTCTAGGTAATTGTTTATGCATCCGAACTACAGAACGATGGTAAGGAAGAAAAGGTTGTATATCTAAAGAGTTCTCTTGATGTACGACCCGCAGCTAAAGTGAAGTATCGTAGAGATGACGATGATGACAAGAAGGATTCTCTAGCTACATCTCGCCGAGTAACCTTAGGGGCCCATTTAAGATGCTCCTTTATACTATGGCAAAAGATGGATGTGGTCACAGGGTACTAACCCGTATCACAATATGGTATATACAATGTGCACATATTTTCTCCGTGTGACGGTCACCGAAAAAGTCGCATTGGTACCTAACCTATATACCTACTACACCTAATAAATATGCTACTGTTTATAAATTATCTGCTAACTAACAGCCTTGGCCAAGTGTAACCATCGTGATTCATCTCCTCCCTTCTACAGATATCCTGTCTGACATTCAAGAAGTGGCAGCATCACCCGCCTGCTTCTCGCACGTTTCTTTATCGAAGATGCCGTCCAACAATAGACTTGATACATGCATTACAGCTCACCTCCCCTGCCGTGCTACGCGGGATTATGGACGCAGCGGACTATTTCAACCAACGGAGGTGGCTCACAGACGGCCTATAGGAACCCCGCCGTATCCGGTAGTCGTTGAAGATTGGATCCTTACACCATTTACTATTGTTCTACTACAGAACCTTGCTCATCACGGGCTTATCTGGGCTGCTTATGGCTACCTCCCCCGGATAATGGATAGTAGGGGAAATAGTTTGCTAGTGCTCCTCATCCTTCTTTCTTAACATACTTTATCTGGGCAGTGATCAGTTATTCCCTTTGCCTGTATATTATTCGCTTAATTGGTATTCTTACCATGTAGCCGAAAAACCGATGTCGAGTCCTTCGTTATGTCATGTAAGCGCTTGTAGAATATATCTTTTAATAAGTCGACAGGCACCTACTATCAAGCATAATCATCAATTATTTTATTTACGAGAATATGTAGTTCGGATAAGTGCTAGATATGCTTTAAAAAGTATCCGATTTCTTCGTAGACGTATATTATAAAAAGGGGGGCGGGTGCATTTCCTACCCCGGTCCCCGGAGGATATGAGGCGGGGCCATGGTGGCATAGGGACGGAAAGGAACGGCAAGGAATGGACGATATATACTGGTATGTAAGAGGTATGACGTCTAAAAGCCGATGAGGTAAGAATTCTAATTGTAAGTCTATGAGGTACCTTCACCTTTTCCCCAAGTACCTAGCATATACCTATCTACATGTAACTTTTCATAAACAGGACATCATCTTGGACTTACAGAACTTCAACTCCTCCATCGTATAAGTCGTTTATAAACCTCACCATTAGAAAGTAAAAAGTAAACCCATTCAACACGTATCCCGGATACACCATGCCTACTAGTAATTTCTCGCTGGCCAGTACGGTCAAAGTAAGTAGTTCTTTATAACTCTCGATATCTCTTTTATCGAGTATCTTCCTAGACTCATAACATGCTGCATAATACCATGACCAGCGGTACGCCGATCTCACTCAGCTGACGCTTGTCTCTCCATCAGCTATCAAACGGCAAGCTCATGCCCCAAATCCAACTGGGTCTTTACATGATGAGCGGCCGAGAAGCTAGGACGGCCGTGCGTTGGGCTCTTGCGGCCGGTTACAGGGGCTTTGATTGCGCTCAGATGTACCGGAATGAGAGGGAGGCCGGTCAAGCCATCATAGACCACCTCTCCGGTTCGAGTACAAACACTGGGGCTCTCACGCGTCAGGACATTTTCTATACTTCTAAGCTAGCCAGCAACAGCACTTCATACCAGACCGTGCGTAAGTCAATACGCCAGTCAGTCGAGGCTTGCCGGCTTGGCTATATCGACTTATTCCTCCTCCACAGTCCGTATGGCGGTCGCGAGGCACGACTAACTAGTTGGAGGGCCGTTGAAGATGCGATTGATGAAGGAGAAATCAAGTCGGGAGGAGTCAGCAATTATGGAGTTCAGCATGTTAGTCGACATCTTCCTCCTCGTATAGGAGAATGGCTACTATTTGGTAGCTAATCGTTCGACCGAGCACAGATAGAAGAGCTCATGGCATCAAGTCCACGAATCGCACCGGTAGTGAACCAGATCGAGGTCCATCCCTTTAACACGCAAACAGAAATTAGGGCCAAGTGCGCCGAGTACGGGATCGTTGTCGAGGCCTATGCTCCTTTAGCCCGTGCCATGCGCATGAGACATCCAACTATCGTAGAGCTTTCCAAAAAGTACTCGTGCACACCAGCTCAACTGATGGTCAGGTTAGTTACCCACCTCTGAAGGCTAGAAATAGCCCACGCGACAAGAATTATATGCTGAATATAGCGAACCCAGGTGGTCTCTCCAGCATGGACTGGTTCCTTTACCAAAAAGCGCAAAACACGAACGTCTTCTGGAAAATGTCAAGGTAGGTGGGTTTGATATCGCCGATACAGATATGGAAGAGATGGATAAACTCGATGAAAGACTAGTCACTGATTGGTGAGTTGCATCCATTTGATATCTCCCCCTATGATCTGTGCTGAAGATGAGCTGTAGGGATCCTACTGATGCCCCGTGAACCTGCGATGGGAAAACGAACACGTCATATTCGATCTAGTAACAGATCGAATGTCATGTACAGATGATATCTGGTAGCTTTACTTAATACGTCATGATACAAGTCACCATATCTTGGGCCTTTGTCGAACACAATGTTGTCGAACATGGATCCATGTATGTAGCTGACATTAATAAGCAAACACCTTTTTGCGTAACCGGTAGGTATTCTCGGTAGCAACAGCGTACACTGGCCAATAATGAGAATAATATGCGTTGGACAACCATGGAGACTCCGATCGTTGAGACCTACTGTGTAAATTCATCATCTGGGCGGAGTAGATAAAACCACGGGGACAATGAAAAGCGAGACGAATAAAGAGTTGACCTAGACAAACAACAGGATGCTTAGTACCGCTCCGTCGAACAAACGACACGATGATCCTCTATCTTTCAGTCCCCGGACGCCTGCTCTGTGAGCTATTGCCTATATATTCAATATGTGAAACATTTCTTAGACAGGAGAGAGCGCTTCGTCTTCAGAAACAACATCGTTCACGTACCTAAAGAAGCGACATGGGACTTGCTACAGCGACATCTACAACACCAAATTATCCAAGCTACCCTAGACACCCCAGGCACCATCGTCGTAGCAGCAGTAGTAGTACGTTCTAGACTTCTAACGCAGCTCTCTAACGAACCGACAACTCCCCCAGATCTCTCGCAGATACGTAAGACGTAGCTACAGGTACTCGTATAGCCGATAACATATACGTCCCTTCTATATATATATCTCAGTAAGACGAACTACCCCTTAAACCAACGCCCCCATCTAGATAGATATCCCCCATCTTTACCTACTAGAGATACCTCTCTGCAAGCGTCTCTAGCAAGAAAAAAAAAACAGACCTTAGGAAGAAAACATATCCGAAAAAAACACCGCTCCTCCCCCCTTTAAACCCCCACCTCGCACCACGAGCATGAGCGCACCGCCATCGCCATCGCCATCGCCGATAGCCAAGACCCCAGACCCGAGCCACCTGCGGGCCGCCATATCGCAGACACTAACGACAGAGCGCTCAGCGAACGAAGGAGCACCACCACCACCAACACCACCCTCGCTGCTATCGACGACGACGACGAACGCGCAAGGAGAAGCAGAGAAGCCCATGTTGTGGGACGAAAGCGAGCCGCAGCTGTACGAGGGCGTCAGCGACGCGCGGTTGTGGACGTTGGGAACCATGGGCGACGGCATGGGCAAGGTTGACTTCCGCGTGCTGAGGTTCACCCGGCTGCGCCTGCTCAAGACGCGGATGGAGTTCCCCGACGCGTCGTCGTCGTATAAGTACTCGTACGCCCGGCCCTATCGATGGTGAGCTCTCCCGTCGTCGTCGTCGTCGTCGGAGGAGGAGGAGGAGGCCGTAATGATCTCTTTCTAGTCTCTATGCATTGAATGTAATAATCACCTTGTATCTACCTACTATTAACGAGTTCATGATCGTGCACCGGGACGCCCCGTATATGATTCGTAGATAAATATATATATATATTCTTCTTATGCTCCTCGATCCAACGTGTAACTCCCACGTGTCTATGTATCGGGTAAGACGGGCAGGATGATGTCGCCCGGGGCCGCTAAACAGCCTGACTGTATCCACCTAACCGCCTACGCCCATATTTATACCATTTCCTAACCTCATCGACCCAGAACACTGAGCTCGCGAGTGCGATTAGACGGACGATATCGAATAGCCCCAATGCTTCTGTTTGAAACACCTCCTGGAGCCATGGAAAGTAGATAACAAGTAGCTGGCCGGCCAGACTCAAAGACACGGCCCAGTTGAATAGTTTATTAGAGAACAAGCCTACTTCACCCCTAAATACGGACTTGCTTTCCGATCGACATGTTAATGCATTGAACATATCGAACAACACAAAGCACGTGAAGGTCATGGTTGTATCGCGCCGCGAGACTTCGCCATCTAACATCTCGTGGGTATATATGACCATGGTACCTATCATAATAATCGCGGCGGAGGTTAGAACACGCTGGAGTAAGGCTTTTGTGAGAACCGGCTCATTTCGAGAACGCGGCGGGCGTGTCATCACGTCGGGATCCACCTGCTCTACGCCTAGAGACTGGGCTGGTGGACCATCCATAATTATATCTTTGAGTTCGAGGTTAGTTATAGTTATAAGGAGAGAAAAGGGGGAGGCGGCTCACTGATCCAGAGAATTTGCATGGCGTTCAATGGGGTTTTGAACCCCATACAAGTACAAATGAATACCAGGCCTAAGCTGGCTACACTGGTACTAAGCTGGAAGGTAATAAAATTCTGGATGTTGTTGAATATGCCCTTGCCTTCTTCGATGGCGCGAAGGATTGTAGAGAAGTCATCGTCTGTTAAAATCATGTCTGAGGCCTCCTTGGCCACGTCGGTTCCATGGAGGCCCATCGAAATACCTATGTCGGCTTTTTTCAATGCCGGCGCATCATTGACTCCATCTCCGGTCATGGCAACGATATCGCCACGGGCCTGGAGTGCTCGAATGATCTTCATCTTGTGATCCGGATTTGTACGTGCAAATATTGTCGTATTCTGCATCGTCGCCGCGATGTCGCCTTCGCTCATCTCGTCAAGCTCGTCACCGGTCAGTACGGGCTTTACCGCAACCTGGTTCGATGAGTGCTCGCGAGGCGTAGCAATTTGCATGCCGAGCTGCTTCCCAATAGCCAACGCCGTTGTTGCGGAGTCGCCAGTGATCATGATCACTTTAACACCACCTCGCATCAATTTTCGAATAGAACGAGAGACACCCGGTCGCGGGGGATCGCTCATTCCAACCAGGCCTGCGAATGTCAATCCTCTGAAAACTTCCTCATGGGACAATCCTGGACTTTGACTCCTATCTCTGCTAAGAGGTGTATTGCCTCGAGTATGAGTAGCGTGCCCAGATCTGCTCCTTGCGGATTTAGCGACGGGGCCGCTTGCGAAAGCCAAGACTCTCAGTCCCTCTTCGGCCATCCTTTCGGCTGCTTGTAATGCTTCCTGGCGCCGCGCAGAGTCCATGACGATCTCACGGCCATCGGCAGCGAGATATGATTCGCAAGCATCAAGAACTCTGTCTATAGCGCCCTTCATATAAACATATTCTTTGTCGCTATTCATAGGTTGTGCGCCAATCACAACTCCCATCCACTTTCTCTCAGAGCTGAAAGGTGTCTCGGCTGTTCGAGGACCAATCGAGTCTCTTACGTCGTGTTCCTTGAATCGGTCGAGCAAATCGAGCATGGCGACGTCAGTTGGCTGTCCAACCCATCGCGTGTACGGTGCGAAATCTCTACCTTGAGAACCTGGCAGCACGGCTTTGGTAGAATGAGCAAGACGGGCATCATTGGCAATATTACCTATTCGTAGAACTCTAAGCGCAGCAGCATCCGGTGTCCTGTCGAAAGCATACTCGTCAGAATCGACGTTAATGGGATCCTTTGAACCAAAATACCACATCTTCGCGGTGGTCATATGATTCATAGTTAACGTCCCGGTTTTGTCGGAACAGACGACGTTTACAGAGCCTAGAGTCTCGACACTCGGCATCTTTCGAACGATGGAGTTATGCTTCGCCATGCGGTGGACGCCGAGAGCTAGAGTGACCGTCACTATGATAGGTAGCCCTTCAGGAATTGCTGCAACAGCAAGTGAGATAGATATCGTAAAAATGTCGAGGATATTTTTGCCTTGTAGCAGCCCGACCAACGATATTAAGGCAATTATGACGAAGGATATTTGGCTGAGCTGCTTTCCTAACTGGTCCATACTTAGTTGAAGGGGTGAACGAGGGCTCTCAGTTCCCGACACGCTTGTCGCGATAGTTCCAAAATGAGTGTTACCGCCAGTGGCAAAGACGATGCCTTGTCCATGACCAGACTTAACTAGAGTTCCCATATACGCAATATTGTTAGCTCCTTGACTGCGCGTGTTCTTCGCGGCATCTGCGTCATACGGATCGGGGGACAAGGCCGACGGGCTAGGCAGACGCAACGCTGTCTGATCAAACGCGGAAAGCGTCTGGACGCTACGAATTCGTGCATCTGCAGTCATCCTCTGCGGCTCATTCTCCCCCGTGAGGTTCGATGCATCAATGGTCAAATCGGCAGCTTTAGTAATTCGAACGTCAGCGGGAATACGATCACCGGTCGTGAACAGCACCAAATCTCCCGGAACCAGCTGCGCCGCCATAACTTTGGACGATGTAGCCTCTAGCAATTCCTCGCCTGGGGTCTCCGATCCAGATCCAGATCCAGAAGACTTTTCTTCTGGGTCACTGATAGCTGGGGGCCATGCCGGATTCTTCATACCCGGGATGGGCCGCGCAGGTTGTGCCCTGACCAGATGCGCATGATTTGGAACCAGATGGTTAAGAGCTTCGATCGACTTCTCAGACCTATATTCCTGCACAAAGCCAACGGTAACGACTATTGTCACAGCAATGGTAATACTGATAGCATCGTCCATATTACCCACGAAAATGGATAGGAAGGCGGAGGCGAGAAGTAAGATGATCAGAGGTTCACGGAATTGCATTATAAACCGAAACCATAGAGGATCTGGGGGTTCGTGAGGGATCTCGTTGGGGCCAAAGTCTCGTAGCCGTGATAAGGCTTCCGTAGGTGCGAGGCCGTGGGTTAGGGAGGTTTGAAGTCGGGCTGCTGTCTCGGCCGGTGTTAAGGAGGAATAGCCATCTGCAACGGACTATGGCAATGAATCAGATTAGTACCTTGTCTTAACGTAATGAATACTGAATACCGAAAAGGTTTGCCTTCCGGAGTTCTTTAGGGGACAAGCTCACCCGTGACTGAGCAGAAGTAGTCCGAATATGGCCGGATCTCCTAGTACTGGACCTTGAGCGTTCGTCAAAGTCATCTCCATCTTGATCATAGTCCCGCTCTATTCCATTGATATTAGGGATCGTCAATGGAAGTAGAGATTCGTTGTTATTATCGCGATCACGCCATGGCCATGACGGCATATTTGGAACGAGGTCGATGGGCGGACCGCAAGAACGCAGTGCCGCATGGAGAGAATTGAAAAATCACATTAAACAGTCAGGTAATAATTTAGGTATGGATCGAAAAATAAAAGCGAAAGATCAAGATGAAATATATACTTGATGAATTATGAAGTATAGTAGAAGGAGGTTGCACGTAAAAAGAATAGGTACTTGGATGTTGTAAGGTTATGTAGCTACATTGTAAAGAAGTAAGTAGTAGCACGAAATAAAAGTGTAGGTTAAGTGGTAGTAGAAGAAAATCGCACTTGGCGACAGATCAATGCGCATCTGGAAAGACCTAGTCCTCTTTTTCTTCCAGGTCTTGGGTCCGGGGCTAAAACCAAGGATCTGGGAACATGGATGGTGGTGGTACCTAGGGTACTTACTTAATATTTAGCCAATTGATTACCTACAACGATTTACCTATTTTTTGTACCTGCGGGCCTTGCCTAACGTATCATCTTAATCGATAATGATTGTATGTAGCTTAACCTGTTAGAACTTGGAACCTTGAACTACAACGTACCTAGTATGAATCTATGCCGTGGCTGCCCATGTGTATTCAATGATTTCAGCCTCATGCATACTACACTACCTTTATAAGTATATACCTTGTATTTTTACTTGGTACCTACCTTAGTACCTACTTCACATGCTGACATCGTCATCTTATAATATGTACCTACACACCTACTCATGACATATGTACCTATGTAGGTAAGTGCATGTATCCATAAACCTCTATCAATAGTCATATCGATAACTACCTAACTTATATGTACAACTTGAGAGTCATTAACATCCAAGGTTCTATCGTACTTGTACACAAACCATATCAATCCAATACTCTAGACTCTCCGAGTTCCAACGTAGCGAGAATCAAATGTATGGCCTAAAGTTACATTCCTAGCGTTATTTGGCTAGTTCCGATTTCCCATTTCTCGGTACGTGAATGCAGTGTTGCCTTAAGCATCGGTTCGAGATTCCAATCATCGACGTTGAACCTAACGAAATCAAGATATGTATTAGAATATGTAAGCTTAAAAGAGCATACGTTCTATATTAGCATAGGTATATTGACGCGCACATGTCTTGAATAACCTATATGATATATGCATTCTACAGTACGGAGTAGATACATATAGGTACATGTACGATGCGTGTTGCCTAAATCAATGTATGTACGTATTATATAACACATACAAATTTTCAATCTAAAAGGAGCATAGCATGTACTATCCACGTTCCTTCCCATCATAACCAAACATTAAATCTGCCAACATGCGTCAGTTAGCATCGATATGTACCTCTAATAGATATTACGTATGTATTTCTGTACATACAGATTTAGTGACCATTATAAAAAAAAAAAACAAGGTTCCGGGTACATAATCGTCCAACAACCTTGAATGAGTATCCAATTACAAGCCACAGTTCCTGTCTCAGGTTACCCAATCAGAAAATTCAAATATCTTTTAGCTGACCCACTTATAGCCCCCCCCCCCCCTGGTAAAGCCTCCAGCCACTTGGATTTTCGTTCAGGGAAACGGGTGATTTTTTTTTTTACTAATTAGTATTATGTATTAAGTCGCCCTCTCTCTTCAGCGGTCACTTGCTTTCGGCCAGTGGACGACCCAATCCTACTGCAACTTTTCCGTACGCATTCCCCCCCAAAAAAGATCCCCTCCACTTCTTAATTTCAGTCTTTCATTCCATCCATTTGTTCCTCTCTCCCGAACTTGCAAAAAAGACGTCCCCGTCCCGTCATCTTGCTTGATATATACTCGTTGTCGCTCATCGCTTTATTCATATTTAAGCGCATCTTAAATAGAATTGCGCATTAAATCCGTATTGATTGAATTGTGGACTTCATCTTATTTCGAAGTCGGTGCGAGCCGCTGACATTTTTTACGCGGTCTGCGCCCAAAACAACGCGCTCCTATTCTTCTTGTTTACACCATACTACCATACGACGCCTCCCGCCTTTCGTCATCATCTTAGACACGGCATTTAGCTCCAACGCGTCGTCGCATCTGCAATAGCTTCACTCTTTGCTTTAATGTCCCAATAATTGAACACACTGAACTTATCTTGCTCTATCGTCTTCATCTCCTGTCCTTTCAACCTATCCCTTCATCGCTGTCGCGATGTTCTATTCGGAGACATTGCTACAGAAGACCGGGCCTCTGGCTCGAGTCTGGCTGTCCGCCAACTTGGAGCGCAAACTCTCTAAAACACATATTTTACAGTCTAACTTACCCGACAGTGTCGATGCTATCATAACCCCGAATCAAGCGCCCATGGCCCTTCGTTTGAGCGGTCAGCTGTTGCTTGGTGTCGTCAGAATCTATAGCCGGAAAGCTCGCTACCTTCTGGACGATTGCAACGAAGCCTTGCTCAAAATCAAGATGGTTCGTCCTACCACTCACCACTTCGTACCTTGGCTTGCTGACCTTCATCATAGGCCTTTCGTTCCACTGGAAACAATGATATTCCTGAAAACCTGAACATGCCGAATCGGGAGGCATTGATGCTTCCTGATCGTATCACGCCTGCCGATAACCTGAACATTCTGCCGCCACCGGATGCCAACTGGCTGCTTGGTCAAATGGAGGATGTGAACGCTCCTCCCAGTAGCTCAGGCACTCGAGGCCGTGGTCGGCCAAGCAATCGCGATATTAACTTACAGGAAGATTTTAACAACAGTCAATTTTTACACGATGATCGTATGGATGAAGATGAAGTAGCGCTTGCTCCTATGGACGATTTAGAGTTGGATTTAGATTTTGGAATGGACATTGACGAGCGGCCACGGATGGATAAGAGCATCGAGATGGGTCGAGATGCGCCTGCCGCTAGATCAGTCGAGGATGACATTTTTAGCGAATTAGATGTCGCGCCGCCCGCAAAGGGCATCGACCGTGAACCGTCCTTGACACTAGACTTTGGAGATGACAATGTCAGGATCGCAGATGGAGATGGTGATATTCCGATGGAGGATGACTTTCAGTTCAACATTGGTGATCAGTCTGTGGCGCCAGAAATGGGTGGCGCTCCTGTCATTGATCGGGCCCGTATTTCCGAATCGCCCCTTTCGGATATTGACGAGAATATAGCGCGGGATGTGGAAGAGTGGACGCGCCTAAACAACACCAGCATCTACGAACCGGGTCAGGAGGCCGAGGAGCCCGAACCGCTGCCCCAAAAGAAATCAAAGAAACGCAAGGTCTTCGGATTAGACTCGGCTACCCAACTCACCAGTGCCCACATCAAAGAACAACAGCAGAGTCACGAAAATATTCTGAAAGCACCAAGCTTTATTTCACGCGATCTATATTTCCTAGCTCTCGTCGAATTAAAGACCAGTGGTAGTTTTGTCTCTAGTATCATGGGCGACGGCCGCAGTAAGGCTTGGGCTCCGGAGTTGAGGGGATTACTATCTCTTGATTCGATCAGGCCGATCAACGACCTGAAACGAAAGAGAGACAGCGGCGTTGCTGATGTCGGGGAGGAAGAAGAGCAAGGGGCGTCTAAATCGCCTCGCTTAGACATAGGGGAAGATGAGGACGGCTTAGTCATGGCCGACGCAGGGCTAGGTGAACGGAGTGTCGCTCCTGACGGTACCATTCTCGAGATCCCTGCAGACGATGGTGTCATACAACAAGGAGACGATGACGAGCACCAGCCCCGCGAAGGTAGCCCGATGCCAGCATTCGACGAAACAACAGCTCCCATAGTACACCCTGCCGATAGTGGCCCGGTCTCTATTGGAACTAAACATGCAGTTCATGTTCTCCGGGATCTATTCGGCTCTGAAGCTGCTACCAACGATGAGAAACGGAAGAAGTCGGTAGTATTTCAAGACCTCTTACCCGAAGAGAGAACATCTAAAGCAGATGCCACAAAGATGTTCTTTGAATGCTTAGTATTAGCAACCAAGGATGCCATCAAGGTCGAACAGAAGGAGGGCACAGTCGGTGGACCCATCCGAGTCAGAGGCAAGCGTGGTCTTTGGGGTGCCTGGGCAGAGACGGAGGCCGGCGGAGAGATCGCCAACCAGGAAGAACCTGCGCCGCAGCCCGATCAACCCGAGCCTGCTATCGCAACACCTTCAAGAACTGTGGCAGCAGCTGCATGATTGCTTAATCCTCGATAACCAGGGATTACGGTAGCAAAGACGAGGTAATGGTTCATGTATAAACTTCTCTGCACTTGTTAGGATATTCCCGAGCGGCTCTGTCACAATGGTCTAACGGCGTCACGGCGTACGAGGGAGAAACGGCGGACAGGGAGATACCAACAGCCGCGGGTGTATTGGTCGTCAAAATCATGATGGGGAGGTGGGCTCTTTTTTTTTTCTTTTTTCTTTTTTTTTTTTTTTTGAGTATTATTATTTGGGTTAAAGGCTGGAATGGTTGCATTCTCCATAGCTTATCTATATTCTAGTGCTACCTAGGTCAATGTCAAGAAGCAAAGTTTGAGGGACGGACGGGATCATGAAGTAACACGGAGAGAAAGAGAGAGAGAGAGAGAAAGAGAGAAGGTCCTTGTTCTAGAGGAGAACTACTTTTGCTAGTATAATTTTCTACGACATTACCCCTTACGCTTCAAGCTTTGGATAAGATAGGTACCTGTACCTATTGACTTGTTGTGGGAAGGCTTACCCACGTGCATGTAGGAGGTAGGTGTCTACCTACCCCTTATGTACCACCTACCTAGATATATGTACGTGTTTTCAGGTATGAATGTGAGGCTCAAGTAGTGCTTAGGTAATCTATCAGATATGGACTCGTCGTGATATGTTAAATATCTACGAATAGCTACTATCGCATATATTTACCTAGGTATAGCCCAGAGTATCCTGACGCAGACCGTATGTGAGTACCTGGTACCTCTTTTAGACACATGAACTCTCTCTCGAGAACTACCTACCTAAGTACCTTACAACCCGACTTAGACGCTCGCATGAGCCTACCAGTCAGGCGAGGAAACAACATGGAGCGTGGGATAGCTAGCTCGAGATGACAGCCCTTCGAGAAGATGGATGAGCGGCAGTTCGCGGAGGTGAAGTTTATAGGTAAACGATGATCATCTA
Organism: Hypoxylon lienhwacheense; assembly: GCA_902806505.1. NCBI lineage: Eukaryota > Fungi > Ascomycota > Sordariomycetes > Xylariales > Hypoxylaceae > Hypoxylon > Hypoxylon lienhwacheense. Next base: position 2,151,720 of record CADCWW010000003.1, on the reverse strand, counting down.
AAGTATGAGCCTGGAAGAGATATCTCCCCGTACCGCCAACATGAGGGCCCAGCCCCTGCCGTTAGGTAAGGTAGGTAGGCGAGGGGTAAACTCCATCACCGTGAAATATCCAATCTATAAATGCGTCCTGCTTGAAACACCTGCTTAAGGATACATTTGCCTGTCAGGCTATACCTAATGAATGCAAACGAATATAGAAATATGAACGGAATATGCTCTCTGTTCGTGAATCATGATCCAAACCCTTTACATATGCCTTGACCCCAACCCTCGCAGCTCGTTTGTTTAGGGGTTACGTAGTCGATACATCGTGTCTGGGGCAAGCTTGGCGTCTTCAAACACCAAATTCCTTTTCAGGAAGGAGACGAAAGAGTCGAGTTTCTGGCCCCCCTCTTCTCCCTGGTCGCGGATCAGAGCCTGCGCGTACGTGGCGAAACCACCCCTATCAGTCTGCTGCACTAGTATATCTTGGATATCGCGCCACGCTTCGAATAATTTATATTCTTTGAATCCGCCCTGATCACCGCGATTGCTCAGACTATCTTCGAAGAGGACGTTGTCTCGGTCTCGCCAGCATACCGTGCCATCGTCCTGCCTCTCTGTCGTCCACAGTCGAAGCGGGTTAGATTTGTTGCGCCCTTCAGCCAGCGCGAGACGCACGGTGAAGTGGATGAGGCGAAGACCCTGGCCGGAACTGTCACTACGTAGATAATCGTTCCGGAACTTAAGCCCTGAAAGCCACCAGTACCATGACGGGTTCGATATCCGGCCTGTTCAGTGTTAACGTCCCACGAAACAACTAGTAGATTCAATATGGTGAGGGATAGGAGGGATGAAAATATTGGAAGTCAAGTCAAGGGGCTCACCAGAATTGCGCATATTTAAGAGAACCGCAGTCTCTTTGATTTGACCAAGAAACTTGTTGATGCCGAAGTCCCATTCCAGAAACCTGTGTTTAAGATGTTTCAATACCTCCATCTTGTCGAAAGTCACATTTGTTCTCGCTTCTAACTGTCCAATGGTCCATAAGAGTGTCACTGCTCCCAAGACTGCGTCCCCATTCCCGCCAACGTCAGTATGGGATCCCAAGAACCAGCATTGTTTAGCGTAAGTAGCCTTTCGATCGTAAGTGTCCCATATACAAGGCTTAAACTGCGCCCTTCTCTCATCGAGGGCCAGAACCTGGAAGGCATTCTCGACAGCCTCCGGGATCTCCTTTCCGACGAAGGAGAGGGGCCTTGGCCAAGGAGTTGGGAAACCGAGAGCGCTGACCGTATCCCAAACGACGCAGGCCTTGATTCTCACCTGATGCAACAAGTCTTCCTTGCGAAAGTCGAATACGTACCTATCTAACTTATCCGAGGCCGGACCTCTCTCACTGCTTCCCATACGCCGGAAGCCCTGATGTTTCCATAGCGTGAATAATCCACGGAGGTAATAGAGGTGCTGTTTTTGGAATAGACCAGTCTGGCTTATGAACGAAGCAAGGCATTGGACGGCGAAAGCGCCGCGGGAGAATCCGACGAGAAATATTTCGTCACCTTTATGGCTGAAATTGTAATTGTGAGAGAGGAAACTATAAGCATTCCTAATTTTGACATACAATCCTATTAAGCATTAATGCCCGGATGAACGTTGTAGGTGAGAAGGTTGGCTTGACATTACCTCTTCCGATGGCCCCATCAATAAGTTTAGCAGGAAGACTCGTCGCATTGCCGACTCCATTGTCGTAGTAGACGATTTGTAGATATCCATCATCGGATATACCCTGGAGACATCGAGCGAGGGTGGCGACATTAGTTAAGCGACGCCTATGGTTGACGCCATCTTGCCAAGTACCGTCGCAAAGTATGAATAGTCTTTTTCGTACTGGGCCATCACAAGAGATACCGGGATGGGAGCCACTGGCGTCTGCCGGATCAGGCATCGGAAGAGCACCTAGTGAACGCCTGAAAAGATTTCAAGGCTGATGTTATGCGGCCAGGAGTTTTTTTTTTTTTTGTTAGTTAATATGCGGTGTATATATACGATCCGCACAAATATCTAGTATCTGAGATTTGAATTAGAGACTTGATATTTGAGAATTGATATTTGACGGAGTCATGGATGAAAATATAAACATAGCTTGAACTTCAATATGAGCTTGATAGTATTAGCATAGGCTCTGAAACGAAAACACATCTTCCAATGAATCGTGGACAAGTCAATCATTCCATACTATCCATCCACATCAATGCTTTTTTAGCTAGACGAAAATAATTTGTCAAGAACAAGAATCCGGACGCCACAATGACCCTGAGATTTGAAAGTGAAGTGTCTTCATCTAGGTCAGGACAATATAAGCTGAATAGATGAGAAGTTTTTGAATAAGATTAAATTGGATCAATTCAAATTTAACGTTAAACCCCTTCTTTTTTTTTATTCATATAAAAAAAGATCGGTATACTGCTATATTATTCCGAATCTACTTTATTCTTCTTTTACTGCAGTTATACCGTATATGTACCTGTAGATTAATCGGAAGCTTCAATTTGAGTTAAGAGCCATAGGTACATACAAGTAAGTCCCTGCCAACTGTCACGTGAGGGCCAGGTACCTGATTTGAGTCTGTAACACAACAACAACGTTCGTACCTACCTCTACATTATCTGATGCCAAGGAATGATTAAGAGACCAGGGCCAAGGAAGTAAGCAATGAATAACAGCTCTATCCGTATGTACTTGCATCTGAATTAGTTATGTACACAGCATATATATATACTGCATTATATACATGTATATATAGGTATATATATATATATATAGAGAGAGAGAGAGAGAGAGTAGGGATACTTACAAGGCCTTCATTAATGCCTACCCGTAATATTAGAAGCAAATGTCTACTATAGATATTAGTTAGAGTACCTCTTAATGATGAGACACTTGGTAATTAATTATTATCAGACAGTTTAATAATTATGGAGCATAATTTGAGGTCTTTGATATCTACCTACTTGGTATCTAAATAAGGAGGTAGATCAACATACATGCATTCAATGTTTATAAGGCTGCTTATATTAAACCGCCGAGAGTTGAACATGAACAAAGCATACCTACTAACATTGAAGGTAACTACCTGTAGTTTAATACAAAGGTAGGTACCCAGTCATTACCTGCATGTACCCTTTAATTTTCTTACTCTAACAAGTAACTATTCGTAATAAATAATAGGTAATCATAACGTCATTATAGGAGAAGCCTTAAACCTTAGGTAGCCTATTGTTAAAAAGGTAAGTAGATAGGTGATGAACCATTCTCAAGTTTTATTCCGTCTCGGATATGTGATCACTTATAGATCGTTAAACAACCATACCCCTTTTCCGTTCACCTGGACGGTACACCCGAACGGGAATGAAAAGGTCTCTATAATTGGATATCGCTGAAGAAAACAATACGCCGGTGAATGAATTCGGGGCCATAAGCTGAGTGGCTTGACTTTGTACTCAGTCTGGACCGGTATCCTAGGAGATAGACAGGTTTAAGATGCACGCAGCTCTTAAGGTATAAGTATTGAACACCACGGTGTACATACTTTGAGCCTCTTGATAGTGGCCGTCGTTCAACAACCCGCGCCTACGCAGCCTGCATACCTAGGTAACCTGGTATGTATGTTCCGAGCGTGTTTTGGTGATGATAACACGGAGGTGGGCAACGAATGAGAAAAATACCTCAGTTCTTTAATTAATCAATACGATACCATGGTCATATGAGTCCGGTGCTCAAGACTATCAATGTTTGTAGTAAGTACGCTTTATCCTGTCCCCATATTCATACTATAATTATAAGTGAAGAGGCCAAAATATGATATCGTACCTACATTGGATACTAGATGCTAACTTAGAATTCTACATTTCATAGGCAGGTAATTAGTCTCGTTAATCACTTTATATAATGCCGGAGTTATCAATACCTAATCATTATATGTTATCTGTCCGCTATCACGAACGGTCAGACTATGAAGAGATCGTAGCTTCGACCCTGGCTTACGCCATAATCACACAATGTGCATTATGCATATCAGCAACTAGCTGAATACATATTTGAGAGCTCGGAAGCATGCTCGGGGCCTTTTTGCTGCTTTCTTAGAGCCTCGTTGGAGCTTTCTTAGAGCCTCGTCGGAGCTTCATACCACCGGCATTAAACCATGCTACAGGCTGTTATAATATATAAGACAATATATTTGGTCCTTTTCCAGTACTCATCTTTACACGGACCCCCCAGCAGTGGCATGTTATCAAAATCGCCCAGCGTCTGATTCTTGCCTGCGGAGAGATTTGATATCCTAGATGGCGGCTTACCTTCGTAGAGTTCTTGATGTCTTTCCTTTTTTGGTTTGGATAGTTGGACCGAGAGTGATTACAGCCTTGGGTGTTTTCCAAGATCGAGACGACAACGACGACAACGACGAAAACGACGACAACCACGACAACCACGACAACCACGACAACCAGGAACTGTCAGAGTCCATGGATGGTTTGTTACCTGACAGCATCACCTATGAGCTGTTCAAGACACATCTTGATCTATATAAATGTTGTATCCGTCATGTATATCAAGCCGCTGAAGATGAGCGCTTCGACAAGATCCCGAAAAGGCTTAAGAGCCGACCAAACCCATTCCTCACAAAACAAGAGCTAATGCTTATGGACCAATGGGTGCAGTACGTCACTCTCCGTACCTCTTATTTCCTTCAACTGTACCTAGTATTCGATAACTGACCCTTGGAACTCTATTTAGGAAGCGAGGTACACTTCGTCATAAAGGTGCTCATAGAGCTAATGCGGAAAAAATAAATATAAATACCGATGAACAAGTCATAGAATGTACCAAAAAGGCTTTTTCCCGATACAACACCCCTAAAGATGCCAAGGGTAAAGATGTCGACAGTAAAGATGTCAACGGAGCCTTGGAGATTCTACAGGGATTAAAAGGCGTTGACCCTGCTAGGGCATCTCTTTTGCTCTCTATAGTCTACCCTGAAGAGCTACCGTTCATGTGCCAGCGTTTATATCAATGGCTTAATTGGAATGATCAGAGTTGGAAGGGGGACGTTGACGGGAAACCCGAATACTATGATGTTATAATTCGGGAGGTGAATTCATTTAGAAATAGATTTTCTGCGGATGGACGCCAGGTGAGGGCCGTTGATGTAGAGAAGGTAGCGTTTGTGCTAGACTGTGAGTCTCCAATCCGAGGTAACTACCCCTATACTCGATCCAATATTTGTCATCTACTATCACTGACACGATTTATAGTTCTCCAGGTTAAAACATTAAACGATAATCCCCCGTGTGAAAATATAGAAAGTGCTTCCGCCGGCGTGACGCATGCATATATATGTCATAGGAAAGGTTTCGACGGAAAAGAAGGCCAATTCTTCCTGAAGAAAATATGCAAAATCCCGGCCCTAACACAGTCAGGAGGTAGGGTTAGGTTCCTTAACGAAATTCGGTCTTCACATCTCTTGGCGAAGGTATATATATTTCTTATTACACTGAGCTATATCATACCGGAAGGTTAACTCAAGTGTTAGAAAAGTGCAGATCATTTCGTTGACCTTCTTGGATGGAACGAAAACGATCATTATTTCTTCGTTGCGATGGAGTTGGTTGCACTTGGCGATCTGAAAAGCAACTTGAATGATGTTTGCGGGACAGAGAGTGACATAAAGGAGGTGACGAAACAGCTGCTAGGTGGTCTGAAGATTATGCATGATCATAAGATTGCCCATCGAGATCTGAAACCTCAGGTAATTCATCGTCTCTGGTATACTATTCTCTAAACTGGGCGAGACTAATGGTAATAACGAGGGCCATAGAATATTCTTGTTGTTTCTAAGACACCTGGCAGCGTTAAAGTCAAGATTGCGGACTTTGGAGTCTCGAAACAACTGTCCGATAGAGGCACGACAGGTTTGGTAACCAGCGGAACCGGCACCTCGGGCTATAAAGCCCCAGAAGTGCTTCGATATTTACTGGATACAAATAATGCTGCTGGAGGTACTAATGGCCCCCCAAATATCGATACCCGGCTCTCCTACACTTACAAAGCGGATCTCTGGTCTCTTGGCTGTGTGATCTTTACAATGGCAAATAAAAACCCTTTATTTGGGAGTGATGGGGATGTACATTCGGAACGCAATTTAAGATCTAAGGTTGGCAGCATTAAAAAGACGCTGAAAAATTCCACGGCTATAAGTGCATCAGGTATTCGATTTATACAGAAATTGATCGTGGTTAAAGAGAAGGACCGTTATGATGTAGACGAGGCCTTGAAAAAGCTGGATACTTGGGAGGTAGCGAAAGCTCCCTAGCCAAGGAATGGTCGAGTGACTTATGACTTATGACTTATGATTGACGATTGTCGATTGTCATTTTGGTTGAGGTTGACAAGTTTCCTTTGCACGACTGATTTTCTTAGTTTTCTTAGTTTTCCTTTCCTTCTATATCAGATGTGGCGGTGATATTAGGCGGTTTATGAATTTTCTACTGGATTGAGTTGATAAAGGTTCTTACTATTGAATGTTATTAAAGTATGTAGTTGCAGTTACGTCACATAGCTTTAGGTGTACAAAAAGTCTGTTCTGTAACTATGTTGGCTGTAGTAACTATTCATGGGTACCACCTGTTAATCAGAAACAATTAATAAGAAACAATTAATCAGAAACAAGTAGGTGTGTTTAAAGAACCGTCACTGAGACGGTTCTTGACCGATGAACAAAGAGAATATAGTGTAAAAAAGTAATGTGTATCTCAGACCGTATAGCAGCTTAGAACAATTCATAATTACCCCAGTAACTAGACCTATTAGTGACTCTGTACACCAGTCTCAATAATATAATTAATAACAAAACGAACGTACGTACGTACAGTGTATACACTGTATCCGTCTCTGACCAAACAAAAGCTAGTATCATAAATCAGTGACCCACGGCATCAGCCTCAACCTCAACTTCGTCACTACAACTCCTTCTCGGAAGTTTTGTATGAATATCGGAACAATGTGTCATCGATCCAAAAAGTCTTCTTTGTTAGTTATCAAATATAATTTCAAAAGATCCCATCCCTTCTATTTAATCAAATCTACATCATATTCTATCTGCGGACGACGACTGCTTCTCAAAGACCTCGATGACCCTCTTGGCCCTCCTGGGTGATTCGTAGCATCGTAGCATTCGTCGTAGCATTCGGGTATGATATTAACAGTAACGATTGACTCATAATCGTGATAATCGATAGGTATCCTATAATCAAACCGCTTGCCCCTGTGGACTCGCGTTTTCGTACGACAAGTCGAATAGGCGACTTGAAGGTCTATCAAAGAAACGATGGTCAGATCACTAGTTGACTTATGCACTACGGTGTGTACCAGGAATATTCGAGGTATGTATTTCCCATAGTTAGCCATTGTCATTTCACGTTCAGATATGATTCCGTATCCTGTTGAGCGGATCATGTACCACTGCCCTGCGATCTCCTATCCTCCCCGTCTTCGTCATGCCGCCACATACCGAATTCGCGTCTTTCTATCTCTCTTCATTTATCTCGCAAGCTGAGCTAACATCATCGCCTCTCCGCTAGATATCGAAGATGTAGGTGGAGCACCCTACTCGATTCTCCGTCCGATCCTGATGAAGATTGACACTGCGGATCGTCTACGAGAGCTAGAAGAGAAATCTCCCCACATCCAAGGCGACGATGCCGAGTGTTGGAAGCGACTCATCCATCGCGACTTTTTCAACTTTGCCAAGAAGCACCGCTTCAGGCCTCGCGATCCGACTTTGTGGCACGAAGTCTATTATAAATACCAGGAAATCGATAACGAGCAGAAGCGCGAAGCATTGGAGAAACTGAGTGCCAGCCTCAAAGATCTTAAGAGGGAGAAGCAGGCAAAGGCAAGCACAGTTATCAATTACGATACAAGATTCCTCGGTCCTGCCCCACCCCGCCGTAGAGGCTCGGGTAGGCGAGAGGATAGTACTACCGGCGGGCTCAGATCGGGCGGTGGATCGCGTACCAAGCCGACGTCGGGCCAGAATATCATGCAGAAGGCTAGACGAGAAGCTGCGGAAATCAGTCGCAGAAACAAGCTCACCACGCCGACTGGCCAACTGCCCGTCCGACAAGGACAGATCACTCGTGCGCCGCCGGGGATGGTAGAGGAGCATAGGATCAAGGCCCTTTCTACTATGAACAGGGCCAAAGCCCCCCCCATACCTCATGGCCCTAACGGCGCGCGACGCGAGCGAGAACAGAAGGAGCACGAGGCGTATATGCCTCAGCTGAAGAGTAGACATACCATCTCGGACGAGGAAATGTCTGATGCGGATGACGCTTTCGGCGATGATGATGATGAGCAGGGGGAAAGCGGACTAAGCGTCGAGTTTCTTGAAAGATCCTTCAACGAGAAGCTTCCTACTATGTCTACTACTACTACTACTACTAAGACTGGACCGGTCCTTTCCCAAGCGAAGGCGGTCCCGCATCCATCAGCCTTTAGTACCGCAACACCGTCCGCTCCGTCCACCCCGTCCGGCCTCGCCAAGATGAAGCTTGGCCATTCCTGGAAGAACAGGCCCATGCGGGTCGTCCCAGCCGAGACGTCTGCACAAAACGCGACCTCTCCATCGACGGCGCATCCCCTCGAAGCGCCGAGACCCGCCGCGCCGAGCGTCCCGGCGCGGCAGTCCCTGCCGACCCAGCCGCCATCGTCCCTTTCCCCTCCCGCCAACGCACCGGCCGCGGGCGCCGGCGGCCCGGGCACGGATGCCAGGCCCAAGCCCAAGCCCAAGCCCAAGCCAGGCCTGAAGCGAAAGGAGCCCCCGAGCGTGTTCATGAAGCCGAAGCCGAAGGTTCGACGAACGTCCTGAGGAGCACGCGGTATACTACTACTACTTCTTCTTCTTCTTCTTCTTCTTCTCCTCGCACAATTATGCGGAATAAAGGAATGATTCCCTAGCTCGGGACGAAAACGAATCCGACGCTGTAATAACTAGCTTCAAGGGGATGGTTCTCTGGGAGATACTATGTAAACTTCCCTCCCCCCCTTTTTTCTTTTTCTTTTATACCACTTTTACTTTTTTTTTTTTTTCTTTCATGTACGGCCAGGGCCTATCGGAATGTTTCATGGCCTATTTTCTTCTTCTTTTTTTAATTCCGCTATTTCTTTTCAAAGGCGAACACGATTTCTAATTGTAACTACTTTTTCTTCTTCTCTCGTCCACTTTCTTTTCTTCCTGTTTTTTACTCTTTTTCAAGAAAGCTTTTCCTCTCTGAGGATGCAAAATATTTTCGCGACACGGCTACGCGCTAGGAGGGCGTAGGAAAGGGAGGGGGGAAGGGGGAAGGGGGGAAGGGTTAGGCATGGAATGGCGTTGCATTGCGGAATGGTACTCGGTTCTCTACACTTCTTCATCAAGCTTTGAGATTCTCTCCTGTGGGAACGGGGTACGGCACGGAACGGAGGGGAAGGGGGGGATGCTAAGGGGGGAAGGAGGAAAGGGGAAAGGGGGAGTGATCGATTCGACGTCTTCTACTGGCATTCGTGCTCTTCTTCATTTTTGATCGATACTACGGTATCTGGACGGGAACACACACACACACACCCACCCACCTCATAAGGGGAAGGGGGGATACCGGCAATATGATCTGCGTCATATGTGTACCTAGAAAGATATTTCTCGAGGCTTACGACCTTTCGTTTGCCCTCTCGTTTACCCTCATCTTCTTCCTCTACAATGCTATGATTTTGATAGGTTCACTAACGCCTTAATATATCAAGAAAATGTCTACGGATAACGTACATCGTGTCTTTTATGCGAAGAAAAAAACAAGTGTAAAAAAAAATAAACAAGGGACTTAGCGTAGGGACGTTCACTTCGTATGGAGATTCATGGTAAATATTAAATTGGGAATAGCTTCTCTTAGTTTGAGCTTTTTTTTCTTCTTTGTTCATGCTCCCCGCTCCGCGCAGCCGAGATCTGAAATCTACCAGGTAAGGCACCTAAGCTATGTATGCACCCTACCTATCTATAGGCGGAACGGATCCCATTCCGCGACGCGACGTCTATGTAGACACACCTAGCATATCTAGCCTATCCGGGGAAGGGAAGGGATTTCCCCTCTCGCCTCTCCCGTCAAGAGAACTGAGGTCGCGAGAAAGAGATTATAATTCATAATAAGGGGGAGAGTCGCACGATCAGTTTCTTTCCTTCTTTTCCCCTTTCCCTCATTCCCCTTTCTCTAATAGGCTACCGTTTCTCCTCGGAAAAAGAAAATCTATCGCTGCTGCGGGGATCCAAGTTGGCGGTGGGACTATCTGATATAAGGGGGGTATCTAGCGAGCAAGCAAGCAAGCAGGCAAGGCGAGAGCAATGATGCAATGGGCGGGACTGGCAGATCAATCGACGGCGCAAACTAGACGGAGGTGTGATCCGGAGAGAGAAGTTCGGATTGGAGAGGTGAGAGTGGGTGAAAGAGGAGGGGAGGCCTAGTAGCGGCCGCCTCGGAGGGTCAGGACCAGATGCAAGGTCGCATCCGGGACGATGCCGGCGTCCACCATGGTTAATTGGTCGTGTCTAGGATAGATAAATAAGTTAGATTAGATCAGGCCCGTCGGGGATTTTATCAAAGAAATATTCAAAGAAAGAAGAGGGAAAAGGGACTGACAATTGTTTGCCGCCGTAGATGAGTCGCTGCTGGTCGGGCGTGATGCCTTCCTTCTCCTCGACCTTCCTCTTGACGTCCACGATCTACGAAGACGGGAATCGTTAGTAAATACAGCTCGCTCGTCCTTTTCTCCGCGCGCTTATATAAATGACAAGCGACATGGGGCAAGGTAGAGCAGTAGCCTGCTTCCGCTCCTATGTATACTTCTAAGGTAGGGACGAGGAGAGGCGTACGGTGGAAGTAGGATCGACGTCGAGCGAGATGAGTTTGCCCGTGAGGGTTCGCACCCTGTATTCTCGTTAGCTACCTCTAGCTAGGCGATGCATCTACACATCAATTCCATATGCCCTTTATCGTTGGCCCTCGCGAACAGGGAAAACAAAACCAGGCGACAAGGCTACGGCGGCGCATGACATGATGTGTATAGAAAAGGAGGGATGACACATACTTGATCATCATCTTGGCGGTATTGTAAGGTAAGCGACGTCGTGAAACAATATAATGTTCTATGTAAGACTTTTAATCTCTTTGAGGAGACGAGTGAGAGAGTTTTTGTCTTATAGGGATGGTGGTTCTTATGTATGCCTCCTAGTGTTTGCGTGATCGGTGGCTTAAGTGACAGAAGGTTGAGATGATAATAGCAGGACGGAGTACGGAGTAGTGTATGTAGTAGTGATATGGACCGTTATTTAGGTAGTGATGGTGGGGTTATTATAACTTATTATGTATAATTGCTAATCTCAGTTTGCCTGAAAGGGATATGTGTATAAAGGTATTTATGCCCCACTTGGAAAAGATCCCGCGATAGATGCATTTTAATATAATTAATCACTTAACTAAGCATCGTTCTTGCAGGCACCTACTTATAATAAGCATATACATAGTAAGCATAGTCTTTAGAATATTAGAGGTGCTGGTAGGTAATTTGAAACTATTACGGTAATGACATAGTCATATCATTACATCATAACTGAGTAGGTGTTTATTGAATGCTCTATGTAAATCCTACTATGTATGTGATAAAGCAAGACCTAATATGAAGACTATAGCGTAGTTCAATGAAAGCATCAACTATTTCTCATACTCGTGACTCAATATCCTTCATACAAGTCTCAACATAACAGCATTACTTGATACTTAGTCGATGAGACGTAATTTACATTGGATTAATCCTTAGCATACAGTGGAGATTTTGAACCCTCACACCTCATACTTATTGCTTGCGATCATCACTAAACACATTCAGTCCGAGGCCTTCCGCGTCAAGTAGCAGTTTGTTTCTGCCACCAGATTCTTGCAACCGGGCAGCGATCGCTCTCGCGTTTTCGATCTTCTTCAGTTCCACGTATGCTTTGCTCTTCTTGATCGCTTCTCCGATGAGCTCTGCTGATCGTGCCTCACCCTGCGCCTTCACCACCATCGCTTGCTTCTCCTGTCTTGCCTTGTCGACCACGAAGGCCGCCCTCTGCGCTTCTTGCTGTGCTACCTGCTTCGCCTCGACTGCGGCTGTGAATTCGGGCGAGAAGGCAAGGTGCTGTGGCAACATGTATGAGTTAAACAGGCTTAGTGGTTTTATGAGAGCGCATGAAACGTACCGTGATAGAAACATCCTCTAGCAAGATATTGAACCTCGCAGCTCGCCTTGATAAGTTGTCTCGAACTAGTCTGGCAACGTTATCTCGCTGCGTGATTAACTGGCTGGCATTGAACTGTGCTACAACGCTCTTCAACACCTCGTTCACGATAGAAGGTAGAACCCGCTCATCGTAGTCCTGCCCGAGCGTTCTATAGATTTGCGGAAGAGCGTTAATGTCAGGTCGAGAGAGCACACGACAAGTAATGTTAACCATCTGCAAATCCTTGGTGCCAGTAAGCGAGGACACATTCCTCGGCTTCGCCCTTACGTCGTAGGTGATCGGAGTCTCAAACCAGGGTATCACGATATGAGTTCCTGCGCGGTAGCGGAATAAGCATAGATTCCTATACCTCATACTGCGACAAAGATCAAAGGTTTTCGGACAGGACGGACCAACCTTCGTTATAGATCTCCTTGCTAACACCATTTATTCTTTGGTACTTGATAGCCCTATGGCCACCATCGACATTGAATAAAGAGTTCTGTAGCAGGAATAGGCCGCCACCGACCAAACCGAGAGCTGCTAATGCCATGCCGCTTCCAGCAGGTGGGCGACCGCTGGGGAATCCGCGTCGATTCTGGCGCAACATCATGCGCATTCTGTCCAAATATTCGTCAATCTGAGGGCGCGACATCTTGAATAGCGCTGATAAGATCTGGTACGTAGATGGGTTTCGTTGGTGCTCAAGTGAGATGTAATGACAACACCAATACTAGAGACTACCTGGTAAAGTATTGAAAAGTTGAAATTCAATGTTCTAGATCTTTAATTTTTTTTTACCCGTAATTTTAACTCCAACGAATAGTGCTTCATTTTTCTTACCCCGAGAATTTAGGTGGGCTGTTATTGCCTTTATGCATGTAATTGGTGGAGATTGTTCTCTAGGTACTTCACTACATAAGTACATCTTACATGTAGAAAAGTACGAGGTACGACTCTTAAGTAATATCATCGAATTATCGAGATGCACGCGTATCAACATTGAATGGTACAGCTGCATGTGGAGAAAAACATTCATTTTCGGAAGCTTTAGTGCTGAATCTAAACTCCTTTATCGATAAAACAATGCATTCGCCATTAAAGTTGCGACTCAATTATTTATTTCTTACCTTCAAAGCATCTTCACGTCTATAGTACCTACTTCATACATTCTCCTTACTCGATTTTCTTACCACCCATCTTTCGTCCTCACGATCTAGGTTATAGGTTATCATCATTTGGTTTCCCATATCAGCAACCTATTGCTGTTAGCAACAATGTCGACCAAGCCGCCCTCGCGCGTTGTCTTCGTCGGAAACATTCCTTATGGATTGACTGAGGAGCAGATCACCGACATCTTCAATTCTGCTGGCAAAGTCTTGAACTTCCGACTCGTCTATGATCGGGATACTGGCCGTCCAAAGGGGTTTGGCTTTGCAGAGTACCCAGATGCAGGCAAGACTTTTCAATCATTTTTCTTTCAACCTTCTAACCTTTCCATCCAATTGCTCATAATTCTCTATTCCAGACTCTGCAGCCTCGGCAGTCCGAAATCTCAACGACCACGAAATAATGGGACGTAAACTACGCGTCGATTACAGCACAGAAGGCCGGGTTGACGGCGATGATACTACTAATTCCGCTCCCGTTATCGGTCAACCCGCGAATGGCGCTTCGTATGCCGTCTCCCAGCCCGCACCCGCTGGATCGCTCCCTACTCTCCCTCCTGGAAAAGACCTCCCGCCCGGAGTGAGCGCCACTGATGCGATTTCCCGAGTGCTCAATGCTTTGCCGGCCAGTCAACTTCTTGATATCCTCACTCAGATGAAGTCGCTGGCAACAACCGATCCTGCCCGCGCGACGGAGCTATTAGATCAAGCACCCCAGCTAGCTTACGCCCTCTTCCAGGCTCTATTGTTGATGGGCCTCGTCTCTTCCGAAGCAATCCATTCCGTTCTCGAGCAACCGGCCGGGCCCAGTGCAATGCCAGCACCTCCGACTGCGTATTCTTCGTCATACACGGGCGCCGCAACGGCCACCCCCGCGGTTGCAGTGCCCTACACAGCGCCAACTACATCTGCTCCTACAGCTAATTATGCTGTTCCTGCTACTGCCTATACGGCACCTGCACCTACCTATGCGGCCCCTGCAGCTAGTGCGCCTGTTGCAGCAGTACAACAAGACCCGGAATCCCTGATGCAAGCGGTTATGAATTTGTCGCAGGAAGCGATCGATCAGCTTCCCGACGCGGAGCGTCAACAGGTTATGGCCCTAAGAATAAGCCTCATGGCCCCTAGGCACTAGGATCAAACGCTAGGATGTATTTCGGAAGCAACAAGATATCCTCTCTTTCACGCCGATTACTTTTTTTCCATACCCCTATCGGATGTTTGACAGTTGGCGTTTAGGTTACAGGCTCAGGCATTCGGAACACACGTCTATCGCACTCAGTATGAAGTCGGAAGAGATGACGGCTATCCGGAATGTAGTAAAGCAATTGGGGTAACACATGAGTGTATAGGTGTCCATAATGCTCTATCAAGTACTGCATTTATGTCTACGACGTGAAGACAACGATGTGATTTCTTGTTCGCCGTGACAGTCATCAAATCTTACAATTCTGTTTCCCGTGAAGGTCATACATGTTTATTCCCTAACCTATACCTACTCTGTAGACTGTAACTCAGTATGAGCATATGTCATCTGCCGTGTCATATTCGGTAAAGCTACCGCTAGCTTGTCTAGGTTTGGTTCCTGACGATTTTAAAGCCACTACGTGCATATTTACAAGTCACCTTACCCACATAACTGGTAACTCCGGGACCTTTTTGGCCGGAACTAGGAACAGCTACATACAAGGTATGTCATAGGTAGTACATAAGTACGGAGTAAGTAATGGTGTATTATAATTTGCATTGAGCTAATTTTAGCCTTTTGATCTTTCACATTGTTAACAGTGGCAATTGTCTTATATAACTAACTTACCTCCTAATACCTTTTGACTTAAAACCTAAGCATCTCATATGTGAGTACTCATTTTAATATATGAGGTATGTGCTGTATCAACTAACACCCTACAATATTGAAGTAGTTCATATCCTATAACTAACTAGTACCTAATAGATGTACTATGTACATATGTATGTAATGGTAAGCTGTAAGACTGGACTTACTGTAATAAGTACGTAGTTGCATAAGTTTACCAGCTGTCTTGCATAATGCATACATGTAGAAGGTATCCACTAGTACCCACTAACCTTCATTGACATCACCATGAAGGACGAAAAGCTAAAAGGCTTTAAGCTCGCGATTTAATTGCTAAATTTACTTTGTAACTTGATTTCTGCATCTTGATTTCTACTTGTTACTACATGTAATATTAAAACCCGTATTAACCATTATCAATCTTCTACGTATCTTCATATCATATATTTCTTCTACAAATGAAAATTCAACCTCAATCTCATTCGTTATCCCCAATAATGATTATTTATCGCAATGGCTAGCAATCAATTTTCTGTTCTTGCTTCCCCTCGTGCTTCGGCTGGTCCCTCAACATCTTCCAATGCGACGGTATCGAATCATCAGGCACATGTACAAACACAAACACAAGCACAAGTACAAGCACAAGCGCCAAAGAAAAAACACCGCGCCGGTCGTAAACACAAGAAGTCGAGACGCAAGTCCTTTGCCGCACCCTCGGGTAACATGCCAGAAGAAGGCTTGCCTTCACCTAGTCACGCCGATGATAGAGCTGGGTTTTATATGCATGGGAGAAATCTAAGTAATACAAGCATTGATAGCGAGGCGCTCCTCGACCATAGGTATTTTCCCAATGCATATATAACATGTCATTCTTGAAAATTGAAAAGAATCAGTTATTGATCATCACCTAGAGATCATCATTATCCTCGACCACGGCGACCCTCGACCCTGACTGCTTCTCTTCAGCTGCCCCAGTCAACAAGTCGATCACACACAGTTCCAGGAACCCAAGGCCGGGAGTATGAGAACGAAGACGATGAAAGTAATGAAACGGCGCCTCTGTTATCCAACTCCTTTCGACCGGATGTCGATTCGTCTCGAGGATATGGTTCGGGTGATGGACGATGGAGGCACGATAAATCTACTAGTCGCCCTAATTCCAGCAAGTCTACCAAGAAATATCAGATACCCCCTATGACACCGTCTGATAAGTACAATGTCAACTATCCGCCTTCCGTGCCAGGCTCTCCGCAGTTGGGGCCCACTGACATGCTGGATATGAACTACGGGGATAGTATGATGAGAGACGAGCTTGTCGAGAGTACCCATAGCTTGCTCGAACCCGAGACCAACCAGATTCATGAGTCCCCCTTCGAGAGACGTCATACGATTGCGCTACAGGCACAGGAGGATGTCTGCTTTCCTCAAGAGGGAATGTCGGAGTTGGCTGATGAGGATATCCAACAAGCTCGGGATAACCATAGCATCCGAGCCCGGCGCCGAAGACGAATCAAGTGGCCGGATTTGGCTGTTCTTGAAGAGTGGTCCAGGCTTGAAAAGGAGGGCCGCAGCGAAGAACGTCGAATGAAGAAGATAACGGAGCCGCAGTTGATCAACGGTCGGCTGCGGCCTGTTCACAGGGGATGGTATCGAATAGAGGAAGAAGCCCCGTATAGATTTACCTATTTTAACGAGGACTTCCAAAGTACTATTCATAGCCAGACTATATCTGAGCTTGTTCAACCGGATGTTGGCTTCAGGGAACTTTTTCTTCCGGACCCGCCAATTCTGTCCGATTCGTCTGACGGAGACGATGATGAGCCTCCTATTCAAACCTCCAATTCAGCTAGAAATGGGTTTACAGCTCCTAAAGGACCGTCCCGGCAACCTTCTTACACGCTGAATCACACAGCACCCGAAGTCCCAGATATGGGCCCAAAACAACCCATACCTTCTGCAGGTCCCTCTCGGAATCATTCAGGCGATCCGAGTCCGATGAGATCCAGGTCCCCTTTCAGCGGCGTCAAATCGCCTCCCACGCACGGAGGAAAGCCGCCACGATACGGCGAACGCCCCGTGTGGTGGCTTGACGTCCTAAGTCCTACGGACGCAGAGATGAAGGTGCTCTCTAAAGCGTTCGGAATCCATCCTCTTACGGCTGAAGATATCATGCTTCAGGAGCAGCGTGAGAAGGTCGAGCTCTTCCGTCATTATTACTTTGTCAACTATAGATCGTTCGATCAAGACTCCCAATCTGAAAATCACCTAGAACCGGTTAACATGTATGTCGTGGTATTCCGTGAAGGTGTCATCTCGTTTCACTTCAGCCAAACTCCACACCCGGCCAACGTCCGGCGCAGGGTTCGTCAGCTTAGGGATTTCATGATCCTCAGCGCCGACTGGATTAGCTATGCGATCATCGACGATATCACAGACATCTACCTCCCTCTCATCCAGACAATCGAAGACGAGGTGGATGACATCGACGACAGGATCTTAGAGCTTCATTCCTCCTCTGATCCATCTTTGTCAACGTCAGATAAGAAACAAAGGGAGAATGAGAAGGGGGCGTCCGAAGCAAATGCGGAAACTGGAAAAAATATGTTGCGTCGGGTTGGCGACTGCAGGAAGAAGGTCATGACTCTGTACCGACTGCTTGGAAATAAGGCCGACGTCATCAAGGGATTCGCAAAGCGCTGCAACGAGCACTGGGAAGTTGCTCCGCGGTCCGAGATAGGGTTGTACCTAGGCGACATCCAGGACCATATCGTGACTATGACAGCGAACCTTAGTCACTACGAAATGTAAGCGTCACCCATGCTCTCATCTTCCCTATTCCCTCATAACTCTTGCTAACCTGTGTAGGATCCTCGCCCGTTGCCATGCCAATTACATAGCGCAGATCAATATTCACATGAATGAGCGACAAGAACAGACGGCTGATGTCCTAGGCAAGCTAACCGTGCTCGGCACCATCGTTCTGCCGATGAACATCATTACCGGGCTCTGGGGCATGAACGTCTGGGTTCCAGGCCAGGAATACGAGGGCGATCTGAAGTGGTTCTTTGCCATCACCACGGGCTTGCTGATCTTCGGGTTGGCCTGTTATATTATCGCGAAGAGAGTATATAACATCGTTTAGACGGTACCTACCGAGATTGATGGCGTATATATATGTTACACCGTTCCACGTCGGGACAATCCGGTCGGACACACCGTTTAGTGTATCAAAGCAACGGCGGACGTCTGTATATAATACGCAAGCTTAGCAAGCGGGCGGGCGATGTATCCCGTCGCTAGCTCGCCAGGGACTTCGATTTCCCGACGATCTCATATGACATACCAGCTCTATCATTATAATTCCTATACACGATAGACCAAAAGACCGCTATCACACTTCTACGAGGATAGAATACGAGCCGCGAAGCATACTACGTCTGAGAGAAGACAGGAGTCAGAAGTAGCTCAGGATAGGATATTAGGAAGTCGGGAGCCTTTTCATAACTGAGGTCAAAATTGGAAATGCTCAAATATTCATATCTGATAGGGTAGTATATACAGCAATGCCCATCCTCAGTCAGTCTTGGGTTATTACAGCTGGATGGACATCTTGGGCAGTAAGGGTATAAATCTGCGTAGGCGTTGGATGAGGTACGGCATGACAAGGAGTTATAATTATATAAGATTTATTTATTATAATTTGTATATAGCGCGTTATAATTCATGGATGCTTCTGTCTCGTGAGTTCAGTTCTCTCTTCTTAACATGATGTGTTTGTTTAAGTGAATAACGTATTATATGTAGATACTCGTACTATTTCTAATACAGAGGGTGAATCTGTGGCTGACAAATTATGGTTTGAAGGGAGGAAGTGGCGTTAGAAACATCGAGATGTGGCACATACCTGCTAGCATATGATTGGGTAGAATCCATAATGCCAAGAGCCTTTGGACTGCATCGTGCGTGGTAACTTGTACTCGTCCCCACTCTTCCGACCTTAGTCCGTCGAGCTTATTTTTCCCTGTCGCCTTTTCCAGGAACGTTTTTGAAACTTCATCTTCCGAACATAAACATTTCAACATTTCAATATTTCAACATTTCAATCGTCAAGATTTACCTAATAAAAGAACGCGACAACTAAAGTTTCCTTCCCTCGACTCGTAGCACACGTTTGAACATATACTGAATACTCGATCGAGAGCCTTGTTAAGTAAAGCAAATCAAGAAAAAGAAACAAGACAGAAAACAGAATAAACATCCGAATCCAAGATGGCCAACTTCCTCGCCTCCATCTTCGGCACGGAGCAGGACAAGGTCAATTGCTCGTTCTACTACAAGATCGGCGCGTGCCGACACGGGGACCGCTGCAGCCGAAAGCACGTGAAGCCGTCGTACTCGCAGACGATCCTGCTGCCGTCGATGTACCAGAACCCGGCGCACGACGCGCGGGCGCGACTGACGGCGGAGCAGTGCGCGAACCACTTCGACGCCTTCTACGAGGACCTCTGGTGCGAGCTGTGCCGGTACGGGGAGCTGGAGGAGCTGGTGGTGTGCGACAACACGAACGACCACCTGGTCGGCAACGTGTACGCGCGCTTCAAGTACGAGGACGCGGCGCAGGCGGCCTGCGACGCCCTCAACTCGCGCTGGTACGCCGGCCGCCCCGTCTACTGCGAGCTCAGCCCCGTGACCGACTTCCGCGAGGCCTGCTGCCGCCTCAACTCCGGCGAGGGCTGCGTCCGCGGCGGCTTCTGCAACTTCATCCACCGCAAGAACCCCTCCCCCGAGCTCGAGCGCGAGCTCACCCTCTCCACCAAGAAGTGGCTCAAGATGCGCGGCCGCGACGAGAAGAGCGTCAGCCGTAGCCCCAGCCCCGAGCCCACGCGCAAGCGGTACTAGGCCGTCCCCCCTTCACTCTTACTAGCGGCGGGTCGATCGGGTTGTCTTCGTACCGCGGTAAACAGAGGGGACGACGACCCGAGACACTCCCAAGGTTTATCGTTGGGAAATTCGACTTTGCATTGTCTTCAACGATGAGACAGGTACATACGAACGGAAATATCGAAACGTCTATAAACGACAGAAACAGACAGGAGGGGAGGGAATAGGTTTACGATGGAAACAGCTCGAGAGCCTGGAGGGAGCACGAATCAGGAGGAGAAAAAAGAATATCGAAAGTGCTAAGGGCCGTTCGAGCTAGGAACATTGCATAATAACGCGGAATACCCCTGAGACGGACGAGCTTGTCCGTCTTATTTAATACGATAGGTGGCACGTCACTACTACTACTGCTACTACTGCCACTACGACGAGGAGTCTGTACGAAACCAAGAAAGACAACGAGCGAATACATCGATCCATTTTCCGAACTGGAAGCCTAGCTTCATCTAGTCACATGTCGACTATGTCCCGGACCTACTTAGCTTAGCTAGCTGGCTCAATATTGACCAGTTACTGAGAAAAAGAAAAAGGAAATAGGGAAAAAGAAAAGAATAACGAGGTAGTCAAATAAAAGTTAGCACAGTCTTCAGAAGAGAAATAAATAAAAAGCTACCCTACCTATCTCCGTCACAAAATGAATCTGGTTTTTGGTTTTTTTCCCTCCCTCTTCCCTACCTACCGTACCTACCTAGGAAGGGAGGAGATAACATAGATGAAAAAGAAGAATACTACGGTCTAAATCGTGCACGCTTGAGATGTACTTACTAGGGCACCTGCCTTATGCGCAGATGACATGACATCTGTCTCCTCGTCTGAATGAACTACGTTGATTTTTTACCTGGCCTTGCCTTGTCTTGTCTTGTCTTGCCTTACTTAGGTACTTGTTTACGCTCGTAAGACCCGGAAAGGGGAAAGGGAAAAGGGGAAAGGGGGGGAGCCGAGAGGAGAATTAGGGACGTGTTTTAGTTCCCGAATGAATACCTACCTACCTAGCCTAACTTACTTACTTACCTTGTAGACCGCTGCCATCGCTGTGTTTATTTCCTTGTTTTTCTTTTCTTTTTTTCCTGATTTTTCTGTTCATGTTACTGCTTCTACTTCTGCTTCTGCTTCTCTAGAGAAGTAAGTACGGTAACGTTTATTCCCCACTGATATAAAGTACCTTAGGTACGTATGTGCGTAGACCTTCCGCTCCCTCGTGAACTTACCTAACCTACATAACCTACATAACCTACCTCTAACCTACCTCTAACCTACCTCTAACCTACCTCTAACCTACCTACCTAAACTACCCACCTAATATTATAACAGATACCAGGTACTGGTACCTAATAGATACCTCAAATAAAATCAAGTCAACAACAAGGTAATAGGTTAGGTAGGTAGGTAATATAAACATACCTATATAAGTACCTAGCTATAGTTGTAAGTAGGTACCTAACCTACCTAACCTAACCTACCTACTATACCTAAAATATCCATCACATTTCCAAGACAACATCTCCTTAGAGGTAGTCAAGTTACCCCCAAGCTATCGGACGAGCAGGTAGGTAGATACCTTAGGTAGGTTAGGTATCTCTTCAACGCCCAAGTACATCAGGTACACACGCGTTAATTTCCAAGAAATACATGGAAGATAGAGAGAGAGAGAGAGAGAGAGAGAGAGAGACGCGAAGGGTAAAAATCCCTTATTGCCTATTTCCTATTCTTTACTCCTATTCCTAATCCCTAATCCCCCAGGTACCTACCTAGGTAGGTTATTCCCCCCTTCTACCCTCCACACACACACGTACACGCACACATACAACACACGCGAACACATAGTAAAACCTAGGTACTCCGTAACGTATTCCTATCCACTTCCCCGTTCTAATCATGAGGCAGTGATGGATGATAATAAACCCCCCCCCCTCTCTACGTCCGCCCCTTCCCCGGCGGCAGATCCTTCTTCAGATCCCCCGCGAAGTCGATGAGCGGGCCGTCGGGCACATGACCCGTCGCCTGGAGCATGTCGGATATGTCCTTGCTGCTGCGCTTAGCCGGCAGTGGCGGCGGTTGCTGCTGCTGCTGCTGGGACGGGGCGTCGTTTTGGCCGAAGTCGATTAGGTCTGCCCCGTCCAGGGGGGCGGGGTTGCCGGCCGCGTGCGGGTGTCCGGCGGACGAGTTCGGCGGGATGATGTCCCAGTCGCTCGGCCTTTGTCCCGGTATTATGGGGTAGATGGCCATGACCTGCTCCGCCTGCTTCTCCGGTGTTGCACCGTCTCTGGATTTTCCTGTCAGCGCAAATCCGTTTCGACGTGCTGGTGACCTCGCAGGAATTGCCACTTACATGTGAGCGTTAATAATCCATTCTAAATGTTCCATGTCCTCTCCCGCGCCGCCGTACTCTTTGTCTACGCGTCTAAATAACCGTGGATGCCATTCTACGCCTGCCGCTGCCCTACGAGCCGCCTCGTCCCTTTGCCGGTCCTCGACCTTCGTCTTTTCGTCCGTCGCCAGTTCGTGATTCCCCTCCTTTACTGCCTTCGCCGTCTTTTGCCACAACCTCTGCGATTCTCGTTCACCTTGCTCCTCAAGTGGCCGAACGCGCGGCTTCGAAGGCTTCGCTTTCCGAGCGTCGAAAAACATGTCTTTATGTCCATTCTGAGTAGCCCGTTAGTGTGCGGAGACGTATAAGTTTCCTTTATAAATGACCCACCCTAAGATCTTTAACGAACATCTCATCGCTCCATAGACCGGAGAGCTCGAAAAGCGTCTGTCCCGTACGTTCGTCCTTTATAGTGCCCCCTATCGCATTATACGTTCCGCTGACCCAGCCCTTCGTCTTGAAGTCGACATCGGCTGTAAGACCCAGCTCGGGACACCGCACGACGCTGTGGTCACCCAATTCATACTTCATGTTTCCGAATAGGATCCCTCTCGCATACATGTTGGGTTGAGTCAGCCAACTAGAAGTGAGATTAGCCTGTGTCTAGTCTAGGGCCCTATAGACTCCACGTACTATCTTTCTCCCTGTTTCCTATTCTTCCCCCTGTTTGTCAAGGTGAGGACAGCGATTCCTTCCATGAGGCTCGCGGCCGAGTTTCCTAGGAACTTGCTCCTGGGTTTCAAAGTACCGTCTATACGAATATGATGTTCGGGGGCCATGTAAAAGTAGCTCGACTTGGGTGGGTGGTGCGATGTCTGTTCGGATATGTAGTATGCGCGGGTGTTGTCAGGGAGGTCCCAGTAGCACGAGAACACTTCGCCGAGGATAGGATTGAGAGGTTTCTTGACACCCCTATCATGTTCTGTTAGCCGGTCTTGCGTGATATACGAGAGTAAAGAGATAGAGATAGAAGAGGTTTAGCATATCATACGGTGGTCGAATATGCCAGCCACTGAGGTAGAATTTGACGACGGAGACGAAGCGTAAGATGGGATCATCGATGTCGGGAATAGGAAGAAGCATCTCGGGATGGCACATGAAGCTATAGTCGACCCAAGTAAGTAAGTACTGGCACGTAGAAGTGCTGGACGATATCTTAGAAATACGGACTTGGTAATGCGCTCAAGCATACTTCGAGGCTCGAGGATGAACGTAGGTAAGACAACTCGGCTGAGATCAGCACCGGGCCGTAATTGTGAAATGATATGTGTTAAGACTATGACGAGTTGTTAAAAAAGGGTTAGGTTAGTTATAGTTGGTATATGTCATAATTAAATCTACGTACCATTGCCTTGTTCAGGCTCGATGACGGACGTGTCATCGTCGTCCACGCCGTCGCCAGACGATCTGCTGCCTAAGTAAGGCGGCATAAGTGTCAGCAACCAAGTTGAATACTTTTTTTTTTCTATGAAGACGAGAATAATAAACAAATAAGATGTAATTCTTAGAATAATCCAAGTAGATAATATAAGAAGGTAGAGAGAGAATATAGAAATAGTAGTAAGTCTTGTTCCTATCACGATCTTTTTCTCTACTCTTTTCTTGAGAAAAAAAAAAAAAGGTAACAATTTTTTTTTTAAAAAAAAACACACCAAAAAAAGTATAAGACAGAAAAAGAAGAAGGAAAAGAAAAGAAAAGAGAAAAAAAAAGTTACGTACTAGCATTTGATTGTGTTCGGCGACGACGGCCTAGGCCGGAAGTAAGCTTGCCTGCGCGCATTCTCTTTATATCCCGAGTTTGATAAGTAATAAGTAGTACGTCAAACGAGATAACCTTAAAAGAAAAGGGCTTGCCGCAGGTTGTTAGCGACGACAAAGCTGGAAGTCGTGAAGTAGGTCGGTTAGAGGTAGGCACGACCTGTTTGTAGCTGCTGGTAGCCTGGTAAAGCCTGTATGTATACAGGTATGTATAAGTCCTGGGGTGGGCCGTGTATAGCAATGTACCCCTCCCCACGCTACGGATTCTCGGGTTGCTATCGATTATAAAATCCCGTCGGTATGTACATAAGTAGTAGCAGTTAAAGCAAAGTACCCGATAGTTATATAGATGTATTATACCATATAATGCATCACGGTGAGGTACTTATAGTACAACACCTACCCCTGACCTCCTGACCTTGACGAATGGGAGCGCTAGAGGGATCGAGGGGCTGACCGATGACCTCACCAAGTCGTATTTCGGGCGAGTGATGTAAATGTACCTGGTAAGAGGTAATGTAATATATTTAGGATACAAGATGACTTTTGTTGCATAGGGGGTTAATTATATTTTGGTAGGTGTTTCTTTTTTTTTCTCTTTTTTTTTTCGTTCTCTCGAGAATTGAAATAGTACCTAATAATAATGATGATAATAACAATCAATAAAGGATACACCGTCCCAAGGTAGAAATAGATTCTAGCTAAGATACTGACAAACAGCGGTGTCTATAAGGTTGAATGTAAATGAGTAAGGGATGAGCAACATTGAAAAGCTCTAGCTGTCATTCCGTATAACACGACAATAAATAACGTGGATCGGATGGGGCAATCTTAGGCAATAGCGTATATGCACATATCTGGGTAAGCTGCGTAGGGTGCGTGTAAGGTGCGTGGGAGCGCCGCGAGGTAAAGTAGTAATCAGTACCTGTCGGGAACCCCACTTGACTACATACATACATACATTACCTAGGCACATTAAGCAGTTACTTATTCATTTACGGCCACGAGGTTCAGGGGGTATGATGACGTACGTCGGGTGTATGTATTGGATTAAGTGTAAATGGATAAGGCAGATATGGATATGGATATGGGATACGGATGAATATAAACATAAAATGTATAAACAGGATAATATAGGCACAACTACCCCTATCAGTTCATGTAGCTATTATACATGTATATAACTACCCTATTTATATACTACCCCGATCCTATCTAGAAAATGCTACATACCCCTAGAGGTAAACTAACATCATAGCAACCACACAACTCAAGTTATTACAATAGTACTTCGTAGGCAGGCTACCAATAATCATACTTCCGAGTACGAGATAAATTTAGAGAACTACATCTCAACCTTCGAATAGAAAATAGGCGTTACTATATAAGCAACTATTGAATGCTTAAATTCAGCCCCCATCAAAAAGGTTAGGAGCTGGTCGTATCTAGTAAAATGTAACCTGCTATCGACAGGATGTAGGCAATCGTTCCCCCCCCCTTCTTCTTCTTGGATGCTTCTCAACAAGCACCTGATCCCGGTTTCTTTGGCTTAGTGACGCTCCTTTTCTTACACACCTACCTTAAAATAGTTGCAGGGGGTATCTTGACATAGCATTACTATATGATTTTTCTTCAATGCCCCGTCCGGTGCAACTTATGCAGACCACCTGCATGAATCATGTCCTCGTTCAATCATAGGTACCGGCACCTGCTTATTTCCCCCTACTTAGCCGCGACCCTTTAACTGGTGCGGGAAGAACCGAGCAGAGTCTGTCTCTCTCTTTGTTTTTTGGAAAAAAACATCGTTAGTCTTAAGATCCAACCACATCATGTAGACGAGACGAAAAAAAAAACTTACCAAAACTATCCTCAAATATTATCGTTATGTCGTCGTGTTCGCCAGCGAAATCGGGCATGTCAAGACATAGGAATGCCATCTCATCCTTCTTGTCATTCCCTTCATGCGGCACCTTCGGCAGCGGAAACTTGGCGTCGGCCAGCTTTAAACCCGCTTTCCCGTTGCGGCTGAACGATTCGAATACGTCAGTGCCTTTGAGCACGAAGCCCATACACTGCCCGTGATGCCAGTCTTCGAAGAACGCCAGTAACTGTACCGTCTTCTCTTGCTGCACTACCTGGACACGCGTGGTACCCGCCTCCCATTTTTTGTGAATGGGGACTACCATTCTCCGTCGCGAGATGTTCAAACTTGCTGCGATGCCGTCGAAGAGCACCGAGTAGCCCGTAAGTCCGGCTTGGAACGAGTGCAAGTCCTTGAAGCTCGGAAACCTGTAGGTACGAACTGTCGGGCCACGCTGGATCGTATTCTGCAAACTTGCAAACTCACGGTGCGTCTCTCGAGGCACAAGAGTTTCCAGTATAGAGACCGTCAGATCAACCTGCGGGTGCCGTAAAACGTGCAACGTTAGAATATCCTTCGTGCCAAGCCTGAGCTTCAATTCCCCAGGCGCGACGTTGACTCGGTCCGTGATGGTGCTGACCACGCCAACCCCGCTCTTGTCTAGCGATTCGACTTCGACTCTGAGCTTCTCTGCCAATACCGTCGGGGGAACCTCCAAATATTTATCATTGATGATCCGTGCTCGTTGCCAAGGTAATCGTTGAATGGCCGGGAAGCCTCCTTTTGTGTCACCAACTCCGTCTGACATATTCATGCCCTCTAATGGAATTTCCGCCATGATTTCCTCATCGTTGTTAACGTAAGTCCCGGTAATTATCTTCAACAGTGTCTCCCGTTCCTGGTCATCGTTGAACGTCAAGACCATTCGTCCTTTGTCTTTGCCATCGTTAAACTCTAATTGAAGAATGGGTGCACGTTGATCGCCACGCAACATGGCGAACTGGATAGGGAGTTGCGGCGGGAAGAAGTGCGTAACTCCGCTAAGCGTCCTTGTTCTTGGTCCGGTGACGACAGCGAGCCGGAAGCCCCGATGAAAAGTCCTAGGCCCGGTTGGGCTCCCTTCCTTCAAAAGTCGCTCGAACAAATTTACTTGACATTGCCCTATGGGTTCCTTGGGGAATGTTCTGCCTTGCGGGTTCGAGTCGAAATAGTGGAATCCGCGAAGTATAGCAGTATGCTTGGAGACTTCTTCTTTTCGCGGGTACAAATAACCTTGTACTTTGGAGCTGAAGTCGTACATGCTCCATAACATCTTATAGTCCTGCTGTGAGCACTCAACTGCGAGCATAAAGCCCCTGGGTAACTTGATGTCTAGCCGACAGGCCTCCGACCTCCACTTGATATCTTGCCATGTCAAACCTATGTTCTTATCTGACTGCACTCGCAACGAGACGGAGCCGTTTTGGCTGGCGATAATGAAGGTTAGGTTTGCTTCGTTCTGTGATCGAACAATCGACAGCATGCAGGGAAAACATGTCTGTCTCGAATCTATGCCCTGCTCCATGAAGTATACATTGGCTATCACGCGGCCATAGTTAAAGAATCTAGTCGTATCGCCGAGGGGAAAGGCCTCTAGCGCATCCATCGAACGAGAATGTTGCTTCGCACTAGCAACGGCCGAGCCCGATATTCCATTGAGTAGGGCAATTATATCCTGGCTCACCGACGGATACTCTACCCATATGGATTTATTCATCGTCTGCGGAAGGAAAGGCTCGTCGGGTGGTAGAAACCCATTTCGCTTCATGGATCCAGACAGCTTCCTCAAATTAGATGTTAAGGCTTGCCTAACCTCGCCCAGCTCGCCATCCACGGGGCTATATTTACCTTCCGCCACTTCGGGAAGTGCCTGCTCCATCAGCCAGTAACCCTTTGCCAGGTCCGTGTAGGCCTGGTACCTGGCCATGAGAAGTCGGGGCTCGTCTGGGTCTGCTGGACGACTCCTAATAATAGTCTCCAGCGCTGTCCGTCCCTTTAAGAACCACCACAACGCTGCCCGGCACATATCTTCGGGTCGTGAGGTTCCTAGCGGTCTGAATTGTTCTGCGTGAAGACGGAACAACTCGTACAGATGCTTCGTACGAGTAACAAAAAGCTCCAGCGCGTCATCACTGGCCGGAGGCACAGGATCGGGTATTCTTCGCTTAGCTTTTTCTGGTGAAGGCGGGATGAACCCACGCGATTTGGGGTTCTGGGTGACTGGCGTGGCTTTGTAAGAGGTATCTGAGGTTGAATGGATAGAGCTCGAATACTGAGACGAGGGACTCCCGTCGGCATGGCTTGTGCTCATACGCATTTCTTCAGGTGATGACGGTCGTCTATTCGTCATGGTAGGCACCATGTCAAAGTCGGGTAATGAGTCTTGAAGAGGTATAGGTGGCAAATGCGACCTCTCAGAGGTTGGAATTTGCGGTAATTCGTGATAAGGAGAAGGTGGTGGTCTAGCCGAAGGGCTTTTCGCTGACCCATACTGCATTGGTGAGGGCCCAAGGGGCGATCTAGTAGACTGGGTTCGTAGCACCGACGAGACAGATTCATGCAGCGGTGGCGCTGTTGATGATGGCGTGCGGGTAGATTTGGATCTTCCCGGGGGCGACATTTCAGGAGGGGGCGTCGGTTCCTGCATAGTCGGTAACGGCATCGGTTTACGTCGTGGCGGCGTTTCTCGGATCGGCTCAGGGGAAGAGGTCTGATCGTCCCATTCGTGGTGCGAATTAGCGCTGGCAGACCTTATTGCTTCCGCAAATGCTAGTCCCTCCGCTTTTCGATGCTCTTGCTGATGTATCTCGATGAATGAACGGCGATTGTCATCCTTTCGACTGCCAATGTCCAAGAATCTGGATCGAGTCGTATCGCCCGCCGGAAAAGCTAAAGGCTTAGGAGGTTCGGGAGGAGGCATGGGAGCAGGCCCTGGTTCATCCGTCCGGAAATCTGAGATGGTGGAAAAGCCCGTCTGAGTCCTGCGTATAGGACCAGGCACAAACCCGTCATCTGATTGTTGTACTTCTTGAAAAGCCCCGACTTGTCTAGCGTATTGATGGCCCTCCCTAGTAGGGGGGATGGGTGCCGAAAGTGGTATTGATTTAGATCTCTTCCTCTTGCCTATCTCAGCTACGGCTGTCGAGCACTCGTCACCACCTTCGCCAATGATCTCGGGATAGGTCTCGACAAAACGAACGATAAGTCCTTTGTGTTTCCTCGTTCGGGATGGACTGTGTGATTGTGTCCTCTGTTGGGACTTGCCTTCAACGTCTAAAGCTTGTGGGAAGCGGCTAACCTTGGAGGTATCGAGGGCGAGTGTCGGTGGACCTCGCTGAGCCGTGGGCGGTGGTGGGGGAAGAGGGTGAGAAACCATCAGACGATCCGAGCGGCCAAGAAAGTCGGAAATTTCATTTGCACTCTCCTCGTTGGTCATCTTCCTGTCCCTAGAGGTGTTACCGCCACCGAACAATTTTCCCATAAAACGATCTCGTCGTCGGGAGCTTTCGGTCGGTGCATCGTTCTCCATCGTCTTTCGTGATTTGGCGGGGTACAATAACATGTGTGTTGAGAAACCATCAAATAAGCTGTGGTGGTAGAGTCGAGAGGTAGGTCATAGGTAATCTGGTGGACTGGGACAGCCGTCAATGGCCAATTGCTAATGTCGAAGGTGACAAGAAAAGAAAAGAAAAAGGAAATGAATGTAAAGACAATTCACTTCGGAAGGCAAACAATAAGAGAGGTTGCCTTGTCACTGTCGCGTGTTCGTGGGAAATGACAAGTCCAATACGAATGGAGTTGAATGTTAGGAATTGCCGGTGAAGAAGTTGTGTTTGTTTACTTGTGTGCTCAGTGTGCTCAGTGTGCTCAGTGTCCCACACGGCCGTTCGAATAGCGAGATTGTGATGTTGTCTAGTTCGGCTGGGATCGTCGTCACTAAGGGGGTGAAATAATAGATTAGGTAGATAATGAATCAATGAATGATACAAAAAGATACGGATACAGCGTAACACACAACACACAACAACAACACATGTAAAGTATTTGATACAAAAATGCAAATACCACCAATCTTCTTCCTCTTCTTCCTATTAATTACCCACTATAATAATAATGATAGTAATAATAACTTACCCAAGCAAGTACAGGTGTAGATGCAGATGGCGGTGGAATGCGGGATGCGGGATGCGGGATGCGGAATGTGATAACAGCATCAGTATCAACATCCGTTAGAATTGTTGTTGTTAGTGGTGTTGTTGGTGTTATTGTTATGGGGAAAAGATGAAGAAGATGGGATTCTCTTTTTTTAAGGTCTTCTTTGAAAGTTTTAAGGTTGTTGGCTAAAGAAGAGTCTTGGAAATTTCTAGGATGAAGATGGATATGTCGTGTGTCACCTGCAGTTACAATGTATAAAGTGTATGTACCTTCTTCGTTTTACTTTATTTCGAAGTGGGAAGTGGGAAATGCTAAGTGCCCTTTCAAATCTTCTTCGTTCTATCGGGATCGAGCTACGAGTATCCGTACATGTAGGTACCATATACACAGTCATGACTTACCATTGTAATTACTATGTACGTAGTACATGGTAGATTACACTATGAAATTGGCCGTGCAGATCGGCTAGTTTCAGGTACACATACAACCTGGAACGGGGAACCTTAACTAAGGCGAAACCCGCCGTTTCGGAGACACGTGCATATCCAATATTGCCATATGCTATAAAGATTTAATTATATAAGATAACTACGTCTATACTTTCTTCACTTGGGGTTCGTACGTAAGGAGCGAGCAAGCGTGTAACATTGAACCAACTTCCAAGATCTCAACTAATACACTACCTACATATGTACTAGTTAAACCTAAAGGAAAGATTACATATGTAGAGTACGTAGTACACCCTTCCCTTATCAGGTACATATATGTACCTACATAATAGTATGTACACATGTACAGTATTGACCTTGTAGGTGGGCGCATGCCGGGTACCTATGAGGTAGTACTTACACATTAGCCAAGCAACTCGATCAGGACGAATTGATTTAAGCCCTGACATTAGACCCTCCTTATCCAGGGGAACACCCTGATCTTGGCGGCGCCTGTCTTGTTGTGAAGCAAGTACCCTTAGGGCCTAGTGCATGTATAATATAGGGTGTTATCGCATCAAGGGAGGTTCGGGTTCTTATTGATAGCCTATAAATACATCAAATGTCTACAACGTATATTATTATGTACATATACTACTATGTATGTAAGGCTTATCGAACCCATTTTCCCTTGTCTAAAATTAACATATGATAATAATAAGGGATATCGTAGGCTTAGCAAGGTAGAGATTCAATATCATGGCAAATCTACCTAACTAATAGATTACATATATCTTTACGTAGGTATACAGTCACTCACCAAGGGACGATATAAAGATATTTTTAAATCTAAAAGGTATGCAAATATATTAATTTACGGAGTTACTGACCTAAACTAACATTTATCTCAATAAACAAGGTAGAAATTATATTTTTCCCTGTCTTGTCTTAGTACCTCTCCTTACACATCTCTCCATGTAAGTAACATCACTCCAAGTAAAATCACCGCAACTACCTAACATAGATTCGGCCAACCAACTGAAATATATATATAAGCATAGGTAGTAACTACCTAGGTACTTACCTACCTAAGTCTACCTAGTACGTATGACACCCCAAGCCCACATCTCGGCAAGGCGACGGGACGCATGGCTAGGAACCTGCTGTATACAGACACCCATTCACCGAGCGCATAACCGCCGGTCTGGATCGTTCTCTTTTCGTCTTCTTTCTCGGCTCCTGTTGACAACATGTTCATACCCTAACCCTACGTACGTCGTACATACATGTCATCTTACAAGGGACGGATCCTACGGCACGGCATCCCTGAGCCAACATTACCATCTTCCTAGTTAAGTATCTTAATTTTATATACTTACACTACTTACCGGTATCCCTCTCTTCGGTAACTCGCTTGCCTGGAGGCTGAGGGCCTAGCTGCTAGCATGTAAGGCTATACCTAGACTAGGGTAGGTATTGTTCATCTGTCGTCTTACCAAAATAGCGAGTAAGACAGGGTAAAAAAAAGAAAAAGTCAAGCAGCCATAGCCTCCTTAAAGTAGTACTACCACGAGCTGCACGTCAATGTAAAGATGCATGCAATATGCCTTGCCTACCTAGCCAGGATCTCCTCCCCTGGCGGCAGAAGCGTCGATGCCGCGGTTATGTAGGGGGGGGCGAGGCTACCTAGCTAAGCCAGGTGGATAAAACGCGAGCGGCGAGGAGACGAAGAAGGAAAATAGAAAAAGGGAAGAATGTGAGTTGGGTAGCATCGTAGATTTGGGGGCCGCGGGATTGGGAGGGGAAGAGGGAGGGGGGGAGGGGAGACCAAGGCAGATCTGGAAAGTGTCGAGCTGGACCCGGTCAGATCGGATTGGATGCGACGGACGAGACAATCGACGCAGCCCTAGCAAGATTGTAAAAAAAGGAAACGATCCGACCAATCCAGTCAAAGGTCTCTTCTGTTAATAGCTTACGCCGCAGGTATGTACAGGTTCGTTTGTATTACCGTAGCATCCCGTCGGCTCCGAGGTATGTGAAGCACAGCGGTAACGAAGCACCGTTTTCGGTCTGACCGGACTCCTATCTGTCAGTGTCACATCCCCGGTGGTCCCTCATGTAGGCTGCGGGCCGCGGCGCCAGACCGGAAAATATGTACATAGAATGCCACGGTCGGCAATCCACTTCTCATCTCAGCCCAGTTTTCATCTATTCTCTTTAAGAAAAAGGGAGAAAAAAGGTGATATCATTCCGTCACGGCTCTCCTAGCCTCACCCTCGCGCATCTTCCTGAGTATGTGTATCTTCGGCTCCATCCTCGGACCAATCCACCAGCCACCAGACAATGCCCTGACATGGTCCTTTACTTTCCTTACAGCGGCCCCTCTGCCGAATATTCTATCCTGGCCGCTTTCGACATCGTCTTTCGAGGGCGTGTTTGGCCTGGTAAGTTCGACTCCGGCAAAGCCTTGAACTACTCCTACCGTCTCCCACGGCCCTATGACAGTACTCGGGTCCTCGGCAAGGACATAGTCGAATTTCTCCCAGAATGATGGACTCTTTAGCGTACTCTCGTCCTCAGTCTTATCGTAGTAGAGCGCTATCTCGTTAGCCGGGCGCAGCTCGTTAGGAGGGTAGGGGTGCTGCCCAAAGAGCGTCACTCCGGTCATACACGACGACACGTCCGTGTGAATCGTGACAGTCTGAAGGTCGAGGGAAGTAGATGAAGTAACGAGACTGCGGAGTTCCGACAGCGCTTCGCCCCCTGGGTAATTGAGAGAGGATATGACGAGCATGGCGGTACTGATGCCAAACGAAAGAAGCACCGAGGCGACGATGGTAACGGAAGCGAGTAGGTAAGCAGCGGACTTGGTACGTCTTGTGAAAATGTAGTTTGCTGCTAGAGCCGCCGTTGCCGTCAACGGCGGTGCAACGTAGAAAATAAACCGGGCTTCTTTGTGCGGCTGCAGGGAGTACACGGCTACGAAGAGAAGGCTAGTTATTAATAGCGGCTGGGCCTGCTTTCTCGTTCCGGCATTCCAGAGTGCATATGGAATAAGAGCGGTCGTGCTCAGCGGGTTAGCGAGGATCTTAGGTATAGCGGAAGTGAAATAGTAATGCCAAGGAGAGACTCCCCAGGCAGAGGCAGAGCCGAGGATGGCATTGTAGTAGAACCCCCATAGCTCTGGCCACAAGGGCTTCTGCCAAAAGTACGAGTCGATTGGAATGGTTAGCAGCAGAGAAGTGGCGAAGAAGACGAGGAAAGGGATAATAATGTCGCCCAACGAGATATGGGACATAACCAGACCGTACAATGTAACGGCAACGAGGAGGATAGCCAACTCCGACCTAAACACGGCGGCGGCGATAGTTAGATTCCCAATGGCCACCCTATAACGCCAGACTCGTGATTTTCCGTCGGGATACTCTAGCAGGTGCGCGAATGCCAGCGTTGCTACTGGTCGTTAATCTCGACATTCATTTCCATAGCTCGAAGGTCACGGACTTACTGAAACCGAAAGCGAACATGTTGGGTAGCGTTCTGGAGGCGTAAAATAAGATGTGGAACTGGCTAACTTGCAGCAACGCGTACCATCGCGCGGCTGACCTTCCGTAGGCCCTTTCTACGTTTGACTTGAACACTAGCAAGGCGGCGGCGTTGGTGAGGCCTAAGATACCTCTCACGATAAGCTGTGCGTACTGAAAACCGACTAGCGCAACGATGGGCTGGCTGATCCCCGCCAACAGAACCGGACCGGTGAAGGTCCGGGGGACGGCGCCGGGGAAGTCGAAATGATCATATTGAGACGATAATCTTTCATGTATGTTCTTCGTCGGTGTACCATACACAAGAATATCGTGAGTGGCCTGGATGTTGAAGGACTCTTCAACCTTAGTGTAAGGTGCTACCAGGAGATGTATCACGATGAAGGCTGGTATAGCCAACGACAGGAGTAAATCTTTGGGGTTGTTGTTAGCCATTGCTTCATTAATAGGGGTACATCGTAAGATAATGAAGGTCATACCAAAAGCTGCCATTTATAGTCGACAAGGTAAGAATAACTATAAGAAGGGGAACTTGGTAGAGTATTTAAATTCCAAATTTGGTTATAAGTGAGAAGTGAGAGTTTATTAAATTCATAACCATAGTATTATCGACAGACCTGCTGTTTGACACTTCTAAATCATCCAAGTCTGTTATAATTTGAAGTTGACATGAATATTCAATGAGTGTAATGTCAGTTGTAAGAGTGATGGATGTATTCTCGTACTTGTCAGTACCTATTCTTGAATGTACCTAATACCTACAAGCTCAAGATAACAGATAACATAAAACGGGCGTCAGAGCACCCGCCACAACTCTCAATCATCCATTGACAGCTCCCGTTAATCTGGCGTTGCAACTGCTGACACCTGTCCTGCCTTAAGACCTATGTATGTATTTTCGTACCTACCATCCTAATCCAGGTACTTACATGTACAAAGCTCACTTCTACCATTTTATTCTCTTCAACGAAGAATACCTACCTACACTTACAGTAACCCTTTTTTCCCCTGGATCACAGCCACACATATCCTCCCAACCCCAACTTCCTCAAGATGCTTCTCCTCGGGAACCTCTTCTACGGTACGTCATCCCCAGCTCCCCTCCTCCGCACGACAGGCGAAATAGCTAAGACCGCAACACAGTCTCCGTCCTCCTCGTGAATGCCATCGCCATCCTGTCCGAAGACCGCTTCCTGGCACGCAGTATGCGCCCCCCTTTCCCCTTCTCCCACCACTTATCCCGTCGGAAAATCAGAATACTCACCTAGGACCGCGCTCCCGCCAGTAAACCTCTCCTCCGCCTCCTACGACCCGGCCTTTGGCGCCGGCCCCGACGCCCAGAGCCCCAAGGCTAAGGTCGTCAACCTGATCGCGAGCGTGCGGACGCTAATGCGGAGTACGTGTCCTGTCCGATTTTTGTCTCTTTTAAACCCCTCTACCTACCTGCCTACGAGACGACGGCGTAGCGATGCTGACTAGAGAACTGCAGTCCCCCTCATAGCAATCAACACGTTAATAATAATCTACGAGCTAGTCTTGGGCTGAGGGGAGGAAAATAGGAGAGAGAGAGAGAGTAGAGGAGGTTAATTTCGCTAGGCCGGCTACGTATCGCGAAGGAGCGTAATGCGATAGGAATTAAGATATGAGGGCGTTGTTGCAAAATCGGTTCAAAACTAGGCGTTCGGGTGTATAAACACTTCCATTTGATTTGATATTATCTGGGCCATGCGCATGGTCAAAACGAAGCCGATGCGATGCAGTGCAGGGGAAAGTTACGCTGTTCCTTGTAGGATATGCAAGTCATAACGACATATTACGATGACAATAAATGTACCTAGCCTCCCGTCTTGGGGTCACGTCGGTGGCAGTGAAGCTTTTTTTTTTCTTCTCCTTCTTCTCTCATCCCTATCCCCCTGCTTTTCCTAACAGGGGGGCGCGAGCTCTTACGTCTGTCTGGTCTTATCATACAGAACAACGTCCATAGCGACGCGAACATTAGCCGACTCTGGTGGTGGTGGTACATCAGAGAATCGGTAGGTAGCCTCGCTCTATAGAGTATCCAACGCAGAAAATTTAAGACTTTAGTGCTTGTCCTCCGTAAATGCTCAAGAACTGTTGCGTCTCTTTTGATGCCCCCAAAACTCCGCATATGCCATATCCCTCTTCCCTCGAGCTATTTTGCCCGGGCTGAGAGAAAATCCCGTCAATGAAAAAAAAAAACTCGTTGATCCCCCCCTTCCCCCTTTCCGCTAACTCTAGCTGATAGGTATCTCTCACGTGAGAGCGCTGTGGCTTTTCCTACGCCCGAGGCTGAAGCTGAAGCTCTTCTTGAGCTTGAAGGTTTGTTCTGGCTTGTCGTGGCTAGATGATGCCGCGCTCCCGCCATTCTGTTCATTTTCGGACACCTCTGCGCTATCTCGTTTTGCTCTGTCTCTATTTAGGAATCCGAAGCTTTTTCTAGACATGGATTTTCTGCCTCTGCTTGGTTTTTGTAACGACGGAACCTTGTCGTCCTGTTCCCTACGCTTCGTCTCCTCTTCTTCAGCCAGCTTTTTGCTTGCCTCCAGAGCTTTCTTCAGCTCTTCTTGTTCAACTCTGCGCGCCTCGCGTAACCTTGCCTCGCTCTCCTTGCGTTGCTTCTCTTTAGCCTTGACCTCTTCCTTCTCCGCTACCTTCCGTGCCTTTTCATAAGCCTTAGCCTCTTTCTTCTCCCGATTCTTCTCTTCCTTCGACCTTGACTCGGCCCTAGGCCTACCTACCACTGTCGGGGTCGGGGGATTAGGAGACGCCGGGCTATCATACTGATGTATTAACACTGGGAAAGGAGGCGCCGAGTCGACAATTATATTAGGCGCCGTAGCAGCGTGGTCTAACGTAGTAAGTGCTTCGTGCTCCTCAAAGGACCGGATCGGCTGCGTTAGCTGTCTCGATAATCCGGCGGCGTGGCCATTTGGTTGACAATCTTCTTGGGCAACACCAGCTTTTTCGCTAGCTATCCTAACCTCTTCGAGGCCTTCTGCGTCCTGCTCCGCGCGCATCTTCTCGAAGGTCGTTTCCTGATAGAATAAGACGTAGGCGCAGGCCATCCCCGGCTTATCACCGAAAAAGTTTCGCACGTAATGCTTGTCGACAGGTTCGACCATCTCGTCGTCAAATAAGAGCCAACCTCGGTCTTCCGTCTTGATGACTGAAACATAATGCCCATGATACGCATTGCCCCCGATATGAATGACAACTGCGTAGAGCTCGTATAACCGGTCCGCATCTTCAGCATCCTCCGTTGTATTAAACATTCTTAGCTGATATGGGTATACTACACGATGGAATAGTTTTTGTAACCGACTATAGTCTTCTGTATACTTGAACCTCTTTAGATGTAGCGCTAACACCTTGGGTAATCGCTTGATCTTCATGCGCTTCTCGGCCTCTTGCAAGCCCCCGCAATGATCGCAGTGAAACTTGTTCCTCTCGCAGAGCATCTCTTCGGCCGAAAACTTCTGTAAGCAAGCCGTTACAGATGTGTGCTCCTCTAAGTCAATTGATAAGTCCAGGAAAGTCTCGTCGCGTTGTGAAGCAGTTTCGCAAGTAAGACATTTCGTTTCCGATGTTAGCACGCCCTCGAATATATCATGCACCCACCCTGTTCCCGGCGAGTTGGTGACATTTGAAGTAGACTTGGCCACAGCTCCTAGAGCAACCCTGAGCGACTCTTCGACGTCGTCCTCGCCCCGAATAACTTGTTCGCTCAATAATCGCCTGGCAGCACTCTCGACGTTCGATATGATGTCGTTTAGTACCAGTCCGTAGAATTCGTGGGCATCCTGGTGCATCGAGTTTCGAAACATTTCATTGTCACGTTTGAAGATCTCTAGAAAGCGCTGTGGACTGAGAACCCCGGTACGAACTGTACTATCGACGAGAGCCATGAAAATGTCTCGGAGACCTGTGAACGTGCACTCGTCCATACCATAGGTCTCATAACTCTCTTGCGCTAGCTCTAGTATAGGACCCTTTAGCATTGCTTGCTTCTTCTTATATTCCGGCGTGTCGGGTTTATCCTCTGGTCGTAGCGGCTGAGGTTGTCCGGCGTTGATCTGTTTCCTTTTCTCTATCGTATCCGTGGTATTAGGCCCTTTCTTGATCCCGTTCGCACCGCCATGTGCGCTTCCATTTACGGCCGCTGCCCTGATCTGGACTTTCACCCTAGGTCGACTATCATTCGGCGTATCTGACGGTGATGCTTGCGGATATTTGAGGACCTGTTCTCGAAATGGGACGGTATAGTAGAGGGCTTGAACGATCGAGTTGCAATAGCTGCATTGTGGCCATCGTGGTCAGAGGACGATTGTTTCTAGGAGAAGGAGAGGGATTGGTCTTTTATTACCAAGTATTACCAAACTATGCGATCAAAGTCAGCGTTGCCTTGTGATTAAGTCAAGTATATATAATAGGATATGCGCATTTATGACAACTTACATTCTCCATACCAAAGAACTTATCGCTTCCATCTAGTCTGAGTGCGCCAACATTGTGAAGCATCTTCTCTAACGGAGTTGCTTCCGGTAAATTCTCCTCTTTCTTCTTCTGCCCATCTTTGCCTGCCGAACTCGAGGCCGTCTAGAAGTACGTCAGCATGCTACGAAAAGATCAGGTCGTCCGTACCTCCATCACAAAGTTGATACAGGGCTCGATGGCTTACAGAAGCGCTAGTCTTCCATTTATTTAGAAGGCTGGCCATTGCTGGTAGAGAAGCGTCCCAATTGCAAAAGTAGGATGAGTTCAGTCAAGACAAGCCAGCGTCAAAGCGCGGCAGAGGGTTAGCGAGAACGAACGGGATCGATCGAGTCTGTCATCCGAAGGGCTTTCTCTCGGCAATGAACAATGGGAAAATTCGGGTATTAGATTAATTCCTAGATTGTAATACGTTCACCCTTTTCTAAGTCGTATTTCCCGTGATTTGGGGGAGGGGATTTGGGTTGAACGTATTCGTCACCTAGGGCGTGCGAGTGCTTCGAGATGGTCAAAAATGGTAATTGTATATTGTGTATTGTACGTCGGTAGCTTTAACTAAGATGAGCTGGGGGTTTTCTTTTCTTTTTTCTCTCCTTTTTTTTCTTTTTAGAAGATCTGTAAAGATCTGGGAAGTTTTCTTTGTATGTAGTTGGTGCGGCTGTTAACCGAAATTTATCGGCAGTATGGCAGTATGGCAGTGTAGAAGTATGGAAGTATGGAAGTATGGCAGTATGGCAGTATGGAAGTATGGCAGTATGGACAATATGGTGGTACTCTAGTATTCTGGTATATGTAGGTCTGGGAGAAAGTTATGAGAAAGTAGATGATGATGATTTATTGGAAGTTAAGATTGGGTGAATAGACATTGATAGAGAAAAAAAAAAGGAAAAGGGAAAGCGAATGCGAAGTTTGTAAGGATGTGAAAAGAAAAATTAGAAAAGAGGAAAAGAGATAAGAAGAAGAAAAAAAAAAGTAATAAAAACAAGAGAATCTCTAGCAAAGAATCAAAAAAAAAATCAAAAGGAGGAAACGAGTGACTGGTGCTGGTTTTCGACGGGAAGTATGCAGAGGATTTGATCGGTCGGGGATGCATTGGAAGGAGCCGGGAAGCGTGACCGGGTGGTTGTGCCGCTGACCGTATACCACTGAAATGTCCTACTTACTGTGTATATGTAGGTATATGTAGTTCAATGTTCAATGTTCTTAGAGGTAACCGCGTATGCCTTAGATGTACTACACTACATACACATCTAAGCCAACGCCACCAAATTTTAGCACTCACCCAGCCTAGACGTTCAAAAAGATGGGGTAACGCATGGGTTCCACAGGTACTATATCAATCGTACCTGGGTAACCCCAGGCCAGCACTGCACGATTATAGGTACCTACAGGTATGTACTTGTGAGATAATACAACAGATATACAACAGATACATGTATGTACACACCACATACTTACAGCCTAAGGTAGGTACTACGCAGAACCTAGGTAGTCCATTTCAATTGATGTTCCACCATGTCCACCCCCTCGGAGTTAATTCTTCTTTATCCCAGTTCTACTGGTGTAACGGCCTTCTTTCCCCCTTTCTTTTTTCTTCCTTCTTCTTTTCTACCATGTATAACTTTTTCTTCCTTCTTCTTTTCTACTATGTATACCTAAACTAAGTGTTCAGACTGAGCCCATTGGCCAGCTTCAAGACTAATTCCATCCGTTGTTTCGATATCGTTGCATACCAAAAGTATTATACAGGCTTATAGCATGTCATTTCAACTCTTGAAATCGATGTTCTGATCCCAGACTTGACGACCAGTCAGGCTTTTGATCTAATTCCAGAAACGGTAGTCTGCCTATCGTGGGATTGGACCGCCTATTAGGTCATTCGTCAGCTTAATAATCCTTCTCACTTACACGTATCTCTTTAATACACTAGGTCGGTGTGTTATAACTTATAGGTAGGTATTCATCCTACATACTCCTTTGACTCACCCTCAACTTAAATATCTCTTACTTCACGATGCCCTCTGTCGTGTAAGAGTTCAGCCTTTCTACCTGGTACCACGGACCTAGAATCCTGAAACAGAAATCTATTAAGCCTACATCCTGCGACGTACTTTATACATATCATCCTACAACTATTTTCCAATCGGGCAAGCGGCGGAATCTCAGACCTAGGAACTTTTTAATCTACTACCATGGGGTAGGTATTGATGTACTGACATATTCCTACGTATGAGAAGTTAAGAACAGAGTATGGGATGTCTCAGTAGCTCCACTAGCCATGCTTCCAAGCAAAGC
This sequence comes from Hypoxylon lienhwacheense, assembly GCA_902806505.1. Classification (NCBI taxonomy): domain Eukaryota; kingdom Fungi; phylum Ascomycota; class Sordariomycetes; order Xylariales; family Hypoxylaceae; genus Hypoxylon; species Hypoxylon lienhwacheense. The sequence goes on along the minus strand of CADCWW010000003.1, from coordinate 2,110,511 downwards.
CAAGAACTCTCGGTGCTCTCAGTTGGTCCGTTCGGAGAGATCTAGACTTGAAAAGGAAAGTGATCACCGTAACGCTACTTCAACGTAAAGACGGCTGGTCCCAGTGCTACGGATACAGGCCAATGCTCTCTCATGGCTCGCGACCAGTTTACCTACCTACACAGTAACACAACGATATGAAAAATCGAGAGGAGGAAATATGATATACAGGAACTACCCAGGGTAGATACAATAACATGAACATTATCATGAACATCGACAGCAGTCTACCTATAAAACCCTGGGTTGTAAGACGGCAGCATGCGTCTTACTGCAGTTGGCATTAAGTGTCTTCTCTGCTTCTCCGCAGGGCATCAGTCCCCTGTTCACTTGGTGTGATACGACAAGAGCAGGCATGCGAGGTGAAAAGCAAACTTATCTTCAGTGATAGGAATGAGCATGAGAATGAGAATGAATAGATGAAGATAGTTCGTGTGCTAGGCTCAGCCTGAACACTGGCCATCGCCCGGCGACCCTCAATGCGGCCATGCAAGTGTCCTTTGATGGCTGTCGGGTCTCCCGAGCCTGATGAACGCCTTCGGCCGAATAGCTCATCGCAGCGACGGAGACAAAGTCTTTGAGCATTTAAACTGATCTTTCACATCATTTCCTCTCATTTTACCCTATTATGTCTCATTCTTTCAAAAAAAAATATGATACTTGCCGATCCTATCGTTTCTCATCTCGCCTTCTCCCCCGGGAGAGGACTTAAACCTCCAAACCGAACATCAGCCCCAGAAAACAGCTGACGGAAGACTTATTTAAGACGCAAGCATAACTTGGGGATAACAAGCTATTGTCTTTTCTGAGTAAATGCCGGTTAGTTTCTTGTGCGTCGCTTTGGGCATGCTCGGCCGTCAAGCCCAGTCAGTCGATCTACGCATGGACAAAACCGAGAAAGCGCCGCCTTGCATTCGGAGCGACCAACGAGCAAACCTATCACGAGGGAGGTGCATCGATATGGGTGTGCACCTCGCGAAAACGCGCGATGACGGAATAGAGGAGAGGCGTGGGCGTGGCGTGACTGATACTGCCCTACGGCTCGTCGTCACAAAAGGAAGAGAAAGCCCATGTGGCAGGCCTGCAAGGGCTTGTGACGACCTTGTTATTCTATCTTGGTAAGGCGCCTTCTAGAAGGTCGTGATACATCGTAGCCTACCATATCCCACTCCCCACGCCCGTATGAGTATGATCTTCGAGCTGACGCTGTCGGATCCTATTTTTTTTTTTGGTCTTTTGATCCTTTTCCCTTATTTTTTTCGGCCTTTTTCCTTACATCTCTTCTAATGCAAGTTCCCTAAATCGTCGTAGCTAAGAACCCCTCCTCATCTTTCTTCGCCCCCAGCTGCAATGAGCACATATAATAGTGCAGTATATGTAGACATTTTCTCGTTGTCTTACACCAGCTTCGGTTAGAGATCTACCAAAGTAGCCCCTCCGCAATACGTAATTACCACGTCTTAACCTGCTTCGACCCATGCCTTGCGTAATAATTAGAGGCTCGGTATCATTATTAGAACTAGGTACAACACATACTTACCTGGTAATAGGTAGGCTATACATAGAGGACGCTAGCCTTGCATGAACATACCCTAAGTTAGGTATATTCAGGTACCTAGATACGGTTATATATTTGGGTGGTATAGCCCCCTAAAAGGGGTAATTTATACCTAGGGACTACCAACTAACTAAAAACCCAACTTACACACCTCACGCTCCGAATCATGTTTCCTTACCTGGTAGAAGGTATAGCTTCGCGCGCGAGAGCAAGCATAACGAGGGTAACGGGGTGAGAGATAAACCCAGCAGCAGCATCATCATTTCGGGAACTGTCCTGAACGGGGTTATTCGGTGTAACTGTGTTGTCCCAGGATGTGTAAGTAAGTAGTTTTTTTTTAAGCTGCATCCGTCATATAACTGACAAGACCTTTTTGACATGAATCCTTCTTTCTACCTTCAACTTACCACCTTCATATCTCCGAACATGAGATGCCACCACTTATACCCGATGGAGGGAAGGGGGTACCTTTATACATGAATGATTGTCTACAATCTACCGAACACATACACATTAGGTACCCCTAAACTTGAATGTATGTACGTAAAGTAAAGCAAAGCAAAGCAAAGCAAAGTAATACGTTCAATGTCAGGTTCGTGATCGACTGCCGTCAATACACTACCAGACCAGGTACCTACAATATCACGCATGTGGTGCTACCCAGTACATCCCAAGCACGCTTGACTTGACCTACGTTACCTGGTAGGTACCTAGGTATGTTTTTTTTTCCAGTCCTACGCTCCTCTTCCGAACGTGTAAAAAAAAAGAAAAAAAAAACAACCGGCCAGTCCTATTGGAACTGGATAGTTGGTAATACATGAGTACAGGTAGCTAGCTAGCTACCTACCTACATACCTTGCATGATAGTAACCTGCCAACTATCATAATCCCTAGCCTCTACATTAGGTAGGTTAGGTACCTGGTAGGTACATAGGATTCTCCTGTGGCTGTATTAAATGACACCCGCAGGTGTTACGTACCTGATAGGAGGTAGGAGGTAAGAGGTAGGCAAATAAGTACACAAGGGTATTCATTCATACCTCATACACAAGCATTAAAGCCACCTCATACCTTATATCTCTTGCAGACGCAGTCCTCTCCTACTCGTCGAGGAATATTCCTACCTACCTACCTACCTACCTAACCTTACAAGTACGCCTTGGCTTTATACCGCATGCCGTACACAAAGAGGTACGTGGTAGTATAAGCCCGGTACCATAAATACCTACCGTGCTTAATCTCTCTACCCTACCTACCTTACATGGTGGTACCTGGTATCCAACGTCGTGTCACCCGATACAATCAATCTTGATATGAATAAATGTCTCTACGGGTGGTACCCCGTACCTCTCACGGAAAGATTGCCTGCCTGGCAGCTCTGTGCCAACCCGTACCACACGAACTAACTAGATGATGCACTTACAGCACATAGAGGTCACAATGGCAAACACCTGAACCACAACTACAACAACAATAATAACGGTAAGTAAAGAGGAGATTCAGTTAAATCCATATACCGAGTTAATTACACCATGAGAATGCGCCGTAGCACTACAACTCTAAACCAAAAAAAAAGATGTCTCGAATGACTTCTACAAGGGGGGGAAAATGTGTTGATAATAAAAATGTGGGAATGACTATGTACGTGAGTTACCTAGCTCTGGTACGCTCTTGTTACAGCAAACGTCCAGAACCTCCCCGGAACCGGAGAGGCGCTAGGCATATTTAATCGAGATTTACCGAAACGCGGGATGAGAGAAGCGGGCCGGGCGGTCGATTTTTCTCAGCAAACAACATAGATCTCAGGGAAGCTCATCCGATGTATCTGATATACCCGCCCCCTATCAATATCTGGCCCCATCTTCTTACTTTCTACTGCATCTACTTCTTCTCCGGAGGTGCCGATCCTCCGGTAGTCGGGAAGCCCATAAACATCTTGAAGTAGTCCTAGCACGATATTAGTATGACTACTTAGCTAATAAAACAGGTATACACCTTAGAAGAACAACGGAAATTGCGGCTATTACTCACGTATATCATCCACTGGAGTCCTGTGAGGGTACCGATCATGACAATCCTGACCGGCAAACCGTTCCACAATCCCATAAAGCCCATGTCTTTATAGTTTCGGGCCACAGCGGCGCCGAAGCCCTCGCCGGCTTTGCGGTTGGCGTTCAGCTTGCTGACCAGCACATCGGCCGGGTGTGACACGATAGCGCAGAGGATACCGGCAAGGTAACCACCGGTGAATGAGACGGCTGTCTGCGCACCCTTGCCGTAGTCGCTCTTTTGGCCGGGGAGACGGTCGTAGATCTTCTCTACAATGGTCTCGAAGGAGGCAAATTTCATCATGGTGTATGGGATCTGACGACCCCATAGAGGGTAAAGACCCTTGTACAAGCCAGACACGCCCTCGGCCGCCGTGATCTTGCTAATGCCGTCGAACGTTCCTGAGTACGGCGGCGGCATCGTGGTCTGCATGCGAACCTTGACGGCTTCGAAGGGACATAGGGCGAGGTCGGCAAGGAATTCGGCCGAGGCGGATGCGGTCAAGTACAGTACCGTCTTGTATTTGTACGCGTTCTCAGGGCCGGCGAGATCGGAGTACTTCTTTTTGAAGTATTCGTACCAGCCGTACTTGAATGCTCCTTGCGCCGAGTATCCGAAGAGCGTTGGGCTCCAGCCTGTGAAAATTCCGCGGATGCCCTCGGACCGGAAAATCAAGCCCCAAGCCTGGAAGTTACCCTTGTACAGACTCGCATCTACTTGACGACGGCACTTGACAAGATCCAAGGGAGTGACGGCGGTATGCGTGAGACCCTACGATAATAAGATGAGAGTCGATTCTTCAAGTAAATCGCGCGCGCGGTTCGTTCACTTACGCAAGCGAGGAGACCACCGAATGTAGAGGCAGCATAGAAGGTCGGAGTATAAAGCTCCATCTTCTTGGCCTTTGGCTCTTCGATGACAGAATAAGCGGCATATAGTTCCGGGCGAGCCTGATACGGAGTAGGTTTAGCAGCAACCGGACTAGTCCGAGCCTTGGGACTCAATGGCGAGCCGAAAGACTGATGAAGAACATGTTGATTGGGGAAAAGGTAAGACATGGTGACTGATCTAGGCCGAGTCTATAATTCTCAATATCAGCATTTATTCATCAAAGGTATCAATATTGTCATTAATATTGAAGCGCAATGGATTGCATCTAAAATATATATACGAATCTCGTGATGTTTTCAATGGATATCACAAGTATAAATAAATCACGAATTGATGATTGAATGAAAGGACTACGTACCGCCTTTCTAGAATATATAGGATCTAGGTGTACAGATACGAATAATATAATAAAATTGATATCAAGAATATTTCCTTAATCTAAAGTCGGTCGTGAAGACTCGATTAATATGTATCAACGGCGCTGCCGCGACGAAAGGAGTTGGAATAGGTCTGAGGACACAAAGGGTATGTGTGTCCAAATGTTGGAAGACGTTCCTTAGAGGCTGAAAGAATTTATCAAGAAGAGAAGGGAAAAAAAAAAAAGGAACGGGGGATGGGAAGCTTCGGAGATAGGGTTGATTAATGCCCTCACTTGCTTAAACTGTCCAATCTAATCGTAATCTTACCTTAGTACATACCTACTTACCCTATAACCTATATAGTACATACATACATGTAGGTAGGTAAGACCTAAGCTAAGACCTTAAAAAGCCTAAGACATCTTGTGTCAGTGACGTCGGAGGGGTCGGCCAACGGTAAAGAGCGCTAGAGCTTTTTTTTTTACCCTTCTTTCCCTTGTCGCAAGCTTCGTCGCGGGAAGCTTTAACCAATGATTGATAAGGGTTTCCGATATAGTGGATCTCATGGCTACTTGAATCTACGTACATATCGAGAAAGTATCGAATCCATAAATTCAATTTATTCTAGTTAGTTACCGTAGATTACTACAGACGTGTAGATGTGTCTATGTATCATCAATTACAAAACGAGGAAGCTCACTAATAGAACTAGATATGTGACTAACTAAATCGTGAGTTTTATTACCTCACTTCAAGACTGGTGACATAGATACTAGGTAGGATATTACACTCAAGACTAATATAATATATTCCTTCTCAGGTAATCAAGTGTATAGAAAACCTCTTGACAGACATTAGGTATGCATCGATGCAGCATGATGTCTCTATTTTCTCTTCTCTTCATTAAGCATATATATATATATATCATATATGTAAAAAAACAAGTTAAGATACATACCAGTTAGGTATATGTATATACATGTATACATAATAGTGTATACACCTGTGGGAAGCGGTTAAAGTTACGTCCAAGTACTTGATCGCGGGCAGCGGCTTAAGTAAAACCGGCCCCACCTGACATCGTAAGTGTGCATAACCTGATAATTATCTGAGCTTAATAGTCCTCGACTTCTTTCACCATTCCAATTCCAACACTCAACTAAGCAAATAAAGATTACTCCCGGCAACTCGTTGACTCACACATCCGCAGTATCCCAGGCATACACATCTTCTATAGCCTACCTAAGCAGGTCTTCAGCCTCATCTAATCCACGCGCAACACACCAAACAATGGCACAGACGATCAAGACTTCTACGCACGTCGGCCCATCACCTCTAGGCGGCACCCCCTTCATCTCCAAATGGTCTTCGCGATATAGAGGAGTAAGGAAACGTTTCATACGCGGTGGCTTATGCTTAACCTCGCAACCCCCCCTTCATCACCAGTGAACGAGACTAATCAGAGCAATGGTACGCAGGCAACGGTGCAAGACCTCGAGCCGCCCGCGGCCCTGTCGCTCAACCCGTCGGACCCGATCTCGCTCGCGCTGCTGTCCGCCTTCGAGCGCGACTACACGCACCTCACCGTCGTCGACCCGGACACGCGCGCGCTGCTGGGCTACATCGCCATCCCGGTCCTGCAGGCCCAGCTCGACGCCGGCCGCGTCCGCCCCGAGGACCCGCTGTCCGCGGCCATGGCCCGCTTCGAGCGCAGGGGCAAGAAGTACCGCGTCATCACCATGGCCACCCCGCTCGAGGACCTCGAGGCCTTCTTCGAGGGCGCCGGCGCCGTCGGCGGTTCCGGACAGAAGCAGGAGTTCGCCGTCGTCACGGACGAGGATAGGAGGTTCGTCCTCGGCGTCGCCACCCGCAGCGATTTAGAGGAGTTCGTAAAGAGGCGCCCGGCGTGATTTTGGGGGAAGATATATATATATACCATGACCTGCTTCATTTACGTGGGAGATTTATGCTTTGAAAATGTTAAGATTACGTACCTGGTCTCCCTACCACGAAGGAAAGATAAAAACAAGCGAATGACTTAACCGGGGATATTTCAAGGGTAACGGCGCTGCAGAAAATAGAAGGGAGGTGCTTGGTCACACCGGGCTTGAGATTGCTTACGGAGCTAAGTTGGGTTGAGGGATTCAACACCTCGGATTACTTCATGATTGGAGCGGAGCGGGAGAGGTCTCGCTCGATGGGAAACGAAGGCGGGGCTCGGGGCAAAGAAATTGGGCGGCAGCGATGTATGCGAGAAATATTCTTGGTATCGCGAATCAATATAAGGAAATCATGCTGTGATGTACTACGGCAAAGAAAGGATTTCGCACATGTTCCCCCCCTTTATTGTCTCTTCTCTTCTTTATCTTCACCTCGGATATCATCAAGTCAGATCTATCCCGACGAGCCCACAGCATGACAGACACGCGCAAACCCAAAACCAACCCCCCCAAAAAAACACCTCTCACAAAGATCAATCAGGCCCCACCGCCTCCCACTCACTCGGGGATATAATCGTACACCATCTTGAAGCAGACGAACTGGCCGGCCTTGGCGACGACGACGTTCCGGACGTACCTCCGCTCGCCGCCGACGTCCTGGAAGCCCCAGACCTGGAGGGCGGTCCAGCCGCCCGTCGGGGGCGGGTCCAGGTTCTCGACCTGGTTGACGATGAGGGACTCGCCCGCGGGGCCGCCGGCCCCGGCCTCGGCCGGCAGCCAGTCGCGGGCGACAAAGTCCGCGTGCTCGCCGGCGGGCGGGACCCAGCCCCGGAGGCGCGCCTCGCCGCCCTCGGCGACGAGCGCGGCGAGCTCCGCGGCGCCGACGTACCGGCTGCGCCCGCGCACGCGGCCGAAGAGCCAGTCCGCGTGCTCGCGGAACTCGTCGTCCAGGCAACGCTCCTCTAGCGTGCCCCGCACCCCGCCCGTCGCGATCTGCTGGATGTCCACGCGCGTCACGGGCGGCGCCCCGTCCGGCGCCGGCGCCGGCGTCGTCTGGGAAGGGGTCGCCGGCCCTTGGTACTGTTTGACGTCGATCGTGACGGCTGCGGCGCCGACGGCCTTGCGCACGAGCCAGCTCACGCCTTGCAGGGCGAGGGCGGGCTCGACGCTGTCGGAGAGGGTCTTGTTCTAGAAGGAGGGGGAGAGGGGAGGGAAGGGAGGGCGGGTTAGTTGGTTGGTCCTGTTTTCGTTCTGCCGCGTCATGTATGTGCGTGGATTGTATATGGGTATGGATGGATGTGTAGGGTAGGTGGGCTACGTCGGTGCTTTTACAGGTAGGCACGTATGGCTGGCGTAGAGCAGAGCTAACGCTATGGTTGTTCGGGGGGGAGAGGAGCGGTGTCGCTTGCTTACCAGAAGCCACCTGCCGTTCAGGTCACCAATCGTCTTAGATGCGGGAGCCGCCATGACTTTGTCTTTTTTGCTTTTTTTCTTCTTCTTCTCCCTTCGTTTCTTGTTTCGTAGCGTAATGTCTCGGGTCTCGGGTCTCGGGTACGTTTTTTGATAGAAGAGATGGGACGAGGTGTATAGCGTATAAATGTTATGCGTGCACGAACGGTTTGAGGCCAAGTCTTATATTATCGAAAGCAGAATATAGTTCAAAATAGGAGAATATTCAAGACTCCGAACGAGTTCGTACGGGTATATACAGAAGTTGTGTTGCGTACATCAGGAGGAAAAGACAATCATATGCTTCTCGGCTCTCCCGCCGACGAGAAAATGGGATCGATTCGTGGGACGATCCCGAGGCAATGACGCAGGGCGCTAATACATATGTAGATACCTAAAAATCACGTGTACCCCTTCCCATTCCCATTCCCGTTACCCCTTGCCTATAAGAGCTTAACGTTCTTAAGGGTACCTAACAATAAACAAAAGAAAGAAGAAAAAAAAAGAAAGAGTTCATAATTATTACCATAAAAAAAACGGTTCATTGGAAACCAGGGCCATCGATCAGGATCAGGGATCATAGCGAAAAGGATAGGTACATGTAAGGCCATCCGATTGTACATGTATCCGTATGTACATACCTAAGCTAAGCTAAGAGAGCCCAAACAATCTAGCCCCACCAGAGGGGAGAGAGGGGGGGGGCTGGGAAGGTTTTCTTTTTGCCCGATCGGGCAAGTGATGGTGTCGGTTATGCGGGGTACGCTAAGGCTTTTTTTTTTTTTCTAGAGAGCTAGTTGCTGCTGCCGCTGCTGCTGCGGTTGTAAAGTTAGGTTGATAATGCCTTACATGCGCTAGCATCGAAGGTAGATAGATGCAGATACTGGTAGGTACATGAAGTAAAAGAGAGGGAAGAAAAGTTAAAAGCTTGAATCGCGTAGTTTCGTTCACGTGTGTATTTTTTATATATATATATAAGTCCAAGTATTATATAAGTGTATATGAGTTAAAGAGGTACTTATAAAACCTCATAAATTCAATCTCAGAATAAAAAAGATACCTTAAATATTAATTTCATGATACACTCAGATCCGATGGTTCCATCAACCACCCCCCAAAGCAAAGCTTGAGATAATATTTAGGAATCTTGAATCGAATATATTTTTTTAAAGTCGTCGCTCTCACACTGTCTCCTCTTCTTCCCCTTCCACATTCGTTCTCGCTCGAGCAGGTCGACGCGTAACACTTACACCGACATCTCTCTATCTCTTCTCCCATCGTCTGCTCGTGCTTACAGTACATACATCAATCGCACATACACTTACAGGTATCTACACCTTGCAGGATTGTTAGGTACTGCACCTCCTACATGACATCGTTGTTACCCACGGACTCATCACTTGACCGTTCTTCCAACCTCGCGTACTCGTTAATTTCGTGTTCATAGGCCCAAGATTACCTACCATCTTAGGTTACATAACTCACGAGCTCGTCATTTCACCTGTCCACTGCTTCCCGTAATTCCATTTAGGTACCTACGCTACTTCATAAAATTATACATAATGGTGTACGAGGTAGAGAAATGACAATAGTTCAAGGCAGAGAGAGAACAACTCGGATCGGGGAAGCTCCAAGTAAGGGAGGTCGAGTGGTCGGCGAAGTCGTAAAACATCCCCGGAAGCTTACAAGGTAGTCAAGGGAGCCAAGGTAGCAAAGGCCGTGCTTCTCCTTCCCCGAGGCTGAGAGGCCACATTCTCATTCGCGACTCCATTTCTCGTGCTTCCATATGATGTAATGAATGGGTAACCTGCTTGGAGTTGTAACCGTCTGAGAGACGACTAGGTAGGTAGATACCTCCTAACGCTCAGCTCGCTTAGCTCCGAAACGTTTAGGTACTTTTCTTGCATTTCACGTTTTGAGGACGGCAAGCCGATGGAGAAATTAGATTGTTCATCCGAGTCGAGGCTCTAACGTCTCTTATTAGGATGAATTAGGTTCCCAGGACTATTTACGACGAACCCATATCATCTAGGATTCTATACATGCAAGTGTGATGTGTATGTGTATGTGTATCTGCGCCTGTGTCTGTGTCTGTATCTGCGTCTGTATCTGCGTCTGACGAAAAAAAAGGGGGGGTAGGGGAAAGGGGGAATATCCTACTCGTACAATGCGTCACCGTCATCTTCTGCTCCTATACACCGGGAAATAACGTAAAAATAGAAAAAAAAAAAGTTCGACGATAGCCTACCATCGCTTGCAATCCAATTCCATCATCGACCCATTATCATGGAGTCATCACGGGGCAGCCAGCATTTCTCTCCTTCCCGGACTCGGAAGGCTTCGAAGTGGCTCTCGCCGTTCGGCTGCTTATACACGCTCGCCTACGAGGGCGGGCACGAGTCTTTGGTACGTAACTTATTTGTCGCCAACACGTCGTCGCTCGGTTCAGGGCCACCATTTCATCTTCTTGTAACTCTCGATCACCTCCTCGACCAATTCCTTGGTAATGACCGGGTTCTGGTACTCGAACCCGACTACCGCCTCCAACCGGCCGCCGTCCATGCTGAGGTCCGTGTCCTTCAGCAGCTCCTTTTCCATAAACGGAGTCAGCGGGCCCGGTCTCGTGATTCCGGCATCGGCTAAGAGTTCCGCCCAAGGTCCGAGAACGTCGTCGTTGACGTCGTCGACGACGCTGTCCATGTTGAGACGGGCGAGGTTGCTCAGAAGCTGGCCTTGGAACTCCGTCTCGATCCCAAACACTTGACCGATGATGTCGGCCATCACGCCCTGATTCGTCGCACCCTTATCCACAACGTTGAACGTCGGCGTAGCACCCATGCTGCTCGAATCCCAGTTGGCCTTGCCGGCGTCGTACCAAGCAGCGACGGCCCACAGAGCGCGTGTTACGTCGTTGACGTGTGCCGTGTTCGTCCGCAAATCTCTGGACCACAGAAATTTTATCTCCTCGCCGAGCGCTTGGTAGACACGCGCCATGCACAATGCCGTCGCAACCCACTGAGATGCATACGGGCCGTAGACGTGGGGGAGACGCACGATGACGAGATTCAGGCTGTGCGGCGGGAAAAGCAAAGGAGAAGAAGAAAGCATCAGATCAAAACTCTCCCCGGCTTCTAAGACAGTATGAATAGAGAGTGCTAGACTTACCCGTCAATCTTGGCCAGTTCTTCCTCCGCCTGAAGCTTGAAGACGGCAATCTTGCTCCAGGGTTTGAGCTTGTCGCTTTCTTTGCTTGGCGATGAAGTCGCCTTATATACCATGCCGGTGCTTAACTCGACGAAGCACTTGACTTTCCGCTTCGCAGCCTCCGTGCCAACCGCTAGGGATAAACCTAGAGACCTTACTTTATATACTTCGTCTTCCTGGGAGTATCTCGTCTCGCCGCCGCAGTTGAACACATAATCCCACTGCCTACCATCAGGCCGGTCGAATATGCGCGCCAAAGCCTCTGAATACGGCAATTTCCAAGAGTTAGTAGATGGCGCTTCAGGGGAGCAAAGGGAGCAAGGCAGAAGAAGAAGAAGTCGAAACTGTGTACGAAGACATACGCTCTTTGCTCGCGTCTGCTTGCATGAATTTGTCAGCGGAACACGCTGCCTCGAACTCGGGCGGTAGCCAAGCAAGTTGCGGCAAGACCTTGTCTACTAAGCGAATCTCAGAAGCGAGATCATTCTCGTGTATGTGTCGAGCCAGGAATCGTCCGATGTAACCTAGCCCGCCGATAATCAGCACGGACGGCTTCTCTGAGGCCATTGTGCGCGCTGCCGCAACCCGACTAGGTTGCGGGTTTGGGTATAGAATAAGAGGGGGGAGGATAAATAAGAGTATGAGAATAGCGAGAAATTGGACCGAGGTGCGCAACACAGGCGCGGGACTCGAGATCGAGAGGAGGGGAAGTCAAAAGTCTGCGATAGGTTGCGATCGTGAAGCAGGTGGTTAGAATAAGGGAAAAGTGTTTCCCGTCTTGGACATCGAAAGCTGAACTTGAGCAAAGCTATAAAAGCACCGACGCAGCGGTTATGTACTAAAGATCCAAGGGAATGCCTGTCTGAAAATACGCAAGTGGAGACAAGGGGTTATCCGTCCAACTCCGTCGAAGGTTGTGTCAGCTGCCCCGAAGCTAGTAATATTGGTTCATTTCGTGGTCTAGGGGGGGGGGGGGTGGTTGTTGAGGAGTGGTGAGGGCGGATCCAAGTCCAAGCGAGGAGACCAGCCCTATATAGACGGGAGCCAGGAGCAACTACACTAGTAAAGGTCAGAACTAGTGTAGAAAGAGACCAGGACCAGAAGTAGAAGTCGAAGTGGTGTAAGTAAGTGGGAAGTGGGAAATGGGAAGTGAAAGTAGGAAATCTGAGCCTGAGCTTTTTGAGCCTGATCCAGAAGAAGAATTGGAGCTAAAGATACCCAAGAAGAAGCCTGAATAATTATAGAAATTTTAACAAATAAATACTAATCATGATAATAAAAAAAAAGATGAGATGCTCTTCAATACTTTTTTTATGTCTAGTGTAACCCCAACTTGAGGTGAAGAAGAAATAGTAAAGACAGAAAACAATGTGCCGTATATCTGTGCAAATATGTGTAATGTGTGTAATGTGTGCAATGTGACGCAGGGGAGGCTTAGTTTTATTATTTTTATTATTACATTACTATTATGTAGATATGTATATGTATATGTGTATGTGTATGTACGCACGGATCTATAGACATGAACACCTGCAGAGAACATTGGAAGTCTTCTGTTCAAATAATGAGACAAGAGATGGAAAACGGGAAGGAAGGAAGAAAAGAAAGATTTGAAGGAAGAGAGAGAAGAAAAAAAAAAGAAAAAAAAAGCTAATCCAATATGTAACCGTGCTGTAGATCGGTACGCATGGGGTGTGTGTGAAGAAGAGGCCGCCACCGCCCAGTTCCAGGTACATTAAATACCCCTAGTACGATAGACGATAAACGATGAGCGATGGACGATGGTCGATGGGGCATCAGGAGAAGTTGTGGAGAACCAGCGGCTTGCTCCTTATGGTTCATTTATGCAACCAGTGATTGCGGTAACCGCTAAGAAGGAAAGAAGGGCAGAAGGGCAGAAGGGCAACCTTGGCTACAACCCTCCCCCCTGCTCGTACATACGTACAAGATGATGGATCGCTTGGGGGCCCGGGCTGGACTATCCCGGGAAGGCTTAGGCGGAGGCTTGGTATATGTATGTAGCGTATTGTAGATACCTACAGGTACGTTACTTATGTATGTATATCAAATGTAGGTCAGTGAGCTGAGCCCAAGGGAAAGAGAAATAGAAGAGCAACATTAGGCGGCAGTGATCGAGGCTTTTCCCCTCTTGAACGAGACTTACTACGTACTTACTATCTAAATTTATATCTAGGTAGGTATGTACGTATATATTATATACCTGTTATACCTAATGTAGGTACCCTAAATGACTTACATGACATACATAAATCTACACTTCATCTATATCGTACGTGTAAGTACGTAAGGTGGCGTGGACTTGAAGACATCTTGATGATGAAGAGGAGGGTATAGAAGTGTAAGTGTATGTAAGTGTGTACTTATGGTATTTATGGCATATAGTATAACGTATACGATATACGCAATATGTACATGACAATAACGTTGCAGGAGAAGGTGGCCACCGCCTCGTAACGCACGTATGTAGTGAACAATTTATAGCAACTATGCGATGCAACTCGAAGGGTGTCAAATAGACTTTCGATGTTGATATGACATTATTAATCGATGAGACCATGGTCTCGGATTATCGTACGCTTATAGGAGAGGATCTCTATCTCGGGATCTCTGTTTGTTTTTGTTTCTCTTCAGGTTAGTTGGAAAACGAATAGATAGAGATTAAGTATTTGAGTAAGGATTAAATAGTAGATAACTCGATAATAAATACAAATACGAAGGTCCAGGCCAAAAGTTTCGCACATCAAAAAAAGAGACTATTTACAGTACATTTACGAAGTTCGTACAGTATTGTGCTTTCTTCATTAAGTATCCCTAAATATTTAATTCTAGATAATTATTATTGAAATATTTTTATAAATTTCTTTCCTTGATATATCTTAACATTTGAACAGCTCTAGTTTATATAGCAGTTAAAAATAAAAATAAAAAAAATTATTTCAATTTAAAATCTTAATATTCATATAAAAAAGGTACTTATTAAAGCTATAAATTTTACAGGGCAGTTCAACCCCTAATACTACCTATACGCATCTTTGATCCGCTTTTGTAGGGCACTGTGCTATACTCTTTTTTTCGATGTGCGAAACTTTTGGCCTGGACCTTCGTACAAATAAATATATACAAGTATGTACGTTAAAAAGTGCCGGGAATCGGAACGTTTAATCTTGTACCTCGAGATCCATTCTTGATCAGGGCAGGGACAAGGGCAAGAGTCAAAAAGTTTGTTATTTCCGGCGAGACCTTGTTACGTTAGAACCGTGGAAATTACAAGACTGGCGCAATAGCTGAGGCAAAACACAAGTTCGATTCTTCAACACTTACAACAGTTACATACCTACATACATATAATAGTTACCTACTATTCCGTTATTGCTGCATATTTTATATATGAGTGCAGTACAGAATACTAAACTTGAAACTCTCGAGACAGGTAACGCTCGGCAATATCCAGTCTCATATCAGGTACGCCGACCAAGCCACTTACACGAATTCCACTTATATGCTGCTACACGCATTACACGCACTACACGCACCACACGCACCACACGCACCACTTACACTACATACGCATAGAAGACTTTAAAGCCTTCGATAGTAAGTCTTGATGACGCCACAGCCGATATTGAGGTTCCATCCTCGCGGATATAGACCCGATGTCTATGTGCATAACATACCTAGGTAGTATAACATAGTATAGTTATAACTTAAATATATGTATATAATATCCTAAACTATACTGATACCTATGCATTGATATTGCTTGCTCGTGGCATACACAGGAGACATATCTCCGAGACACTGATACTATCTAGCCACAAATCATCCTTCTTACTTTATATCAAAATACTACTTCATATACTACAAGAACGGCTTTGAACATCTCATGTTACCCGGCTGTCAGGTTAAGGAACGAAATCAGAAGCCCCTCCTTCTCCCTCCCCTTTATAGCGACAGAGAACCTTCGTCCGATGTACGGCCAAGACTCGACGGCCTCAGGCTATCTCTTATCCTTCACTTCGGCCAACGTCCCCCGGACTTTTTAGGATCGTCTGTGTCAGATAGATCCGCTTCAAGTCCCCGCCGGCCTTTGCTATGTACCATAGTATCCCATAGTATTAACATAGTATATCATAATACCAAGCAAACCCACAATGCTCCTACGAACTAGGCAGGAATACCCACGATGCTATTCCTTCTGTGTCAAAACATACATAACATAGTACGTAGCTCCAATCCACCTCATCCCACCTATTCTCCATACTTACCTGATACCCTGATACCTAATCAACTGCCTCGCATTCCCGTACGGTATCGTATGGCAATTCTCTGGGACACGGCGCAGAACGGCACATAATGACACCATCTCCGCATGGAGGGGGTTGGTTCATAAGCACGACAGTACATACATACATACCTACCTACCCATACCTCATACCTCATATCAGGTATCATCTAGGTCTATTCTAGTATGAAAGGGTATGTACCGAGACGGTGCTACGTGCTATCGTGTTATAGTCAAGGTACTATATGTAAGCCTTTTCGCGGATTTGATATAATCTCAAGGTAACTTACTCCCCCCCCCCCTCAAATAGATCTCGTTTTATTTGCCGCCGCTGGCTCATGATTTGATACCGTCAAGCAACTTATACCTGCGTATTTGGGTCCTGGGACCAAGGTCTCCTTCGACCAACCGAAAATTCTCCTCTGCAGCGAAACCTCGCTCGACGACAAAAACTCGTGCGCTATCTGCACACGTTTCTGCACGTTTTATCTGGTCCACGAATCTTGCGAGGGGGGAAGAAGGGAGAAAGGGGAAAAAAAGAAAAAAAAAGAGAGAAAAAAAAGAGAAAAGAGAAAAGGGAAGAAAAAGAAAAGCAGGGGGATTGATAGTCGGGGACCCGCATATGCATTCGAGAAAAGGACCAACGTCGTTGGCCGCCCTTCGATCTCATCATCCTCATCCTCATCCTCATTTTCATTTTCATTTTTTTTTCATTCATACCTACCTCTCTCATCCTCACCCTCACTCGTGCAGTAGCTTCAACACTCGACGGGTATTATACACATCAATGTATCTAACGTTACATGGTATTTCTCATGGTACCTCTTATAAGTGTATGCACGTATAAAATAAGGGGAAGACATTCCAGCGTCTGACATATGTGAACCCCTATTATGATATACTTGTATATACATGTAAGTACCTCCTAACCTCATACAAGGTACGCACTACAAATTCCGGGATCCCTCGCTTACAGCATCCCAGACCGGGAGGAAGCACAACCATCCATTAGAAAGAAAAAGCCAGGGCCTTTTTCTTTTCTTTTCTTTTTCTTCTATTCCTTCTAGAAACATTCCATGCAGCGCGCATCATGATCATGATCCAAGGATTAATATTTTTTTGACTAATATTACAAAAAGAGAAAAAAAAAAAAAAAGAGGCGTCACCAATATTACATTACTTATTTCTCTCTCACGGAATACATATGTAGATTTAGTAACCTCTCCTACCTAATACTTGCTCCGTATCTCCCTTTTCTCCTCTCCTCTCCTCTCTGCTCTTCTCCTCTCCTGTCTCGTCTTTGTCTTGGCCTCGCGCTGGTCCCAGGTCGCATATCTCAGACCGTTCCCACAACAGGCTATTCGAAAAAAAGAGAAAAAAAAGTCTACCGATATGCACGCTCGCACGCAAGGCAGGTATCATACAATAATGTTGTCCTTTTCTTTTCTCTTTCCCTTCTCTCCCTCTCTCTTGTGCAGCTTAATTTCCAACGTAAGAAAAAAAAAAAAAAGGCCCAGGCAGCGAAGGAGAGCCCATCTGTTCCTTCTGGCCATGGACGGATGAGCTCCCCGGCGGCCCAGTAGACACGATGGACGATCTAGGCAAGCTGTTTCACCAATCTTCTTTTTACTCTGTCTACCACTACGACAACTATTACCATGGATATACCCCCCTCCCCCCATCCCCTCCTTCTAACTGGGCCCTAATGTACGTAAAGTCGCATTGGGAACGCGGTAGGTTCCTTAGCTCGGAATAGCCGTCACGTATATCTGAGAAAGAATTAAGGCTAGGTAGGAAGACGTGAAAGCAACAGAAAAAAAAGGTACCACGTAGCGTTCGGCGGGACGGGACGAGACCGCACGAGAGAAGCAGAAGAAGACGAAGAAGAAGGGGGAAAATTTTTTATATTGTTTCTCTTATACATGTCTTATAACGTCCGGGCGATTTTATAGATTTCGTTAATATAGGCCTTCTGCCTCTACCCGAGTCTAGATCTACTATTCTTATCAATGTACGCAGTATACACCATACGTACCCCCTAGGTATGTACGTCCTACTGACATCCATTCGCTCCTACCAGGCACCTAATTCATCTCTTCCGATTCCATTTCGCGGAGCCGGCATATGCTCCTTTCATCATCCTTCCCGTGTCTTTGACCTTGACTCGCAGCTTGACTTTTACCCAGCTGACGTACCTTGCGTCCTTGGGGAGAGAGAGAGAGATTGATTGTCTTACGTAGGTACGGGGACGGTCATTATGATTATCTGCTTACCTCTCGAGGAAGAAGAAGAAGAAGAAGAAAAAGAAAGAAGGGGAAAAAAAAGTTCCGCATTGACAACGGGAGCTTCCGTTCGAGACAGGGGAAGTATACGTAGTCTTATGATTCCGGGACTTTTTTTTTTTTTTTTTTTTGGAATAGCGAAGATCGTCCGCGCGCCTTGTTTCCCCCTCCAGGTGAACACGGATATCGTTAGAGAAGCCGTGTTAAACATTTTTCCTTTTTTTCTGCTTTTTCTCCTTCACTTTTCTTTTCCCCCTTCCTCTTATGCTGTCTCAGCTACTCGACGAGTCAGGGAGCCCAGCCAAGTACACTAGGTAGGAGGTAGCCACATGCCGTGGACGAAGGCACGCACGCATGTGTGTAAACAATGCAGAGAACGTGGTAATGTTCCATTGCATCCCGCCATCCCTTACCTGGTACAGAAAGCGCAACGAGACGAAGCGGAAGGGAAGGGGAAGAAGAGAACATCGGCATGCGGTATGTAGCGAGAAGAAGAACCGGAGTTTTAACTAATGCCCTTACCTACCCCTAGGTACCCTCCTACCCTCCTTCCCTCTACGCTTGTCACTCCCATGCCCATTCAAAGAGCCGAACGGTCTGGACTAGATCGGACCGGTGTAAGTCAGGCATCTGCTTGGGTAGGGTAGGGTAGTGTATGTACATGTATAAAGTAGGGTAAGTTAAGTTATATGCAAGTCATCCGTCAGAAAAAAAGCAAAGACGGGAAAACAAAAAAGAAAGAAAGAAAGAAGCAAAGGGGAATAATACCGGTACTCGTGATATAACCATGCCAATCTCACGCAACGTCGAGCTGCGGGATACCACCGTCATCTCTTGAAACAACGAGGCCCAAGACGCAGGAGGGAAGGGGAACGACAAATGAAAACAAAATAATAATTGGACTATAACAACCAACTACCCCTACGTGATGATACTCAGCCAGCCACTCTTATATCGTCTTACACCCTTTTTCTGACTACCTACCTACCGTACCTACCTACCTACTCGAGGTAACTATCTCCACATACACGACCCGACAAAAGTATCACATTAGATACCTACCTGACTTGCACAGCTAACGTACTAGCCGTACGTATGATATAATACCTCATCTCGCGTCCCGAAATTCTCCTACCCACATACCGGTAACCTGCTCCCTTCGTCCAACCTTAACATCTACCTCGGCAGGCTTGGTGTATCAGATCCGACGTTGCCTTGGGCTACCTCCTACCCACCTATCATACCTCTCTTACACACACATCTGATTGTAGCTCAACCCGTACGTGCCCATGCCTACCTACCTCCGCTCCCAGCGCTCATCCTCGTCCTCGTCCTCATCCTTACCTTCATAAAGACTTACTTACCTAAATACCATTCCACCAAAAAAGAAATCCCACCTCCAAAACCAAAGCCAAGGGCAAAGAAAGAAAGCTAGCTATCTACCTCCTAGTTATAACCATTAATTACCTGTAGTCCCGTTACACAACCCAATATTAAAAAGACTTTTTTTTTACAAATAGTAACTACCTCCTAACCACCTACCTATCCTATATAATAAACCTATATTACACCATCTACTATTGCATAAACACTTACGCATAGGTAAAATAACATAGTACGTAAAAGAAAGAAAGAAGTAAAGTAAAGTAAAGTAAAGTAAAAAAAAAAAAGATCGATCTCACCCAACAACGAACATATACCCCCCCTCCCTCCCCCTACATATATCAAGCGAGTTATTATTCTCGTCTAAACCTTCCGTCGAAGCCGAGAGGAGAGAGATATAGGTAGTGACATACATACCCCTACGTACCCAGATATCGTACGACCAAGATCGGATTTCTCGCAAAAAATAGAAACAGTTGGCGGGATTTCGTCGTCTTACTTACGGTACCCTATGGGAAAGGTATGCAACTGGTACGGTACATACATGTGGGTAGGCAGGCCTCACTTCTAATCTCTTAACAAGATAATCTTCTTCTAGGACTTTACACGAAGCGACCAGGTCTCAACTTTTGTCAGCCATCATCTTTCGGGACCGTGCGACTAGCTATTATACCCCGAGTTATTGCTGTTACTGCTACCGTGCAGATACTTCATCACGACCCGTGATATCCTTCGCCATAAGTTCCCGTGGGCGAATGTAGTCATAGAAGGACCCTGCCCTTTGCATGTCATCTCATTTTTAACGCGTCAGTATCGTGTGGTCCGTTGTCATCCGTCATCGTAACATGCTTCCGATAAGTTCTTTTTGTGCTTCTCTATCCCTCGCCCCCTCGCTTAAGCTTCCTACGCTCCTCAGATCGCCAACTATATCCTTGGTCTTGCCGAAATAAACTTCTTGCAGCAGATTCCGTATCTTGAGTTCCATATCTTCGACGAGCTTCCCGATGTTGGCTATTTGTTGCTCGTCACTCTCGGCCGGCAGTTCGAGCTCGATCTGTCGAGTCATGTTGCCCGAGAGATCCATGTCTCCTAGACTACCCGAGTTTGTGGATAATGACAAGATAACGGTAGTTGTGAGATTGTACTGGGTGAAACGGGCTCGGTCGATAGCTTCGAAGACGTGGATCGAATCCCAAGTACCCTCACCGGCGCTTCCTGGTTTGGCCTCTGATATCGGTGTAATGCATTAGCCGCGGAGATTTCGTGTTGGCAATAAATTAGGGAAGGAGGATATATCACCAACGCCTATCACGTCGGTTATCCCCCCCAGTGCCCCACAAGCACTGCTTCCGGGATCTTGGATGTGAGGCGTGGATCGGTAATCTCCGAGTCTAAATCTAGTTACATGACTTCCTCTTCCCCTCATACTCAAATCCAATGTCTTGGACTTCAGAGTAATGTCCAGAATCAAGGATGCCGAAAAGCCGGAGAGGGCATAGTGCCTATTATTGCACGGACGCTGTTTGAAGCATCGTTGATATATATAAATGGTAGCAGCGGAATAATGAGAGGAAGCACTCGCCGTTGGTACCATTATAACAACCAGTCACGAGAGAGATAAAAAAGGGGAGCAAGTTTATGAACCACACTTACCCTTCTTCAAGAGTACAACACCCGCAAAGCCATCATCCAGGTTCCAAAAATACACACTACTGACGCCACCCTCGTAGTAGAGGTCACGGTAAACGTCGAAAGCTTCGTTGGCACGAACTTCCAGGCGACGGACCTTCTCAGAAGGCAGACTAACGGCGACGGCACCACCCTCTAGCGGTGGGTCAAACTCGTTGCTCCATGGAGAGCGGTAGCTGTCGCCGTCACGGTTGTAGTCGCACAGTAAGTAATCTCGTCCTGTCTGACGACACCGGCGGATCGACAAGGGCTGGTCCACCGACGAGAGCAAGTCCTCAGTTAGGTCCGGTGCCAGGTTAATCAACGAGTTTAGATGTGCCGACGTGTGCTTGGGATTAAGACGTCGGAGAAGGTCGCTGTTGAAATGTTGTATTAGCAAGGGTTGTTTAAGTTATTGATATACATGGTATATTAATAGATAAGCATGTGAGTATGGTAGCTAGTTTACAACTTTCTAGCTGTCTTGGGTACGCATAATGGATAAGGCAGCAAAGGAGGGAAAAGGTATAGGAATACGCACAGAGCCGAATCGAACGGGTCGGCGGCCGCCATCGTTGTAACTAAAGGAATGGAAAAATGAGATGCTATGATAATTCTTCAGGTGTATTCACGATATAAAGATGCTACAGATAAATTAAGTAGTCGAAAGAGGTTGAAGTGTTAGTTGAACGAGATAGGTGTAGGTTGATCTTGATAGAGGTAGGTATTGGACGAGGGGGGAAAGTTTGGGGAGTTTTGGGAAATCGACGTTCTAAAGTCCAAATCGATGGTGGGGTTTTATCTTAAAAGCGGAGACCTGTCACCTTGCATTAGATTTTTACGAAGTAGCTTAGCTGCATTCCAACTACATACACAGTAGTACCTCTTGGATACCTCCTATCCTCTAATATGGAAGGAACAGCTCTGAAAACAGGTAGGTACCTACCTCCTATTATACAATTATAAAAGTATAAAGCACTTGAGTATTACCGATTGATGTCATATCTTATATAAAGGGTAAGTGCCTACCCCCTATTTGATTTCTCTTTACCTCATCTCATTTATAGGTAGGTACCTACTATGAGTACCTATACAAGCAAAAGCCAAGGACGACAGCCTTTAAAATTACCTCCCGCGATATTATAGACAAGCTTCGCA
Organism: Hypoxylon lienhwacheense; assembly: GCA_902806505.1. NCBI lineage: Eukaryota > Fungi > Ascomycota > Sordariomycetes > Xylariales > Hypoxylaceae > Hypoxylon > Hypoxylon lienhwacheense. Next base: position 2,088,231 of record CADCWW010000003.1, on the reverse strand, counting down.
TCAGGTTCACTGTTCATAGTTCAGATAACTTTCTAAATAATCCTAGTTCTAAACTAATATCCCTAGGACGTTTTCTTAAACCCGAATCTTTAAGACTTCTAACTTTACACGGTAGTGATTCTCGGTTGAGCATCACATCATCTCCCCCTTTTCCCCTTGAGTTTTTTTCAGTGACAGAATACGGATGGACTTTTCATAAGTCCTATGTATAAATCAACCCATATTTCAATATCAACCTCAAGGACCGTACCCGTTCAAGGGCTATCTTCGTCTCGAGGCATGATAATTTATTTAATCTTGCTCTTGCTCCCATCGGAATATTATCCCTTGCAACTCTTAGCCTTGTCTTTCACCAGGCCATTTTGCCTGTTGGTTCGATCTGCTTTAGCTACTACGATACAAAATCGGTACCCTATCTTTAAAAATATTCATTAACAAGATAACCCAAGCAAGAATATGGGGTACCGTAAATAGCTTCTTAGCGCACCAAGTGAAAGTGGCAAAGCTTACTGGGATAGCAAAGGCGACGTTGAAACAGACTCGTCGAGCTTAAGACGATATAGGTCGTTCGTAGATGTACCTCGCATATACGATATGTTTAATGAATTTCGTGGTCACAGATGAGGCAGCGAAGTGGCTCTGTCCACGACTTATCTCCACCCGCGACATTCTCTCGATGGTCAAGGATCTCTAGGACCGGCGGACTTAGCTCGTTCCGGATCAACGCCTCAAATAGCCCTTCGTATGGTTTAGCCGCCGCTTGCTCGTTAGGCTCCGACTTCCGTGGCCGGCCTCTCCGTTTTGGTTCGGGGCTGGTGACGGAGATGTTCAAGCCATTTTCGGCCTTGATTGCGGGGAGCGTGTTCTCCACGTCAGTCAATTTTATTGTCTGATGCTGCTCTTCCGGCTTGACATCGATCGACTGCTCAGTAGTCTGCGCCGCGCCTGTCTCGCTAGGACTTAAGGGTCGTTTGGCACTTTCTCCAGCTTCCTCCTCTTCCTTCACCGGTATCGGTCTGTGGGGTTTCTCGGTCCCTAGGCGCTGGAACGTTTTCAGGAGCGCTTCGTGGATGAGACACTCGTCATGAAGCCATTTTTTGCAGTCTTCATTCGAGCACCCATATAATCTCTTATCTGGATTTTCAGGACGGTTACATTTGCATCGCAGCTCCGCAGACTATATATTGTCAGTTGGTTGGTACCGAGCAGCAAGTCCGTTTAACTCACCGAGAGTTCCATGCTACGAACGTCGAAAGCCTGACGCCAATAAAGTGCAGACTGGACTTCGTCCTCATTCGTCTCGTCCCATTGATTAACCGTAGCTTGGGCAGTAACACTGACTACGTTGATCACATCCACTGTAACTAGTCAGAGAAGAATCGGAGTAGGGAGACTATTGATCGAAGCATACTGTGATTAGACGCGATCAGTTCATTTGCGCCATGATACCATTGCCTTCCTTGGACTAATCTCTTTCCGTCTTGTGTGCCTTGCGGTAGCTCATCTGGCCAATACATCCAGTAGACTCGTGCGTAGACATGATGCTCGTCGCTCGCTCGAATTTCGAGGATCCTCGCGACCCAATCGTCGTCCGACTTCTTCCGAGGTTGTAGTGCTTCGCCTGGATTCTTTTGGCGTTCGATCGTAGAACTATTAGCGACAAATATGAAGCCTTCACTCCAATATTTGACGCCGTTGACTAACATATCCTCATAAGTATGATACACATATATATAAGTAGGGAGTAGACACATACGGACAAAGCTATTATACCGCGTCATGTCCATCCATTTCTGATATGGTAGAACTTGATAATGCCGATCCATCGTATTACCAGGATCCTTAAACTTGCCCATGGGCGAGAAAGGGGAGACCTGAAGCAATATCTTAGGTAGAGGATGATCTTCTGATTCTTGTCGTCTTCTCTTCGTCTTTTTTTCCTTTTCGTTAGGGTCGGGATGGATGACACTAAAGGGACATTCCGCCTGACTCTCTTCTAACTCTGGACGCGGGCGTTTGCGCGCCGTCGCCATCGTTGTGGTTTCGTGTTGAAAATAGGTAGCTATATGCGATAATTGGATGCGGAAGTGTTGAATTTAATGGAAAGACTCGAATTCATATGAAGCTTCGATGTAACTCAGTAATAAAATAGGTAGTTGAGCTTTCGCGTAATATATACTAATTAGTAGGCGAAAACTATCAAATTAGAGTGACTAGCAAGCCGTTTATCTCGTTATATCGAAGCTATCATATAGCTCGTCAACCTTTTTAGAGGATAGACTCGGGGACCTTGACCCTGGCGTGTGAGCTGAGCTCGGTTGGTGTTGCGATGGGAGAAAATCGTAAGCCGGAAACGGACGTGGCGGGGAAGGGAGAATATCTGGTAGGTTGGCGCGTCTGTTATTGACTATCGAGATCTTATACTACGCTGTATCACCACTAGTGTTTTCGGTGTAAATTCATGATATATTTATCCCAAGTCGAGTCATGTGTACTTCGAGGCGCAATGGTAACTGAGCAAAGGGAGGGTGTTTGTCAACTGAGTGGAAAGATATCAAGGGATTGGTTTAGTTAATTCTAGGTTAGAGGAGAAAAAAAATAGACAGGAAAAAAAGACCTAGATAACGATATAGAATAAATGTCACTAGTAAGATACAATGATGTGATGGGTGCGTTTCCGATTTAGCCACTATAACAACAGTAGGCAGTAACACCTGGAGTATACTTAGTAGCACGGACTGGGCTTCAAGTTTCAAAGCTGTTTTTCTTTATTTCGAGAAGGCAGGAGGCAGGAGACAGGAGGAGAAATGGATTAATACCTACAAATGGAAAGTTTCCCCCCGCCTAAGAATCCAAACAGGAAATGCCATTCTTTCAAAAACTATACGCGCCTTAGACATAGCCTAAACCCCATTCGGCATGATCTTGTATACCTACCTTCCTAGCTAGGTAGACACCTACATAATCAATCCAACAACTGCCGATGAACCGACTTGTATTGCACCTAGTACAGATGCTACTTTGACGTATGTAAGCCGTTGATCCCCTTCCTTACACCATTATCATACTCGACTTACACTTTATGTATACCCATGATATTCCACGAAGTAACTTCATAATCAAATCAAATAGCTTTGCTTGAAACTCGTCCTCTTCTTAGAAAGATATTAAGGATGGAATATTTATGTAGATATACACCTCCTTTATTGTTGTGATATTGGCTATGGTGACGAGAAAGCTTTGCTATACCACATGCTATCCAAGTTGATATTCGTTCACTTGAGGTCCCGAGTCAAGGCTAAAACTATCTAACCTGGCGTCCCTGATGAGTGAGGAGTGAAGAGCCAACGCCATCGCTATGCAAATTAAAATAGGTAGTCCGTCCAATACAAAGGCTCTTAGGTAATCTCAGGGGTATCATAGCCTTCCATGACTGTCAATTTCCGTCTCGTCTTCAGCTGCATGAGCGGAAAGCAATCCTTGGCTTTCGAAACCATTTGGATATGGCGTCGTTTGGATGTTTTCATCACTCTTAAATCCCTCGATCACCTCAGCTAGTTTCTCTCCCTCAACTCTTCCTCGTTCGACGTTGACAAACCATATGATCGGTGCAGGTATACCGACTAATGCTGCCAGGAACCAAAATGCTGGTCGAATCTCTCCAGACGCATCTATGATAGCCCCTACTATGACAGGCCCGAATATGCTCGATCCCTTGTCAGTGATAGCGTAAAGAGCGTAGAAGGCAGCTTCGGAGCCGGGCGGGATCAGTTCTCCGAACAGGGATCGACAGTACGAGCTAAGCCCGCCGAGGACAAGCCCGTAGACAGCGGCCAGAGGGTACATTTCCCACGGACGTTGAAGCCCAAAAACGCCCCATCGTTGAATGAAAGGCAAGTACCCTAAAAGTCCATAGATAGGTATGATCTCGAAAAGAGCGATGCAGCCCAGGACAGTCTGATGCGGTTTCAACTTGAAATATCTTGAGATGAATGACCAACCAAATGCGCCAAAGACTCCGGTGGTCGTAGATATGACGTTGATCATCCCCAGCGCCCATGGCTTCATGCCCAGCTGCGTCTTACCGAACAGAATTGCGGTTGAGGAAGTCGTTGCAATAGCGTCAGAGATCAGAAACCAACTGGCCAAGAATAAGATGACGTCTATCAAACGACGGGCCAGCTTTATTGTCCGAAACATATTTTTCCACGAGTAGATAATGTAGGATACCCAAGCGCGAGAACCTCGTTGACTTTGCGCGAGCGGAGGCCCAGGTCTGGCTCTGAGCCACATTGCTGCCGGTATCGTAAATATTGCCCACCAAGCGCCGATGAAAAAGAGAACGACCCGTTGCGACCAAATAGAGCTGCCCATTCCCACAAGAAGCACGATAGAAGCACACTGCACGAATAACGCAGCTCCGTAACCGATCCCAATCCCCTTAGCCGATATCTGGGTGGACAGCTGTAGCTCGATAGAGGTAATCTCCTCATGAGTCGGCACACGTCGTAGGTCATGGATCTCGGAGTTGGCATCGTTTCGTGGCAGCAGAGCGCTCGTCGAGGTGCGCACCGGATGCTCAATAAGGGTCGGGGATGTCGACAGAGACCGACTTTCGATTATCGTATCCGATAGCAAGTCTGGGTCTTCGGGTATGCCAGCTACTGATTCCTGAACTAACGGGTGGTGACGAACGAGGAGAGGGAGAAACGAGTTCAGGAGAACGAAGGAAGCGCCGAAGGAAGTATTGGATATGATAGCCAACAATGCGCCAAGGATATATATCTCCTTGAAGATGAAGATATACAGCATGACGCAGCAGCTTCCGATCCAGGCGAAAGTCAACAATAAACGCTTTCGATAATTGCCATGGTCGGCCGCACAGCTGATGCTAACCACGAGGAGTGCTTGAATCAATACGCTTATACTGAAGGTGTACATGGCAAAGCTAGCTGTGTTGATCTCGATACCAAGGACGGTGACGACACACTGTCCACTCGAGTTATCACCGCAGGGTGTTTTCCGATCAGATAAAAGGACGCCATTTTCTCTCGCTAAGCTCTCTAATAGGATCGGAATAAACGAAGCTATCGATGGTCGGTAAGCTCACGTCTAGAAAAAAGGGAAGACGCGTAGTTAATTGTTGCATTTAGACGTGGAACTGTATCGAGCGAATTCTAAGGAGATGTATAGGTAGGTAGGTAACTACTCACAGATGGCTGATGATCGTTAGCATTTTGTTTTCTTCTAGTTATTCTGATAGATGATACACAAAGAAGTAAATATAATAGAAGACTGATTAGATGAACTTACCGCATATCACATAGGTTTCGGCAGCAAAGGCATACATATACCAGCCAGCGAGCTCTTTCTTACTTGTCGGACGAGTGTCTTCGCCATGATAGCGACCAAGAGGAAGGGCATTTCCATTTTCGATGCTAGGTACGGGTGTCATTCTGCCAGATTCGGTAGATGTAGATCGTTCATCGTCGGCTTCGAAGGAAGATGAATGTGAACGAAGAGAATGTTTAGACACGATTGACTGGACGGACAATAAGCGCGAATTTGGAGCCGGGCGCCGTGGCTGGTCATCGATCCGAGGAACCATTATTGGATAAGAAACGGCGGAAATGAAGAATTTAGGCCCCGGGCGAGTGACGAAATGGTGCCGTATCACCCTAAGCTCAGGTACCTACAGTAGGTTAATTTCCCTGTCAGCTGGAAGGTTCAAAGCGGTTGTCAGCATTGTCAGCAGTGCCTGGTCTTGGCCCAACTTTAATCGACAGAAGCTTTAAATTCAAGCATGAATGCTCCAACGTCGAAGTCATCCGACTGATCAGATGTTCCATAATATGCACTTACAGAGCTAGTTGAACTTTATCATGGTCATATCGACCATATGGGATAGCTCATGCCCTAGAAGTCGAAGTATGTAAGGTTTCCTGTACTATGTATGTAAGTGGGACCTTGGCAGCTGGCTTCTTCTTTTCATAGTCAGCGTCTCCAGCATCCATTCTCTTTCTTTCTTTCCAACCTCTCTGACCGACCAAAATAACTTACTAGGTATTATAGGAGATAATCACCGTACAGGTTACCATTCAGCAGCCCTTTCTTTTTCTTCTTCCTTTTCCTCTTCCTCTTCCTCTTCTTCCTCTTTTTCTTATTCTTATTCTTGTGTTTGCTGGTTGACCTATCGAATGTGCCGGGTTCATCAACGACTTGGTTCCATGGTCAATGCTGCAAGGATAGAGAACTTCTGCCCAGATTCAAAAAGCCTAATAATCCAATAAGGTCTTTAATATCTAAGACGCGATGACGATATACTTGATGGTTTGTGATACCAGTTACAAGATGAGGTGACTGAAATCAAGACTGAGTTGTTGAATCAATCATAAATGAATGACGAAAGAGAGAAGGGGGGAAGAAATAGGCGAATTCCTCTCGTACAAAGAAAAGAAAAGAGTCTTTGATTTAAACACCAAACTGACCTAGGTGCATCCATATATACCACATGGATATAGGTACAGCTATATACCTTGTTACGAACGCATACTTAACCTTACCCAGAACTGACCTAGATCCTTTCCATGTTCCCAAGCGCCAACATCCTACCCCTCGTTCATGGTCTGATGATGGTTCACGAGTAGTAGGCCATGACGTTGCGGGGAAAATGGGGAGTGAAGCTGAGGGTAAGGATCTTCACTGAATCTCATAGGAATCGTCGTGTCGTGCTAAAGTTGTGTCAGAACTTTGGGATTTGCTGTCTCATCGAAGAATCCGCTTCTACTGCATCTTCTATGGAGACAGAGCTCGTACTAACAGCTGCTCAACCAATAAAATATATTATCCCTTCACAGATGCCAGTTTTAGCATAGTCGAGCAAGATCAAACTAATGTTAGCACCTTCGGAGATCTACATAGGTGGTCTATGACTCTACGTATATGGTATTGTCAGTTTAGGATAATGAAAAACAAGCAGACGATCGATCGATTTTATTTTCATTCTTCAAGTATCGCCCATCAACACTTGAAAATCCAGATAGCTTCTTTAGTCTGTACTAAATCTGAGCCATCTCACTGTTTGGTATGCACCATACTTGGTAGGTATGTTAGGTACGCTAACCTCTGCCTCACTTTTCACGCCACGGCCGCAAAACCACGGGCTACCTACACATATCGAGTCTATGTGTAGATCTGCATCTATTACACACTTATATGAGTTACACCGATGCAAGTAAAAACACATTGATAACAACAACTTTCAATGAAGATATCTCCCTAGAAATACAGAGCTATTTTTTAGCATCTCCCATTTTATATAATCTCTCAAACCCCCCTTTCGGAACTACAAGGTAAAATGTATGAGAGATATGTATAAGCTAGTAGTCCTAAGAAATATCAAGCCTTACATCGGAGTGCTGGCGCCGAGCCTCTTCTATAAATACGTCAACAAACTCCATCTAATATCGAGTTCACATATATATATCTGGCACGAGCCCTGGTTTTAGGCTATTGTGACATGATGCACTCCATAATATGCCCTTTTGGGCGGCCATCTTAGTTCTTTCATTAGGACAACAATGCCTCGAATACCTAGGTGTCTACTTTTTCCATCTCTCATCTGGCCTTGATTGTCTCGATGGGCCGTTGCCGCCCCTCTCTCGGCTTGTTGATACAAGGGGCAAGGGGCAAAAATAGACTCTGGACAGGCAATATTCTGATTTGGGTATTAACCACCATGCTGTTCTATTTTACCGCTGCGGAGTAGTCAAATGCCACTTTACTATAGATGACTATGAAGCCTCGGTCTGGATCTATCAAACACGGCTACCATCTTCCGTCGTATCTCAGTCGACGACTATAAAGCTCGGGGGATGTAGCTACTTCTCCGCCATACTCGGCTTGCATCTAGTTTCATCACAAATAATACCGTGCTTGGTTGTATCGAAAAGACCGACAACTATGAAGTCCACTCTGCTTTGTCTTCTGGCCCCCTGGGCGGCGTTCGCTGCCCCTGCCGAGGTCGCTCCGCGGCAGGCGACGGACAGCATCGACCAGCTGATTAAGGGCAAGGGAAAGCTGTACTACGGCACATGCACCGACCAGAACCGGCTGTCGACCGGCAAGTCCGCCGACGTCATCAAGGCGGATTTCGGCCAGGTGACGCCGGAGAACAGCATGAAGTGGGACGCGACCGAGTCCTCCGAGGGGAACTTCAACTTCGCCACGGCGGACTACCTCGTCGACTGGGCCACGACGAACAACAAGACGATCCGCGGCCACACCCTCTGCTGGCACTCGCAGCTGCCGGGCTGGGTGTCGAACGTCAGGGACAAGACGAAGCTGACCCAGGTCCTCCAAAACCACGTCACGACGCTGGTGTCGCGGTACAAGGGCAAGATCTACGCCTGGGTTAGTCTCGCCATCGACGGTAGGAAATTTTTTTCTAGGGAGGATAGGGAGGTTGACATATAGCTAGGACGTCGTGAACGAGATCTTCAACGAGGACGGGTCTCTGCGCCAGTCGGTCTTCTCCCAGGTCCTCGGCGAGGACTTCGTCCGCATCGCTTTCGAAGCCGCCCGCGCGGCAGACCCCGATGCTAAGCTGTACATCAACGACTACAACCTCGACCAGCCGAACTAGTACGTATACCTTGCAGCCCTCCGCCGTTCCACATGTTACCCTGATATACGTATAACCCGAATCTCTATCCCGAGGTCCCGTTCCAGGGAATCATCCTCGAGATCGTCTCTTACGAGGAAACCACTAACACTATGTGCCATAGCGCCAAGACGACGACGGGCATGATCGAGCACGTGAAGAAATGGATCGCGGCGGGCGTGCCCATCGACGGCATCGGGTCGCAGGCCCACCTGACGAGCGGGCTCGCCAGCCAAGCGGCGGCGACGATAAAGGCGCTGGCGGGCGCGGGCGTGAGCGAGGTCGCCTTCACCGAGGTCGACATCCAGACCGCGCCCGCCAACGACTACGCCGCCGTGACCAAGGCCTGCCTCGACGAGCCCAAGTGCGTCGGCATCACCGTCTGGGGCGTCCGGGATCCCGTAAGCGGCCTTGCTCTCTACCCTTCCCCCTCTCGCCGAAACGTGACCCCTTGTTGCTATCGTATCTACCTAGGAAAGCGTGCTAACCTAGAAAACGTGATAGGACTCATGGAGGGCCGGCACGAACCCGCTGCTCTTCGACAGCGGATTCAACCCTAAGCCAGCGTACACGGCCATCGTCGACGCCCTGAAATGAGCCGAGAACGGGTATCCGGGTTAGGAGCTGGGAAAACTAAGGGAAAAGAGAGGGTTTAAGGGGAGCCGAAGAGGCTGTCTCTTGATATCATTGTATATACTGCAAGACATGGCATCTAAACGTCGCGCGTTTCTGATATTCGTGAAAGACTGTGTCCCATTAGATGTCCTATGCCCAACGCCAAGTCTAGAAGACATCTCGGAGGAGCGGGAGGTGATGATTTATGCGGAGCAAAGGGTAGAACAGAACACGGCCTAAGTAGAGAGTAAGTCATGGCAATAATTTCAAGTTAGAAAAAGAAAAATGAGACCGACGGCGTTATAATTGGTAGCTAAGTTGTTAGCTGGGATATTAAGATGAAATAGAAATTAGGAGACTGATTTTTCTCCCCGCTCCCCCCCTGCGTTGCTTCGTCCTTTTCACCACACCACACCTAACCGGGCCAACATCTTCATATCGAGTCTCGAGGCTATTAATATATTTTGACCACCGTGCTCCTCCTGTCCATCCCTCTCCCCCCATCCTCCCTCATTCCCAGCTCCCACGCTCATCCTGGCCGTAAACATCGTAAGTAGGTAGGTACCAACACGCAACACAACCCTAGCACACACACACACACACACACACACACACACACACACACACACACACACCCGCGCAGGTACGCAAGGGACCCGAGCGAGCACCAGCGCACCGCACCGCTCACTTCTTAAACACGCCGAAGATCTTGTGCTTGAGCTTATCAGCGAGCCCGACGTTGTGCTGGAGCCGGGGCGCGTCCTCGGCGACCTTGCCGCTCTTCGTCGTCGTCGTCGCCGTCGCCGTCGTCGTCTTCTTCTCCTGCTTCTCCGGCCCGTCCTTGTCGTGGTGCTCTGCCAGGTGCACGTTGGCCGCGCCGCCGCGCCCCACGTGGAAGCTCTCGTCGTCGGCGGACGGCCGCGTCGCCGCCTCGGGGACTACTTCCTGGTCTGCGCGCGCCGTCGCCGCCGTTGCCGGCTTGTCTGCGTCTGCTATGTTGGCTGCGCCTGTTGTTTGCGGTCCCGCGGCGAAGGGGGCGTGTTAGATGGGGGTTTTGTCGCTTGCGTGTAGGAGGGAGGGGAGAGGTTGGATGAGTGAGTGAAAGGGGGGAGAGAGGGGATGAGGAGAGGGAGAGGATGGAAATGTACTTGCCTCCTCGGCCGGTGCTGAAGGCGCCGTCGCCGTGGCTGCCTAGCTCGCCCTGTCGCACGATCTCGCCGTCGACGTATTTGGTGTCGTCCGGGTTGATGTTACCGGCCCCGCCGCGGCCGTGGGATACCTCGGGCGTGGTCATCGTAGATGAGTGTTGTATGATGTATAGGTTATGTATGGTCTGCGACGAGTTAGGGATCTTGCTCAGCTATGTATGTGGTTGTGGGAATTGGAAGGTTCTTTGTCTGTGGTAATACGAAGACTACCTAGGTAAGAATATGACATATGACTAGATAGGTAACCATAAACAAACACGTATCTCCTAGCTACTATCTTCATCATTCGACATTACATACCTGAGATAGCTTGTGTTTGATGTTTTATCGAAGTTGGGAAAAAGAAGAGGAAAGAAGGAGGAAAAAAGAAGAATGGTGTAATGTCGTAAATCCTATTTTACTATCTTTTACACATGCGAACGAACCTCATCACATTAGTACAATCTACAACCCTTCCCTTTTTTTGACAGCCGCATCTAATTTTTTCCTCGTCTGCCTGTCAGAAAATCTCGGCAACTCCCTCGTCTGACCTTTTTTTATAATAATAGAAAAAAATATAAACGGTCCTATCAGCTCATGTCAAGAAAAAGGAAAAAAAAAACGCCCTGTCCAGATCAAGGCTCTAGGTCCGCGACCTAGCAAGATCGGACATGTCCAGGAGATATCCTATCCAAGCCACCGCTACATCGGGAAGCCTAAAACCAGGTCGGCAGCCAATCGTGTGCACGACATCCTGCTCCTTGCCGTGTACCGGATTCTAGAAGGATATTTGGTGGTGCAATTGGTAACAGTGCCTGACCAATCGTCCCTTAATTCGTACATAAATTGTCATCCTTTCCCCCTTCCCTTCTCCGCGCCCGCCCCCCCTCTTCCAGCCTTTTCAGCAATTCAGCCGTACCTGGTGCTTCCTCGCCTCGGTAGCTGTGAGCTATACTGTGTGATGTTATGTTATGTGTAAGTCCATGTTCATGGAACCTCGGGAAGAAGATGAAATTGTTATCTATTAGTTGACCCCTGACGTATACGGGTATGTAATACATAATTCTAGCTTCTAATCAACCGATAAGATGATGGATTATCATTGGTTACTTATCAACCTTCGCAAGGATTTGATAGAGAGTGCCAAGGTGAATAGTGCACTACTGTAGCTCTGGCCTTGAATTATCAGACGATCAGTGGTAGGTTTATATTTATAAGGAGAGCTAGAGCCTAAAATATTTCTGACTCGGGGGGGCTATGAACAAATCAAGATGTTTTATCGTCCCTTTAAATTCGCTTACCTACACATTAGATATCTCTTACAAGGCCTACCGTGGACGTAGAACGATACGATAATTCTTTATGAAACCTGGCCCGATTTCTGCAGGAAGCCGATGACGAGAAAGGTACGGACACGGAGTATGGGTTACTTACCTACATATAGGTAACAAGGCAAATACAAACCTATGATATTACATGTATAGAAACATCGGTGTGTCTTGTCGCGTTTGTATTTTTTTTGTTGATCTGAGCCTGCCTACATTTTCTGCAATGGGGTTCGAGAACGGAATACGTTGCGTCAAGTATATCGGTATCCCCCCATATACCGACGAAACAGTTGCTCAAAAAGAATGGCGATCGGAAGCACTGCATCGAGGCTGATTCTCTTGGTCGCCGATCTATCTGCAGGTGATTTCGGTAGTGTTTTTTGTAGCGTTTGTTAACTACTACGTACGAGAAGGGAGTAAGTGATAAGTATGTGTTGAAGGAGTGGAAGACGTCTTGAGTTATAAGACTTTTATTATGAGGCCTGAACGTCTAGTGGATATTACTAGTTCTTGTGCAGGGTAACACCAAAGACCATCAAGACAGGAGCAGACACTTGGCCTATGATGAGGTCGTTTCCTGGGGGTACGACTTGGAGATACTCGTAATTTGATCAACGTCAGTATCCGGTAACACATCATATTTCACCATTCTGGCTGCAGTCTCTTAGAATCAAAAAAAGGGGTTGGCTATCTCACATTTTGGATCAGACGGATATGCTCAACGAGTATCGGTCGAAAATAGAAGTATTAACGGATGAATAATAAATGACTGGGCTTTGGTAGAGAGCCTCTCTGCATCGTCAACAAACCCGAGAGTAATTAATGTTTGTTGAAGAAATGTCGATCATCTCCAACTTATTTCCTTAGAAAGCAATCTCAACAACATGTGCGAGCTGTGATTGGTGACTGTCTGCTTGCTACATCTAGCTAAAATTAATATTTGATATACATCTCTCTGCTCACTTATAAAGGCGAGGTTGATATAGTTGGGCGATTCGAGATGAGTTCAGACTGGTCATCGATGTGTGTTCATCTCGCATCTCGCATCTCGTGCTTCAGTATAGACGATTCCATCCTCTTCACTGGTGCAACATATTCATTCGGTCTGGCGGTAAGGTATGCAAGCTGTTTCTTAATGTTGCAGTCGACAACTCTGTATTGGGCACTTGTATTAGCACGACCTTGACATAGAAGATGCCGACAGCCAATGAAATAATATGTAATCGATGATGTGCCCTACTCCAATTATCTCTCGTCGTATACTCTGTCGCTAAGATAGCTGCAACTCATCTCATGCTAGCAAAAGGGGTACGTCCGTTGGAAGCCATCGTCCGGATTTTCCGCATGCTCACGAGGCTTAAGTCACGATGACCAACTTGTCGACGATGTTTGTAGGACCTGGAGTCAGTTACCAGGCTATAGCCTTGCGTCGAAGCGGAGTGCATGACACCGAGAATAGTGCGATTTACCGAAGAACGCTCCATGAGATAGACGGTCACTTTCAAGTTACACTTCGTATGTATTGCTTCCAGTTTGTTGTTTCATATGTTGAGAAATAATAGGGTCGACAGCGCTTCGTTTGATGGAACCTCTGAATAAACGTCTGCAGGGACCGGAAGTTCGGCAAGCGCTTGCCTATAATACATCTTTAAGTAGATCTAGCGAGTGATACTCGATACCCTGTCAGCCTTCCATTCTCGTGGGTATGTAGTCCCCTGATGCAGAAGACTTTTTTTTTTTTTCCGTAGCCGCTATGATCATGAGGCTTGGCACATCGAGATTATAACAGTGACGATTTTATTTCCAGATCAGGCCATGTGATGATTTCCTCTATCCATTCAAGACGTCTCGTTGTCATTCATACCTACCCGTAACCAACTTTTTTTAAGAGAAATTTTTTTTTAAAAAAAAAGGGGGAGGGGGGATGTAAGATTGCGTGCCGGGGCACGTGTAAGTCAAGGTATCTGACGCGAGAAGGTAAAAGAACGGAAAGATGGAGGGCTAAGATAAGCGTGCATCTAGCACGGCACACAAGTAAAGAAATACACTTAATAAGGCAGGTAAACGAATAGGAAGGGGCGCGTGGTACTGGCTTATCTGCTCATAATGTTAGTATGTTAGTTGATGAGCAGGATATATAGAGCAGGTATGGGTCACGACGGCGTCTCACGAGCTAAATACCATTCAACTAGAGGTTACATCAGAGTCCAAACGGGCTTTTCTGGCCACACTGGACATCCTAATCGAATTTAATAGACTCCTTAATCTTCCCCATGGTCATCTCCACGATCTGACCTATGACATGACAGCCAATATCGATGCCGGAGCTAGGTCGATTTAGCTCGTGATAGAACAACTTCCCGGCACCCCGGATCCATCCAGACTTGTCTTCGCGGAGTCGTGTGGGGAAAAATATTAGAAGGAGTGTGGGGTCATTGTCATTTAACTCGAACATGTCTAAATATACCTCCATTAAACAACAATATACACCCATATGGAAGTCCAGAGATTCGTGATACTATCCTAATTACACCAGACGGTTGTTCACAAGATATGGTCCGAAGACTCTTTTAAATGTAACGAATTAAACATGACTACCTCTTTTATGCACCTCGTAGCCAAGAATATCTCTTCCTCTGACACCCATACAAAGAACATACACCTGAATGCGTAGTAGATGGAGAGCGGCGGTTCGACGAACAAAACAAAATCCGGGATTAATAATTCTTATGTTTTTAGATCACGAAATACCAACAATACATTACCCCAAGAACTAAGTTACCTCCTACCTACATGTAGGTATCTATGTAGATTTTGGAGACCAATCTCTTATATATGTACCTACATATGTACGTGTAGCTTTAATGTTCTAGATTCCATGTAACGAAAATAGGAAAGTAACAAGAAGGACAAAATGTATACTATGGTAAGGCGCAGTAGATAGTTCACGGTACCTACTATTTATGTACCTTATATGTAAGTTAGGGTATTATTACATTAGGTACATACAGGTAGTTATGTATGATGTATGATATAATTGGTGAGTACCTCCCCTTAGGTGCTTACATACCAAATAGTCGAAAAGATCGTCAGGGGAAACTATGCGATCAGATCAGGGACCTTGTGTTAGCCAAGGTCTTCCCGCGTACTATGTACGAGTAATTTCCTAAAATACGGACTCGGGTCCAATCATGAGAGATGACCCAATCCTTCCCCTCAAGATTTCATTCCCACTACGTGATTCTGTCACGGGGGTTATGTAGGTACGCGCTAAGGGCTAAGGGGATCGCTGAGGGGGAGAGAGGGGAAACTACATATTATGTAC
Organism: Hypoxylon lienhwacheense; assembly: GCA_902806505.1. Classification (NCBI taxonomy): domain Eukaryota; kingdom Fungi; phylum Ascomycota; class Sordariomycetes; order Xylariales; family Hypoxylaceae; genus Hypoxylon; species Hypoxylon lienhwacheense. The sequence continues at coordinate 2,073,114 of CADCWW010000003.1, read as the reverse complement.
ATGTATTCAAGTATTGTACTCTGCACCACTTTTCTTTTTTGGAGAAGGGCGCCTCTTACGCGGTACAACCCCATGATGTGACCATGTTACCAACATACCTTAAGTCCATGCCTAGCCTTATCAAGCATGCTATACCCTGTACGCGTTGTGGTTAGGAAAGAGCGCGAGGACACTACGACGCCATACTTCCTGCATGCGCGCCGCTATATGTGCCACTATGGAGATACTTCGCGCCTTCCGGTCCTTCCCTCGGGGAAGGAGAAGAGAAAGAATAAAATATGATGCTTACATTTAGTAGTGTATATCGAAGCATTTGTTTGTGTGGAGCCTCGGTACGTTTTTTACTTTTTACTTTTTTCTTTATTTTTATTATATTTCCGTATATACATGTACATAGTAGGTACCTACTTACAGGTAGAGAGAAAAGTGCATTCCTGGTCGAGATCGTCTTTCTTCCCATTATCATTTTTCCTATATGTATAGGACCTTCTTCTTGGTTATTCAAAAGATTTGGTCTTCCTATCTTATCACATACACACACACACACACACCCCGTCCGGATCACTCATGTCACCTTTGTATATATAGAAAATCACTTCTTCATAGATGGCTGCCTCGATTATTGTCAAGGCGCTTACAGCCTCCTTTCTTGTAATACCTGGCCTTGCCCTACCTCACGATCCATCTGGTGATAATCACTTTCGAACCAGAGCTAATTCTGATCGTAAGCCCCTTTCGTTGACCTAATATTCATTTTATATACTAATACCCGGCTACCCGGTAGTTATACAACCTGTCTATCAGTCTCTGCCTCTCGGCTCCATCAAGCCACGAGGATGGTTCCAAGACCAGTTACAGCTCGAGGCTAACGGACTTGCCGGGAACTTATTTGACTTTTACCGTTTCGTCCAGGATTCCATGTGGATAGGTGGTTCGACGGAGTATTCTGTTCTCCATGAATCATCTCCATATTGGTTCAATGGCCTCGTGCCTCTTGCCTTTGGGTTGGATGACTCGAGGCTGAAGGGGCAGATCTCTTCCTTTTTGGACTACGTCCTTGACCACCAACAGGATGATGGCTGGCTTGGACCAGAGACGACCCCCGAGTCTCGAGGCTTGTGGGCTCGTTGCTATTTTCTAGTCGGTTTGATGGTGAGTACAGTCTGCAACAATCGAGAACTCTCGATCTACGAGTACCTCGAGTAGTCGTTGGCCTACGCACCTGTCCCCGTATCACCCAGCTAATTGTGGTAGCAATATGCCCAAGCGGATCCTTCACAAACGGACAGAATCGTAGATTCTATGCATCGTTACATCGTGCTTGCCAATAGCATGTTGAAAGATAATTATACCGGACTCATTCAGAGAGATGGTCAAGATTTCGATGGAGATGGGTTCGGTGCTATGAGAGCTCATGAAATGCATATTCCCCTGCAGTGGCTTTATGAGAACTATCCTCGAAATAATTCGCAGTTAATCTGGGAAACCATGGAGCTCATGATTAATGGCAGTGTGGCGGCCGAGAGTGACTGGAGGACGTATTGGGTGAAAGGTGTATACCCGGAAGTTACATATACACCCAGAAACGAGCCATTCAAAGAACTATTTAATCACGGGGTCAACATGGCTGAAGGTATGACTTAGGTACATTGTTAGCCGTGAGAGTAAAATGATTTGCTGACGCAAGATAGGTCTCCGATACCCCCTATCAATATACCGGATGAGCCACGACGAAGCGTTAAAGACGCAGACCAGAACGGCGGTAGATTTGTTATCGCAATATCACAAATCTCTTGCTGGAACTATCATCGGCGATGAATTCATCACTGACCTTAACCCGATCAGGGGCGCCGAATTGTGTACTGCGGCAGAAATGACATTCTCTATGGCGTACATCTATCAATACCTCGGCGACAATGACCTGGCGGATTGGGCAGAGCAAGTGGCGTTTAACGCTGTGCCTGGCTCGATCTTCCCAGACTGGTGGTCGCATCAATATGTGCAGCAGGAAAACCAAGTGAGTTGATGATTTCAAATTCATACGAATCACACTAATTGTGAACTACAGCCTTGGTCGCATAACCTTTCGGTCTCGCCTGGAATGTGGACGAATGTCGGATCTCAAGGAAACGTCTTCGGTTTGGAGCCCAACTATGTAAGGTTCTCCCAGTTTTCGTCATTTTGAGGATAATCGCTGACCTCTTTCGTAGCCTTGCTGTACGGTTAATCACCCGCAGGCATATCCGAAGTTCCTCGCGAATTCCTTCACTCTCACCCAAGACGGAGGGATCGCTCATGTGTTACTCATCCCCGGAGAGGTCACTACTTCGTTGGGTAACAACAACGTAACCATCCAGGCCAATACCAACTACCCGTTTGGGATGACCCTGAGTTACTCGATCACGGCTACGGATGACTTTACGTTCTACGTACGTATTCCAACTTGGGCGGACCAATCCAGCACGGTCGTAGGACCATCTAGTCAATCTACCCAGCAGATTTCTCCGTCAAACGAGGGACTCCAGAAGTTCGAAGTTGGCAAAGGCTTTAGCTTCATCAGCATCAACCTCGAGACAGAGCCGCGCGTGGTCACGAGGGCCAACAACACGGCCGCCATATACTACGGACCACTTTTATATAGCCTCTACATCGATGCCAACGTGTCAGAGATAGCGCCGGTAGCATTTAGCGGCGATTCGATTCCAACTACTAGTACCACTTCGCACACACATGACCATGTCGTCGAGCCAGCGAGTATCTGGAATATTGCGATCGACACATCTCAAGTTATGGCGGTGAAGGCGAACGTATCTACCTTGTCCAACCCGATCTGGGATCTCGGAGCGCCTCCACTGGAGCTTCGCGTGGCCGCGGTAGAGATTGACTGGCCTCTCGAATATGACACCGCGGCGAATCCTCCTCTCAAGCCAAACATCACCGGCAAGCCTTTCAGCGCACGTTTTGTGCCTTTTGGAAGTGCCAAGATACATATGGCGCATCTCCCTGTTGTTGAATTAGATAGGGTAGATCTGTCCAGTTGACAATCAGTCCCTTGGGTGGGCGGATATGGTTCACAGACGGTCATGGCGATAGAACACGAGGATTAGATTTAGCTTTCTTGTATTCACTTTGGGTCATATGAACATATTTTACACTAATTACCTGCGTGGTATGCATTATGAGAACGTGCACCAATTTTATCGTACACCTGTTTTAATAGAATAGGGGTAAGGTAGATATTTTTCTACCATAGATTCACCACGTACCCCTAACTACTAGATATGTGGCGGTACTATTATTACAAGGAGGCAGATACTGATGAAGACGGGAGCGAATCAAGGTGAACAATCTAAATCATTACTCAACTACTACCTACTACCTCCCACTCACTCACTCCCTTTATTTTTAATTATATATTTAAGAAACATAATCTCGAAAATCAGCCTAACAAAATAACTCGTCCCCCTCCCCCTTTACAGCTCTGATAGCCACGCGATCGGTCCCAGCCCTAGCCTAGTGCTGCTCCTCCTCGGCGGCGATAGCGGCGTCGTCGTTACCGTCGTGGGAGTCGACGTGCTTGTGGGGGGGGAAGTCGAGGTCGTCGCCGTCGCGGACGTTGTGGCGGCCGTAGCGCTTCCTCCAGGCGCCGATGACGATCTCGCCGCCCTGGTCGGGGGCGCAGAAGGTGTCGAGCTCGCGCATGGCCTCGACGAGCTCGGCGCGGCAGGTGGGGTTCTCGCCGCCGGTGGAGCAGGCGCTGACGACGACGAGCCCCCACACGAGCGACTTGCACGACCGCCGCGGGATCCAGCCCTCGTCCGGCCCCGTCTCGATCCAGTCCAGGTACTTGGCGTACGCCCGCAGGTAGTCGGGCCGCTGGATCCGCCGCTCCCGGCACCGCGTCTCCCGCGTCGGGAACTGGCCCTCGCACTTGCCCGGCTCCTTGCGCGGCGCCAGCGCGGACGCGGTCTCGTTGCCGTGCGCCGTCGCGTTCAGGCTCGCCGGCACGGCGGCCGCGCGGAGCCAGGCCTCGTCTTCGTGCGTGCGGACGGCGCGGGAGAAGTCCATCTTGTTGTTGACGTAGGGGATGGTGTACACTTGGTGAGGAGAAAGGAGAGGGGGGGGAGGTGTTAGTTTATTATCTGACGTTTTCTAAGACAGAGGAGAAGGGAAAGGAGTAGGGATAGACGACTTACTTCCGTCGTGCAGGTCGGCAAAGGACTTGATGGTGCCCGCGGCGCTGGCGACGCCGGCGAGGCTTAGGAGAGCGTTGATGAACTTCATTTTTCTGTCTTTTGTTCTTCTTCTTTTGCGAGTTATCAGGTAGAGTAGAGAGAATAGGGGAGCTTCTTGTCCTTGCTTTGGCGGTTTCTGGTCTTGGTGTATGAAGAGAGAGGCTGTTTTCGATGCTGGTGGGATGAGAAGGACTCCCGGGAGAGGGACGAGGTTGGGGAGCTATTTGTACCCATTTTCGCCCACTTGGACCCCCCCTTCGACCTATGGTGTTATGCTGACCTCTCTAGTCTAAGGTAGCTAGGAGCCATGTGCTCAAGTGTAGATGCGGTGATCAGCCGGGTCGAGCTAAGTTTCGCTATGGCATCGTGTCTAGACATAGGACTATCTAGTGAGCTGCGTGGCTTTGTTAGTCGGGCTACCTGAGGTTAATTCTGCGTATAGCACGTTCGAAAGTTAAGAAAAAAAAGGAGGGGAAAGAAAAGCTACGACTACGTCTGATGTTACTATCGAACTCTGTTCCTGGATATTATCTCTACACCTACATACAAAATCGTCTGTGTATTGGAACCCAGAGCGCCCGTCTACGTAAATATATCGAAAAAAGAGTTTCTCATCCCTCTCGTCACATATACGCTCTACCGCCCATGTGTCTCCTCCCCCGGTCCAAGAAAATGTCAGATCTTCCAGAGCCCGTGCTGATATGAAGCGAGAAGCTACCTTCCGTCACCATGCTCGGGGCAACAGTGAAGCTTCTTTTTTCTTTTTTTTTTCTTTTACAATGATTCATCCGTGTCATAAGCGCCGTCTGGCTGGCTATTACCACCCTTGATGGCCGCGTCGCTGGCGTCATTGCGCTCTCTAGCCCGCATCGCGGCCTCCTTCTTCAACTGCCTCTCTATTAGTGGCGTCCTGACCACGACCGAGTTCTTGTTCTCGCCGTAGTGGACGAGGTAGGTCTTGTAGCTCGCCGCACGGAACGCGTTGAACTTCTTCCTCTCCTGGTCCGCCATGCGCGAGAGGGCGACCTTGGCCCGCACCCTGGCGTCGATGCTCATCGACTTCCCCGGACAGTCGTCGCTCAGCAGGTCCTCGAGCTGGTCGCTCCAGTTTCTCATCTCAGTCAGGATGAGGCGGTGGAGCATGAGGAATATGGGCCCGTGGCCGTCGTCGCTGACGCCCACGGTGTGGAGAGAGTTCCTGTGGCACTTCTGACACTCGCACACGAAGGTTAGGAGGTACGCGTGCACCATCTCGTGCATGAGCTGACCTACGACAGCCCCGAGCTCGTACGTCCGACCGCCGGAGCCGATGTTGAGGTTGATCTGGACGTACCTGCGCTCGCGCACCCTGCGCGAGTAGCTTTCGCCCTTGAGCCTGTGGCTGATGCGCAGCGGGTCCCTCCCGGCCACGTCCAGCCCGCTCTCGACCTCCACGTTGCGCCGCAGTTGCTCGAAGAAGAAGAACTGGTCCAGCGCGTCGAAGAATAACCTGATGTCCTGCCGGAACCGCACCAGCGACCCGCCGGCCTCTACCTTGTGCCCGAACGCGTTCTTGCGCTCCCTGAACCTCAGCACGAACGCGTCCCGCGCCATCGTCTGCCTCGAGCTCAGCTGCTCGCTCGACCGCCCGTAGAAGGCCATGACGGTGAAGTTGAGCAGCGGCCGCGCCTGGTAGCTGCCTCTACGGAGGGCGACGTTTTGGAAGCGTCCGAAAGGGGCGTACTTGGTCAGCGTACCATGCTTGACTTCCTCCTTCGTGGCTTTCTCCGCCACAATGTCGTCCTCTTCCTTCACCTTTGACATGAGTGTGTATAGCTATCAAGGCCCTGTCGGTTATCAGTCTAACAAGACAATCGAATACTTAGCTAGAATTTAGTAATTTTGGATGCTGAATGGTGATGAGCATCGGACTATTCCGTTTGAGCTTTCAGAACTGATTGATATTTATACCATAGACCCTGTCGGCAGATATATATAACGGCTTCTTTATAGATGTATGAATCATCTGTACGTTAGCTAGATACTTCTGAGACCTTCGAACTCGGACGACATACACCCGAGGCATCGTTTCCATTACCTTCTCGTTTGTAAGCCCTCCAGCGTGTAAGACCATGCAAGACAGGTCTCGACTGACATCTACGTACAGCCTTAGACATACCTAATTATACTCATTATCTCTGACGTTCTCGAATCAGTCTCACTTTGCAGCTTTGTAACGGAATTTTTTGATTTTTTACATTAGGTACTCACTTGGGTATCATACTATAGGAGGTACGTTAACGAATCAACTTGTAGACTTAGGATAGTAAGAATATTACCGCCCTTACCTTGAGCGAGGCAATACTCCCTGAAATCATAGTCTCCTAATTACTACGTATCACACGTATAAGCGTTCAATGACTTTTATCATTACTATATTGATATGCAAAAGCTTCATCATGATTATTAACATTTGTTTTTGATAACGAAAACCGCGTGGGTGGACTGTCCGTCTAACCAGTTACAACACACCCAAATGCCCAAAGAAGAACCCCTTTTTTTAAAGACTATGTAGGCGTTCCTTCTCGGCTCGCTCTTGTTTCTTTCCTGCTCAAGAAACTTCTTCGTATGCCGCTGCTGCTCACACTTCTTGGGCTCTCTGAATTTGCTTCTATGAACGTGCTCTTCATGACCACGGCTCCAGTACCGATTCTAATCTCCTTCTCGCCACCGCCGCTCTCATCTACGAAATATAACGCTTCCCCTAGGTCGTCGTCGCTGCCAAATGTGTGGTGATTCTTTACTTCGATACGGAACTGCGTATCGGCAGTGCATGTGTGCTTAAAGCTTTCGTCGAATCGTACTATATCCGGCGACTCGTGGTGTTTTGTCTTGGCAATTGTCCTTTCTCTAGGCGTTAATTGTTTAATCAAGACGTAAATGTCTGATGATGGCGGGTATCCCGATGCCGATACCACAGTGAATGTGGCTGTCCCGGCACCAGCGGTGCCCGGAGCTAGGCTGTGGATGGAGACACCACCTAAGCTAGGATTTCGTGCGTGGGCCTTCGCGCCGTTGCCGTTAGGCGTCACGGGGCGTGAGGCTTCGCCATCCGCGCCCAACCCTGTCGACCGTTTAAGACCAGTGCCGGGAATAGGGGCATCGGGTCCATTCGTTACGATCGTGGGTATGTCAGAGTTACTGGATGTTAATGTCAAGCCATTGCCCTCTTCGTCCTTCTTGCCCCGGAACCCACGCTTGATAAAACTGGCGCCTTTGCCAACACCATGTCCAACAACACCGGCTACCGCGACGCCGCCTTTGACTGGGGCGCCGACGACACCAGTTACGATCCGACCTGGGCCGCCGAATGTGCCCGAGAAGGTGCCGGTGCCAAGTCGAGAGCGTGTCACGTAATCCGGTCTGAAGAGAAGTCGTAATCTAATAGAGCCGGACTTTCCATCCAAAAGCAACCTGAGTTCTTTAGCCCTGAACGGGTCAAGCTGCTCCAGATTGATGTCGGTTCCACCCAAGAAATCGGGCTTGTCCGCAAAATCGTAATCGTAGACTTTGCAAGTGAATTTAGCGGCGGTCCGTGACGGTACGGCAACCTCGAAGAACTCGTTCCACACGGGGTTGAGTGTCTTTTTCTGCGTCTTGGTCTTAAACACATCCTGTCCGTTAAGCTCAAATTTGCAGTAGGGATCACTCTTGCCGTTCGAGTCAGCTGGAGGCAAATCTGTCGCATCCAACACATCGACGCGAAGATTGCCCATATTGTTAATGCTCTCACTAGGGTCCAGTTGCATCTTAACGGGGATGTATTTTAAGCTAACCCTGATCGTGGCCGTTCTGTTTTCTTCGTCTTTCAGCCTTAATACCGTAGGGTTGTTCTGGAACTGTCAGCGACACAGCGAATAGACCGATCGACTCGCGGAGCAACTTACCAAGCACTGTTTGAGAGTGTCAAGCGTATTCCCCGTCAGACGAGCCATAGTATGATCTTCGTCGCGTTCTTCACCTGGCTTCTCGCGTTTCTCTCTTAGTTTGAGGGTTAGTCGCGAAAATTCCAGTTCACGAATAAAGCAGTCGCCGATCTCGTCAAATTTGAAGACCTTATTTTTAGCAGTACCGGAGATATAGGAGGGATACAACATATCATCGACGTAAATCTCGAGATGCGCTCCGCTCTTCGGCATTTCGGCGTCTAAGAGCTTGAAGATGAGGAATCCAGATTCATATTTAAGTAGCTCCTGGGGAGTAAGGTGGACCTTGGGGCGCTCCCGTGGCGCCTCGCGAGATTTTCGTTCTGATGTAGTTGACCTGGGAGAGACTGGCGACTTCGGAACAGTCGGCGATGTTGATGTATTTGACTCTTTGGTGCTTTCTTTCCTATCCAGCGCAGAGATCTTTCCGCCCTCTGCCGGCCGGGGAACGTCAAGAGACGGTTTTGGTGCTTCCGAACTCGCTTCTTTCTCCTTCGACTGCTCTTCCTCTTCCTCTTCTTCGGGATCTGCAACATTTATGCATGGATAGAACGAGACAGTGTATGTGAGTATTCCCTTTGCAATACCCTTACCATGTAACCGGAGGCCTCCATCTTGTACCCGCTTGGTGTCGTGAACGAGGTATTCTCCGGTTTCCTCATCGTCTGTAATATAGTCGCCTGCAAAGACTTCAACGGAACCCAAGCTGCGATCCTTGCCCATCTTCTCTGCATCCATGACCTCAAGCGTTAGACGATCTCTAGCTGAGTGCATGGACACATAAATGATCTCATCCCACTCAGGACTAAGTGTGTTGCGATGCGTTACTGTTCGGCCTTTCTCAATGCCAGAAAGGAGCACACGAACATAGGGATCCGATTTACCCATAGTCTCGAAGTTCCGTAAGTTACGAGCGCTCTTGAAATGTAGACGCATCACGCCGATGGGGGTTTGGTACCCTCCAGTACCCGCCAACACGCCGGATAAGGCCACGGGTTTCCACTGCGCAGTCAGCTTCGCTCGCCCGGTTTTCACACCTGATAAATTATACCATTCGTGGCCCTTCTCCATCATATCAAGCATATCGTCAAGCTTGATTTGGTGTGTGCCAATAAGCTGATCGCCGGCAAGTTCGCGATCATCTTTGATAGCAAGACCCAGCTTAGCGTTCTTCCGATCCGTGATGAGTATTTCCTTAGATCCGTTGTCCCAGATCGGGTTGTTAGTACGCTTAAGTTTCTTAGTATGATGCACTTCCTTGCCGTTGAGTAACAAAATCGCGTATGGGTTGAGTAAGCCAACTAAACTCTTCGTGCCATCAAGATCCTTTGCTTGCTCGATCGTATATCGCAGGATACCCGTGTTAGACTCCGGTGGCGGCTCTTCCTTTCCATCGTGCTCCGTAGCCTCCAAAACAGGGAAGAAGCGAACATCGGCATTTAGAACACCCCGAGCCTTGCCATGAGCGACGACTTCTAGTCGCTCGTTTTCATACACGCCGAGCTCTTCTACTCGTTCGAGTGGGAATGATGCGACACCAAGTTCCTTGTCCTTGCGGAAATCGTTATAGTCATAAATAACGAGATCGAGCGAGTCATTAAACGACGTGATGATAACATAATGCGTCTCATTCCACCTCGGGTTGGGCGTGTCCTTGATGACCTTGGTCTGGGCGAGAGGAGCCCGTTTATTCAAAGTGACCACAGTGTACGGATCAGGATTGCCGGCAAAATTATCAGGGTTCTTGAGACCTTGAGCTCCATGTAGCGTAACCGCGATCACGCCGATAGCTTGGTCGACAGGAGAACCTGCAAGCATCTTGGCTACCTCGATAGGGAAGACGTTTGGAGCATACATCATCGGGGCTAGGTTCCCATGAATCTGTTCTTGGATGAACCGCTCTAGGCCGGGAATAAAATTGATATCAAACCCGAACGTTTCGCCACCAAGAGGCTTACAGACGTAGTCGATCTCGGGACGCTCGAGAAAGCACATCTCAACTTTCTCGATGTGAGGGAAGGGGAACTGCAACTTGATCTTTAGGCGCATAATGCCAGAGAAGGCCATATCCTCTACGATGACATCAAGACCTTTGCTGATCATAGCCTTGCCTATGCGAATCTCAAGCACGACCTTAGGGTTGATCTTGTTTTGGACTTGGCGAGCAGTCATATCCTCTGTATCTTTCGGAGTGAAGCTGAACTTCCAGTCCATGATGATAGTATCATCCTCGGCCTTAGGATAAGTCTTCACATGATCCATCCTAGGTGGTTTAGATCCCAGAGTGAACGTTTTTAGTCGTAGACTATCCAAAAAGGAGGGAGTTGCGGTGCTCAGGACTTGATCGACGGAATTGATGACGGTCTGGGCCAGGACTGGCTGATAAATGGGCCAAAACTTTACTAGGAACGAGTTTATCCACTCGACAGATTCATGGTCGGTATCCAGCTTCTTAAGTGACATTTCTCGGGTAATATCGTCGCGGAAATTCCTTCGTACTCGCCTAATCGATGTCCGGTAGTACGTGGAACAGCCGGCCATGATGATGATGACCCAGCCTAAGCCGCCTCCGAGTACAGCAACCAGCCAAGAGGAGAGGCAAGCAAAGATGATAATCGCCGCATTGTGATACCATTCTGTAAGCCCAGTCAACATTAGCAAGCGCATTATGAAGTTACGCCGGAGTCGGGAAGAGCCAACCTCCAAAATACTGGTCGGGAATATTGTCCTCCAACCAGGTAGAATGATCCAGTAAACTATCACCCTCCATAACACTGTCGACAGGCCAACCGAATCGCTGAGTCCATCCGATCTTGGCGGCAAGGTCTTCCTGCTCTTCAACAGCCTTCTCATCCACGATTGACTTCCCATCCGAGTCTTTGGGAGTCTCAATAGCGCCGGCCTTAGAGGGAGAAGGAAGTTCGTAATTGGCCTTGTCACCACCGTCAACATCGGTAACGATGGCTACACCTCTCGGCTTCCGCGAACGACGAGGATCATTAGCCGTGGCCTAAAGAGAAGTAGACCAATTAGTTTTTCTGCCCTGACGGAACGATTTTGATGAACGTACGGCCTTAGCCTGGGCTTTCTTCTCCTCCGGACTTGCATCTGGATCGAATGTAAAAGCAGCTACGCCTGCATTTTTGCTTTCCTCGACTAATTTCTTTTGAGCTTCGTCAGGGGTGACAGAAGATTCGGGATCGCGAGAAGCTTCAAGAGCTCCCTGTTGCTTGAGCTCGGCGGCATCCTGTTCCGTAGCCATGGTGATGACGTTCTATTTAGGAAGAGAGGAGGGAGGCCTCTGCTGCTCAAGCAGCTCAAATAAGCGAAAAAGGACAAGTCGTGGGTCGATGTTATAGGAAGCGTATGGATATGGGAATGGAATGGATAATTGAGCTAATCGTGGAGATAATCGTTGAGGTAACCGAACGTGGAGAAGTTGACGGAGTTGAATAAAAGAAATCAAGTTGAGCTAAATGAGTGTAGCGGGTGACATAAAAGGTGGGATCGATAATATTATTAAGTTGTCCGACATAGAATGTAGTATCTAAATACAGCTAAAAGATACTAGTGAGTTTAGAATAGCTAAGGATATCCTTGGATCGAGTAGTGTATTACAAACCTTACTACATATGAGGTAGGTAGTTAAGGAAATGTAAGGGCGAGGCGGGTAAGCTAGTCATAGTTCGTCAGCCTATATTGATACCAGCTATGCATTTTGAAATTGCAAGTTAACTATACCATATATTCGTACTACTGGGAATGATAAGAGAAGGAGAAGGAGGGGAAGAAGGAAAGAAAAATAAAAGTGAAAAGAAAAAAAAGGAAACGGAGAAAGGATGAAAAAGGGTAAAAAAAGAAAACGAAGGAAGGTTATCTGGTTAAGAGGTTGAAGTTAGCGATGAGTATACGAAGAAGAAAAAAAAATAAAATAAAATAAAAAGCTTAAGCTCGAAGTTAAGAAAGACACGCAGCGCCTCGTTTTCTAACTAAAAGTTTAAGTGGTCCCCTCCCCCAATTCCACTGGACATTGAAGTTACATACGGGCTTAGCTTATGTATTTTAGTGCAATACGTGCGTGCTGAACATTGCATGTGTTGTACATACTATGTAGTACCTTTACCCCCTGTTTCCCAGGTACTAATACTAGGTATCTCCAGATGTTCCCAGATTCATGGCTCCAAGTGGCTCCAAACGACGTAATTGTATCAGGGATAGTACCATCTACGAGACCTACTACACTATGTATACATGGGGATGTCCCTCAAATTCTAGCCAATGGAGAGAATAATCTTAGGCGAACGCCGCACATAACCAAGGTATTTTTTTTTTTTGCGTACATATGTACGATTCCTTCAATATCAAGTTTTATGTAGGTATATATTTTAAATGTCCCTAACATATTTTTCTTCATACCTTACATATCACTTAAGTAGCAGTAGGACTTATATGCATCGTTCGTATTTTGAAGATCTCATATTCTTTTCGGGGTAGACTAACATCCATATGTATTAGTAGTTGATCGAACCTTGATTTTTGGGGTTGTTGAACGATATGGTGCAAGGGTATAACCTATTAAGTGTCCAAATGTAGCAGTAACTTACAAAGTAGCAAGACATAATCCCAGCTGATATATGTACATACTTACCTGACATCACGTCGTACATACGTAGTACGTAGTACGTACATACATTCCATCACTTTGAAGCTGATCTCTTCCAGTTTAACTTATCGTGCATACACTTATAAAGCACAACACAATAATACAATACCTATTACATACCTCTAGACATTCGACTACTAAGTATGGTAGATACCCAGATAATATGTGTGTTAGAATAACAGAATGACTGACGGATGATGAGTAGGATGAAGATGATATGCGGCACCGCCACCATGATTATTATCAGCTAATACGGCATACTGCAGTAATATATGTAGATGCAAACATATCTTTGCCTTTATCAGATAGTAGACATGTCACAGACCGCCAGACTATGCTTTATTTTGCGAGATTCGTCTCTCTGTTTACATGATGTGCCTTTATTTGAATTATGCTCGGAGCCGAAGAGTGGTTTTATTTTCTTATAACTTACCTAGGTAGGTATGAATAATGTAAACAACGAGACCTTATAAGTGATGTTCTCATTCATGGTCAAAACAATCTGCATGTAAATATGATAAGTAACACGTTACGTTACGACACACGCATACGAAAGCGCTGAGGTGGTTTTAAACCTGCTTTGTATGTACTGGTACTTTATGTGAGGTCATTTTCCAAGACGCCGATTAACCGACCCTGACCCTTCTCCACCAACTTTGAATTCTAAAGCAAGTCTTATTACCTACACGTGGAACACATGCACTTCTACCACATTTAAAGGTGTATACATGATACGGTATAATGTATGTACTGTCTGACTGTCACCCCGATAGTACAAGTTACCTCATTCCATTGTTCAATCAACAACCAATTGTCTTTATCTAAAGTTTTTGTTGGACAATCACTTCCACCAGAATCTACCATGTTTCTCTATCAATGTCGCAGTAAGATCTATAACTGTAAACGAGCATGATGCATCATCTGATTGGCATGTAAGCCTAACTTACCTCCCATCGAGATTTGATTTAATATGATAATAGATATAGATATTAGATCTTTCTATAATTCTGGTATTTGCAATACTCTTCAATAATTATATGGGCACATTATTAGAGTTATCGCATTATAGAGTACTTAGTATATAGGTACATGTATACTAGTAGGTAACTTATAAGTCGATTGTTTATATCAAGAATCAATACCTTAAGAACGTTCACTATATCACACTATTTTAGCTAATATAACAAGTTGATATGGAGATGTAGCTACCTACCTTCTAATATAAATATAGTGGATGAAATAACTTTACCTCAAGCCACGAACAATGGTGTAGCTTCATGGCCACTCTTTAGAAAAGCCCGAGATATTGACTTTACACTTGGCAACCATGAATCAAATAGGAGTTGGAAGTCTATATCTACTATAGAACAAAACAGAGCAGTAGTGAGGTTGTTGATATACACTTAAGTACAGCCACATTTGATTAATTCTCTCTAATAAAGCCCATCTCGTGACAGCACTGAGATAGTTAAGTTATTAGCGGTGGGTATAAATATATGGTTGGCTTGAGGAATAGAATTTCGAGTTTATTCTATTGTATGATAATGTGTAAAAAGTGTCTATATTCTCAACTATACCTTACTAAACATAGCCTACCATGAAATCAAAGAGGGAAGTTTGTTTAGGGGTCGATATAATAGGGATAAGCCGGCTCAACGTACTTCGCAAGTATGTTTACCTTATATTTACATCAAAATACAGTATATAAACCAGAGGATTGACGATAAATCCTATTACATGACATCTGCATGTTTCCCTGAGGACATAATCACCTACTTTCTTGTAAGCTTAACAAGCAAGAGTTACCGTTCCCCTGATCACATCGTATTCATCATACACCCATATTCCTAGGCCACTCGTATCCTCGCAAAGCAACCGATTGCCTGAAAAGAAAGATCAATACTATTTAATCAGATATCATGGATTCATTCAGGCGATTCTGTTTTCGTATACATGCCCTCACCAGGACATGGTCATTGGCGAACCAGGAGACGATCGAGGAGAGTCCGAAATCCATCTCTCCCCTTCTCGAGCTACCGGTCGAGTTGGTCGTCCACATATCAAGCTTCCTCTCGCCGGCCAACCAGATCGTGTTATCCCAGACCTGTCGCACCCTGCGCACCATCATCGACAGCGACATCTCACCCATGGAGCTCCCGGACGAGGAGTACCTCAAGTTCCTCGCCATCATCGCCCGCGCGATCCCCGACCACTGGGTCTGCGAGCTGTGTCTGACGCTGCACCATGCCTGCTCGTTCGACACCCCGCACGACCCCTTCCTCCTCACCTGCCCGCTCGGGTGGAGCCGCTGGCGCCGCGAGTCGCACGGCCGGCTGTCGCGGCTCGACAGGCGCCTCTACCCCATCGACCACCGGCACGTGCAGCTCGCGCTCAAGTACGCGCGCCTCGAGGACCACAGCCACGGCTACGGCTTCTACCTCCAGAAGCTGCTCGCGCCGTACCACAGCGACGACTTCAAGGCGCACCCGCACGCCCACGCCCACGGCCGGACCGACGTGCTGACCGTCCGGTACTCGGCCTTCCCCAAGATCGCCAGGGCCGACGACGGCAACCTCAGGTACCTGATCATGTCCGTCTGGAAGTACCGGAAGGACATCAAGGCCGTGTCTATCACGTCCATGGGCGACCTGAAGATCTGCCCCCACCTGAGGCTGTGCCCCGACATGAGGCAGATGCCGCCCCAGGAACTGACCGAGTTCAAGTATTCCATCAGAGAGGCCTTGCAGGAGTGGGACGGCCGCGATATCTCGCTCGCGCGCTCATGTCCTCACTGCCTGACCGATATCCATGTCAAGATAACTACCGACAGCGCCGAGTTGCGTGTTTGGCAGGATTTGGGACCCGAGGGATCGCCGAGTATGTAATTTTTTCTTCTTGAAACTTGTTCTTCTCTATCTCTGTCCGTCTTAGGAGTCTTGGCCACTTAACCGGATCGATGTTTTCTTTTCTTAAAAAAAAAAAAAAAAAACAGAATGCTCGGGTCTAGCTCGAGAAACATCTACTAATACCTACCGTTACAGTGGAACTAGCCTGGAGGGCGCAAGTCGTCGATCCTCGTCAACCGTTTCGAAACTCCTCAGAACCTCCGAGTCTCTTCCATACACCTGGAAGCGTCCGGGCACTCTATAATAGGGGGTCGAGATGAGAAAGTCGGAGTGCTATCTCTAAATCACCCTATTAAGTCAAGCAACCCGAGCACGGTAATACAGTAGCTTATGCTAATGCAGAGGCAGACCAAAAGATCTGCGTATTAAAGGGGCGAAGCGCGGCTTCATGAGTAGGAGATGGGTTTAGTTTATGCTAGCACCTCTTAGATTGTTATGGTGTCTTACATATTGATTTAGGTACATACCAACTCGAGGATGATCTTCTGCCGACCTAGCCGGGATTTGGAACTTAATAGAGCTGTATGCTATAAGATACCTCTTTTACCCGGCTGAGCGGGTTAAGAAGTAATCAACATCATGTACGCTAGATACAAGGCAGGGTGATGTTTAAGAGTGATTTAGGTATTATTGGGGATTTAATTTATGGCCCATATTCGGTGGGTGAAGACTGATTGATATTTATATCGTGGGAATGCTATTGATCGTCACGGACCACATTAATAGTGGCATTTGGTCGAAACCCCTGACTGATCACTTAGGTACACATGTTGAGCAAGCTGAACAATAACTGATTATTTAAAGATCTGTTTTAATTGTAATCTTTTAACCGAAAGAGGTTGTACAATGTGCTTGAAAAGGTGTAATCAGGCAAAACAATGCTTGGCCGTTACTTGCGAAGAATAGAAACTTCGTGGTAAGACCTCAAGGTGAAATTATGGATATGCGAAATTGATTTCATCCCGATGACCGGGGTTTTGGCCCTTTGAACGGGACCCAGACCACAGCAAGCAAAATTGAGGAAAATATTACCAATGCCAATGTGAAGGCTTATTATGGCGAAAAGGGGTTAAGCAATGTCGAGTATCCGACTTTAAGGGCTTGGGGGAGGACCTGGCGGTTGACACGGCTTCGTCATCGAACATCGAGACGATAATAGATGGCCATGCGCCGCGATGATACGCTACCCCCTGACACACATCGCAGTCTGAAGCCTCCATCTTAACATGTAAATCGAAATCCTCGATCTTCTCTCTGTAGCCAATGGCTACCTAGATCTTAGACTGGAGCACCATGAAATATAATGATAGGCTCTTCAACAGGAAACCGCGTAAGCCGGCAGAGCATGGGCCAATCTCAATGAATGGCCACGACATGGTCGGGACCGCTGAGCTGGCCTTGGTAGGAGACACTTGACCGGCTCCGGGGGTTCCATACTTCACTTACACTCTCAGGTTGACACGAAGTAATCGGCATATCTGGGAAAAGGATGAGGCGATGACCCTTATCATCCATTAATTGGTCACTATTCGATGCGATGTCGATTCTCAGGTCGCCTGCTCCTTCATTTGCGGCAGTCCGGTCTTCGTTTCCGTGTGCTCCGTCCTCAGATTCCGGTGTTTGATGAAGACGCTCGCCACCATCGCAACGGCTGATACACACGTGTACATGATAAACATGTTCCTAATACTAAACGAGAAGGCATCTTCTACTGCCCGACGCTGCGTCGCGTTCTGTATGGTCTGGACGATCCCAACGTTTGCCGCAGCTTGGTCGCCAGACAAGGCGTTGAGGACATTCCCGCTGAGACCGACGGCAGCAAGAGACGAATGGCGATCGTCCATGCTGTTCTGGAACACGACGCCACCGACGACGACGGAAAAAGAAGTTGCTAGATTACGGATGAAACCTAACGTCGCCGTCGCTGTCGCCGTCTCGGCCTGGGAGACCGTATTCTGCATCGCGATCATTGGGGCTTGGAAGAGGGAGGCGACGCCGATGCCGCTAATTATTTGGAAGCCAATGATCTCTCCGATAGTTGTGTCTGTATGGAAAGTGATGTACAGCCCTGTCCCCAACGTCATCATGGCCACCCCGGCCCAGATAATTTCCGTATAACGACCTGTGCGATGGATTAGAATGCCGACTAGGACGTCCATAGCCGATTCCGTTACCATCATTGGCAGTATTAGAATTCCACTATGTACAGGAGAGGCTTGCTTCACGCTCTGAAAGTATAATGGTAAGTAATACTCTATACCGATGGATACCATGCTATGCGCAAAAGAAGCGACAGAGATTGCGACGTTGGACCAGTCGTTAAAAATATTGAGCGGCATCAAAGGGTACTTGGCTAGGCGCTTTTCGCTGAAGATGAAGAACCCGATCGTGGCCGCTCCGAACACCAGCAGGCAGATGACCTTCGGACTGCTCCAGGGGAATATGGCGCCGCCAAAGTCCAGTCCGAGGAGAAGTAACAAGGTGACGCCTAGAATGGAAAACGTGCCAAGCCAATCAATAGCCATCACGCCATCGCGTAGTTTCGTGTGCGGGTCGTGTACGTCTAGGAAAAGCAGCAAGAGCACGAATGCGGCGCCACAGACGGGTAAGTTAACCCAGAAACACCATCGCCAGGTCACGAGCTGTGTGAAGGCTCCGCCAATTAGAGGCCCGGCGCATCCGGCGAGCGCCCACATCACGCCGAGCAGGCCTATGTACAGCGCCCGGTTTCTCATGCTGAACAGATCTGAGATCGTGATCGTGACCAGCTGCCCCAAGCCGCCTCCGGCCGTGCCCTGCAGCGCTCGCGCGACAATCAGCATCGTCATGCTCGTGCTTTCCGCCGCGATGATGCTGGCCACGGCGAAGAGACAGACCGCGGTCAGAAGAGCGGGCTTGCGACCCCAAATATCGCTGCATTTTGCCCAGATGGGACCCGCAGCGGCATTAGCTAGCAAGTAGGCGCCGCCGATCCAGGTATAGCCTGAGGCAGAATGCAGAGAGGCCGAGATTGTGGGGATGGACGTTGATGTGATTGTTTGGTCAAGAGCTGAAATGAAGAGGACCAGCTAAATCTCTTGTTAACTGCCATGTTCCAGCTGGTGACTGATGACTACTGAGGACCAACTTAGGGGTAACATACGTAGAGCACAGTCAAGATGGTGTACACACGCAGCTTGGTGCGTTTCGGGGCTTCGACGGAATCAAGGGATTTTATGGTAGGCTCATTAGGAGTAGGGGTTTCTGCCTCATGAGGCTTAAGGGGGGTGATGCTATCCATTTCCAGTTGTTCCTGGTTAGCCATCTTAGATAGAAGTTGGTTGAGTGTTCTTTGTGAGAGAGAAGATAGGTTATAGAAATGTAGAATATGACCAGTTATAAGAGTAGTTTTATGGTATTCAGCTACTAGTTATAACTAACCCAAAGGACCAATCATTAATCCCCAAAAAATCCATCTTAGACACTAATCCTTGTAGGAATCATGCCATTACGCCCTTTCAAACGGTGCGGCCACGCCCTTACCCAGATGTAAAACTGACGAGGACCATCTAGGTAATATTAATATTAGATACCGGTAAGTAGCTCTTAATATAAGTGGAACCTTTGTAAATCCCTCGGAGTCCGGATCCGGTAACGGAACACCCGTATGTATATACTAGCACGCAAACACGCGCTTCCTGCATAACGGGGAAAGTAGGACCCTGACCCGGATTATCGGAGATATGCTTAGATTAGATCCCGTCCCGTCCCGCCTCCACTCTCATGCGGGTCCGGTAATAGGTCCTCCTTTTATTACTTTAAAGTATGTTATAACTCAGTAGTGAGCCTTCCTGTGATGATGATATCAAGGTACCTATTTGACTATTTGATCGTAGAATATCGTATTTCCTTTAAATTATATTGAGTTATACATGGTATAGTCGGTATCACAAATGATAAAGGACGAATCTTCAAGACTTAAACTACCTAGTTATTTTATATCAACCGTTAATCTTCCGAAAATGGTAAGCCAAATTTGTACATTCTAGAGCAACTCAATATACGATGCTAGATACCGAGTGCTAGAAAGATGGACAGACCAAGATCGCGAGCTTATTATTTTCTTCGTCCATCCTGGCCAGGGCCCTGACTCCAGGCTGGGTCAGAGGTACTGATGGACTGGACGGTGGATTGGACGGTTAAACTGGAGTCCATTTTGGAGAAGAATGTCTATTTATCTTAAAGATAGTGAGTCGATGAAAGCGAGGCTTCTCAGAGGCTAGCTGTGCGTTCTTCGCTAACTCCTTTCTAGTTCTAGAGTTACGAAACCCCCGAGCCCCTATTTTACTAGGTAGGTATCTAGCGGGAACGCCAAAGCGCCGCTCTCCTCCAGATGATACAATCAGTCGCATCTCCAGACCATCCAGTTCTAGAACAGCCCTTCCCAGAGACGATGAAAAAGGGCTGGGCTAATTTATGTGCTTTTCATGACGAAAGCTGTCCAAACCAGGACAGGGCGGACAATTCTTCTCCAGTACCGATCACTTCAATGTCGCGCACGAGAGAATCCCGAGGCTAGCTGGAGATCACTGGCGATTATATCTTCAAGCTCTGCCCTAGGAAATTGCGGACAGTCTTCATCTAGATAGGGAATACCAAACGTATTTTTGAGAAGAAAAAACGCCTTTTTGCCATCGTCTACAAATTCGTCGAGGAGCGCAAAAAGACGTAGACAAAGTGCTGCAGACGGTATGTCTTTCCTGACATGTTGACTTTGGCGATACTACGACGCAGAGGAAGCGCAACCGGAAAAGTAGTGCCCTAATCGATCTTTCTGGCTTCGTTTATCCTAGCAGCTATGGATGGGCTCTGGAGAACCCTAGAGGCACGCAGACGAGTCAAGTATTCCACTCCTAGTACCTAGGTATAGATAGGGGAGGAAGATAAAGGGGTATGGTGACAAATTATATATTAGATATATCAATACCTCCAGTATCTAACCTTGGGCGATACTTTTCAACTTTTCTCTCAGCTCCATCGTGAGCCTTCCCTCACGCAGCCAAACTACCCTGATATACGTATGTACGTACATGTAATATGATCCTTATAGAAACATTCGATACATTTATTTTTCTACGTGCCATGTGATACCTGCATGTCCTAACTTAGTGAAAGACCATAACTCTTCGAAGCTCGGACAGCCCCTTAAGAACATTTTCTCTCTTAACTGTTCTCGAACCTGATCCCCGATCAAGCTACCTCCTAGTGAGCTCCTCCATTTTTAGTTGGATATTTCCCTTTTACAGCCACGTAAATATTATCTAAAAGTTCATACTTATGACTGACTATACGAGATATCTAAGATCAGTTGCGACTGACGGAAAAGCACCTTTGTGCCCTGGGATTAGTGGAGAATTCTCGAAGTTAAAGGCACGACCACTTAGAACGGATAGAAGAATACAGGTGCTATTTGGTTACCGGATTCATGAATACCGCTAGCGAAGAAGGGTTGGCACGTACATTTAACAGGAGCTGTGTCTTGAAATTAAGTGAATTAAACTTGGTATCTATTATTGGACTTAAGCTTTTCGTCCACAACGATGACGCGTGGACTACTAGTTCTCAAGTAGAACACAGATATGTAAATACTATAGAAATAGCTACGGTGATTAAGATGTCATATAGATAAATTTCAAGACGAATAGGACCTATTCAGATGTGTTGAAATAGACGCAGGTTATGAGGGTTATCTTGTATATTAAGAAGGTAAAGTTGTGGCAGTAAGTACAGGCTCATAGATATTACATATATGCTCTTGTGGGCACAGGGCGTAGGCTCCCAGCCACCTAATATTACGACAAGATGTCCCTTCGTGCTGAGTATCTTGGACAGATTGAAAATAATCCCAAAGACGACAGTTCTTAAATCTAATTGATAGGATTTCTAGGTACCAGATGACCAAAAAATTTCAACTACCTACCACGCGTGAAAACACACACATAATCCATGTAATAAAAAACAAGAATTTTGACCGCTGGTTTTATATCAGCCTCATGATTCATATCTTGGGGATGATGACCATGTTGTGACTATACGGGAATTGAAGAATATCCGCAAGTTAGCCCGTCATAATGGAACCAAGGCGTGGCGATATTACACGCTTATCTCATTTATCGTCAGATGATTTCGAGGAGATCATTTGCAGCACGTCAGAAAAGATTTCTCGGGCCAATCTATCTCTTGGTTGGAGAACCTGAGTTTGACCTGCCAGGCATTACTTGTTACACCGCAGAGAAGGACAGATCGTGACCAATTACCACAATTCTGACGCCATAGTTCGTATGAGAGGTTCAGCAGATCTAGATCACAGACTACTTCTGGTAATTACGTATTGGAATCATTCCCCTACGCTTTTTTTATTAAAGATCTTAACTTGTCAAGTCACCCTGCACTTTGACTGAAGGTGTAAGGTCTTTCCATTTATTCAAGGCACTGATCTATATCGAGCTCATGTTCTGCAAAAACTGCCTCAAGCAGCGACCAAAAGTAGTAACCAATAGCAGCCTTTAAGAGCCAAGGAGAGTATACTCTTCTGTAAAGTCATTGAAGACCCGGATCGAGCTTTGAACTTACTACGGAACATCTAAGCCGAGATACCGGTAAGCCCAGTGAATTAACGGAGAAAGACTTAAATGATACCATGTATGGTAGAATTATCGAAGAGTTGAATGGAAATTTTAGAAGTTTTGATGCAATTACAACTTTATTCGAATCGGGCATACAACGCTAACATAGAATTAAAAGCGAGACATATTAAAGCAAAGTATTTTATTTAACAATCCATGACACCTCTTTAGATCGGGAATTCTCTGATGGTGAGAAAGTACCTACGTTTATAGGTTAATTCTTAAAGTAGGTAGTTGAAGAAATCTAAGAAAACACTCCTTTGAAGAACTACTAAAGCTAGAACGCTAGTACAGGAGACTTCGACAAGAAACGGCTTGAGCGAGAAGAAAAGCCCTTGATATAGCGACAATTAGCTATTAGGGTTTTGCCTGCATTTCCTACGTTTTAGCACAAGCTCGGCAAGCCCGGCAAGTCGTCGTCAACTAATCAGCTAAAATGGAATGATGTTGTCGTACGTTACTTCAGAGCTTTCTATATACCCCTTTAAATAGCCCCTCTAGTTTAACTTAGTCATATCTAAGAGCCTAACACTTACACAGTATGAATCTCGAGCGAACGACGCGTTTCGAAAGCAAACGAATTTTGAGACAATACGAAGGGCTTGTTATATTTCACGAGCGAGGCATTCGGTGCCGGCGCCGGCCAACAGGAATAGGATAATTACATCTAGGGGGGAGATACTAATCACAGACACGCCGAGTCTAGCAAACTCATGAAGCGAGCTAACGAAAAAAAAAGCAACATGATTAACCTGACAGCAGCATACTTTAGATATTTACTAATTGGCTCCGTCGAATAATCGAACGAACGGGCATCGCAACTACACTCACCGCCGCCACAGGTAGATCCCTCTGTGAGCGTTAGATACCGGGGCACGTCATTTCACCTAGGAGAGCACATGTATGATCGACGAGCAAGTGTCTCGCCACCACAGATGTCACATAGTTCTCAGCATAGCTCAATCCCTAGACGCAGCAGCGGTGAACTAGGCTTAGTCATGTTTGTCTCTGCATGGTAATTACAACAGCATCCTAGAAATTTGAATCTATTACCTTAGATCGTCAGCAAGGTGTACGTAGGTTAAGACCTCATTGTTGGTAGCATGAAAAGCATCCTACGATCACTACGACCATCTCACATCGGAGAAAGATAGGTGTATACAATCCTGTGTCAGTATTCGTACTGTTATAGTCGAATTTTAAGATAAATAATAGAGGTTTAATATTTACCTATGAACCAAGAAAAGTACTTATTAGTTATATACGTACCGCAGTATATAGCTACCTATTCCACTCTTTGAGGGAGAAGAATGAGAGAATCTCTAGTATTATTATTGATATATATACCTTTATTTGAATCGTTTAATAACCACCTCTGTGATAAATTTCTAGAGGGTTTTTAGTAATGGTCAGATCATATTCCAGTTATTGCTATCAAAAGTCCTTCAAGTCCACCCTTCCCTCTCAGCTCGGGAGCGAGTTACTCCAGGATCGACCAGATCAACGGCCGCCTGCCCTAGCTAAGTCCCGAGAAGGCTGAGGCGCGTCAGCGATCCCGAGCATCCGACTCCCAAGGGTAAGGGGCGCGAAGGGTAAAAGGGGGGGAGAGGGAGGGAGAAGAGAAAGCGGAAAGAAAAAGAGAGGGAAAGGAAAGGGAAGGGCTGAAGCTGGAGGAGGTACCTGGTTGCCGAACAGGAAGGCAGCAGTCGGCAAAGTTGAGTCCTCTTCGGCTCATGCATGCTACCGTAGCACTCACTCGCCCTCTACTCGTTCCCTCGCCTGCCTTCCCGTATCAAAATCGGTTGTTAATCTCGCGAAGGCGTGGATCGATGTAACGGCGATACCCTTACGGCAGTGGTTCTCCTAGCGAGGCCCAGCAAAGAAGAAGAAGCGGAAGGGGAAAAAAAATAAACTTCGTGATATTTGTACCCATTGATCCGAGGATGATCCCACTCGTCCTTCGCCTTGTGGCGACTATTTATATCCACTCCCTCGCGCGCGCGGCTCGGAAGTCGGGAGATAGGAGGTGCGGTCTTTTAAGCTGCCACGGCTGTACGTGCTATATATGGCTATGTAGGTAATTATTTAATAATGCCGTGGACTTTCGCTGCCTACCTATACTCGTCTCAAATTGGCGGACTGTCCTCGTGATCCCTCTTTCCTACGCCGCGCCCCCCCGTCTTTCATCTGCCGGCCAAGGTCTTGTCGTTCACGATCCGACATTCTGTGTAGACACTGCTACCCGCCTGGCTAGAAACCCGGAATGGGTGGTATTCAATATCGTGTCGCGGTATGTGTATACGCGCTAGCCCGTAGCTGAGAATTTCTGAATAGCGCTAACCGACGTGAAGGTGAGGCCTGTCCGTCGTGTGTGAACCTAAGACACACTATACTCGGTATTGGAGATCGTTCCTGTCTCTTCTCTTTTGGCTGGCGGCAGTTGGTGCATATAGAGCCCAATTACTAAGATGGACAAGCTCCTGATATCGGTTTCTTGCGTTTATTTCCCGCCCCAAAGGGTGCTCCTGGTTGGGTAATACCGTAAGTATCTTGAAGGAATGCGTTTCTTCTCTTGGTATGAACTGCTTGAGAACAGGTCCGGAAGTCGAACGGCTGCCGCGCTACTAAGACAAAGTACTGCATCCAATAAGTAATAGTGACTGGTATTTGTAGAATCGGAACTGGACTTGGCGAGCAACTTCCTGAGCTCCCGGTCAAAAGGGGTAAAAGAAAAAAAAAGGAGTCCACCATCTTTTTTGGTAGCAGGGATTAATAACCTGGTCACCTATTAATTGTACTGCTATAAGACCTTCTACACATGACTTCCTTTGTACAATTTCTGTTGTCCTAATCCAACACAATAGCTACCTCACCGCAATGACGCTTGCCACGGATACTTCTCGTTTCATGCGATGGCAGTATATTTGATTGATTCTGTGGTACTTCTCCATGTCTTCATGAAACAATAAGTGAAATAGAGACTTAGCGTCATGATTGGGGTGTAAGTTCTACAACCATAGATGCGGAAGATCGTCATTGCCTTCCGGTTTGACGATATCCATGAGCTTTCGTTGCGCCTACGTCGATAGACCGAGTCCGTATTTCATGCTATATATGAAAATTTCACGGTCAAACCGCGAATACGAACGCGTCAACTGAAGAGATTTGTTAGGGAGACCGTCGTGTCTCTCTGGAATGGCTGTTCATCCCCGACTGGTCGTCAAAATATATTACACGAATAACCAAGTCATCACTTGTAGCTGTAATGTTAGCAAGTTCGATAGCTGGCGTGTCATTGAGTCCTATATCTCAAGTTAGATGTGTCTGCCCAGCGCCAGGCATCTCATGGCCCATGTTAATCACCACTTGCGTGTAAGTAAACTTCGTAGTTAGAGAATACGATTCTATTTATCGCACTAAAAACCATTGTCAACTCCGTGCGTCCTGAAGAACTTATATCAAGATCTGAGTTATATGGTTCTGACTTGTGGTGGCAAGCAGCATAGGTAGGTGATTTCTCGTTTCTTAAACAGCGTCGGATTTATTCAAACATCCAGGGGGTCTGTCAAGTCGATGCTGATGCCCTAAATCATCACGTGAATGTCTTCATATTAATGTTCATGTCTTGTTTTAGTGACGTATCTGCGTCTCGCTGATCTGTGCGATCATATCATTTTCAAATTCTCTTCTTCCTGGTGTCGGGAATTCTCTACCAAAAAAACTCCTATTTGCTAAATTGACTCACTGCGTTCGAGTCACCATGATAACTACCTACCTGGTAAACTAGGAACCTACCATTAGTAGGCTATGTAGTACCTGTTGAGTCGTAATTAATACATTAGAATAATTATATCTATAAGATTTGATAATATAGACGTTTGGTATTCGGAACATGGTTCAATGACTGGCCCCTCGGCTTCGGACTCGCTGAGGACTAGATGAAGTAGTGAAATAATGTAACGCTCTGGCCGGCGGTTTCGAATTCTAGCGGATATCTTGCGCGTTATATCCTTAGTCCTTACTAGTCGGCATTATTTGGTAACACGTCGACGCCTTAAGATGGCCAAAGCCGGTAACGGGTAGAACTCATTGCGTGACATGAAGGACCACTCCATACCATCTAGTAGCGAGGGCAGATGCATAATACCAATAGCACTTCAAGGTCAACTATCGTATACTCTGATATTATCATGACCGTTCATCTGCTTCCCATTCCATTGGCTGCACTCGAGCTTGGAGACTTGTGCGAAGCGCCCCTTTCTCCAGGCTCCAGCATCCATTCTAGCGGCGATGACGTTTTATTGTTACTCATCATATAAATATGAGTGAACCATACGACATGACCCTATAGCCCCCAATTGATGTTCCTCTGCAATACCGGGCTTACAACAAGAACCCTTTAGAAATCGCCGTACGTGTGTGATAAACTTCGTGCACTGGCACGTGAAGGAGGGCATCGAATGAAGAGACGTAGTGGAGTTTTGCTTCGAGCCCAATTTACTCCATTAGGCATCCCGTAACTACATACTATATGCATGTGCTGTTAGGCTGGTCAGTTAGTAAAATGCAGCCAGTTCCTGTGCTTAACCATTTTTGATCCCGCGAGCTTGCGTTGTTGATCGGGTGAATGTTGCCTCGCTGATCAAAGGGCTCTCGTTTCCTAAAGGGAAGAGATCCACGATGAACCAGCGCACGAGTTCTTTGAAATATTCCATGATACTGTCTAGGAACTCCTACCATGCTACAGGAATTGTTGTGAGTGAGCTCGTGGTAGATTCAGTACACGACTCAGAACTCAGCCTCGAAATGAGAACGAGGTTCTGACGATGTTTTGCTTTTTCAAGCAAAGCTGGAAGACTAAGCATCATCGTGCCGAGTGCCAGGCAAGTCTGTGATCATCGTACGCTGACTCAACACGAGAAGTCTTATTACCCATGGCCATGTTGCATATTCGAAGGGCCTTTGGTTTTCGACTCCAACTTGCGAATCATGCCGATCCAAGTCTCATCTGCCGTCAAGCAAGAGACCGGTTTTCTTTTCTCTTTCACCCTTCCACAACGCCTAATAATCTCGTAACAATAATCCGCAACTCGAGAACTATCTCCAGGGAAGAAACATATCTGGCCATGAATATCAGATGTCTTACAACATAATGGCCAACTGGCGCTCAAACAGCTTTCGAAACATATCTAGACTGGGCCGCCATCTGATAAGCTAGTTAAGAGAGGAGGGCGCCAGTATGCCTTACCACGATTGAAGCCCCGCTCAGCAAGGACGGACCATAGGAGCCGACGAGAGGCGATGGCTGATGCTGCACGTGGCAGGCCGCAGACCTAACGGGGTTCTCGTGATATATATCCTTGGGGGGGGGTCTATTAAACTGGAGGCAAGAATGCTCCGGCAACGAAACTAAAGCTTGGAGGAGAAGAAAGTCCGCTTCCATGTGTTATGATTGGCGGAAGAGGTTGGACAAGCATCGTAGAAGCATAAGATCGACACATCGACGCAGCTTCTTGTCGGTGAAGTGCATCTTCCTTCCCCCCTCCCCCCCTCTCTGTTTTTTTTTGTCAACGACGGAGTTGTCCAGGTTGTCCGTGTTGCAGTACAGGAACATGTTGATACGTATATACTTTTGTATGATCCTATATCGTAATCAGCCTGTATGATGTATGTATTATATGTATTGTTATGTAGATGCTGACGAGAGTTGAGTTGGATGGAGACTAGGTTGCGTGTTGTGGATTTATTTATATGGAGTAAGAATGAAATTCAATAATTCAAAGTTGTTAAATATAGATCAAAGTCTCTTTTTAGTTGAAAAAAAAAAACCGGGCAAGTTTCGGGAAACTAGCTGTGTTACGTGTTGACAGATTGATTACACCGGGCCACAATATATAGGTAATTGCTGGATGGGACTTGCCCAGGTGGCAGTTCCAATGGGGCCGAATGTTGACGGCGTTAGGTTTATGTAGTGGAACTATGTAATGTACATGAAGCTACACTACTGCGTCTGTACACGCTACATTTTATACTTTACATCAAATTGATCCTACCTTTTGCAGGAGCGAAGGGCCATTTTTGGATATTCATACATCAGTACCTCTTCCAGTTATGCAGCAGTTGCGCAGTTGCGCAGCTGCGGCGACGCCCTGCAGACTCGGCCCTTCAAAGTTTGGATTTCGGAACAAAGCCGGGAACTAACGAGAAAGTATACACCTCCGGGCCAATGTACATCGATTACCTATAGGTACATGTATATGGTAGGTTTCAGTCAGTAGATAGGTACAATTCTCATTATGTAAGGCACCTGCACCTCAACGCAATATTACTCATTACATAGTATATCCTTCGAAGTTTCGTTAGTGGTACCGCTATATGTAAATACTGTATGCCTTATTTAATAGGGCACTGCGTACCGAGAAAGTGTTGGTTTATTACATGGCACGTACATGCAGGTATACGTAATAAGGGACCTCACATGAGTTTCGGAGAGTCTTGAATGGATGGCATTGAAACATGTAATGAGGGGGAATGGTAGACCATATAATTAGTATGCTTTTCAAAGGGGGGAATGACAGATGAATTTGGCAGTGATGTCATAAACGTTGCACAACATACGCACAGGTAGCGGCAAGCGGCAGGAGATCGCAAGGAGGATTCGAGATATGACAAGGCTTAGTATGGTCCAGGAGAGGATGGAGAAAGGGGTTTTAAGAGAGAACTGTTAAAATTAAAGGGTCTCTCATTCATACATACCCGAATACTTTAAGAGTTGGCACACCAGGAATAAATAAGTTAACATTAAAAGGTAAAAAAAAAATTGAATAGTTACTAGGGTAGATAATGGTATATAAGATGAATAATACAATTCTGGCGAAGACGAATGGTCCCGTGTAAAAGGGCCGTATACATATGTCACCACGATAATGGAAAACGGGCACTTGGCAAAGCAGCCATAGATAGGATCGAAGAGAAGGTCATGAGGGTGAAGGATCCAAGGGGGAGGAAAGATATTATGTATTATTATTATACTTGAATATTCTGTACAATTAATTATCAAGGAAATCGGGAGACTCTTGTGATGTATAAGGTAGTAACCCTCCGTTTCTCTAGTTACGTATCAAGAACCTGCCCCCAGACTCCAGTCGCTTACCTAGTTCAAATGACGATTGACTAATGTACTTTCCAAGAAGGAAATGATCTGATTGTGGTCCCCTTACGTTGAAAGGCTTTTTACTTTAAGTATGTTGTTGTAGACGTACATACTTATTATGTACCGTAGTACTGTATTAAAATACATAGATGTAGGGATAAGAAGCAGCTACACAGGTAATAAAATGAGGACTGTGCGTGTGAGCAAACGTTGACATTTAGATCATCATCTTTTCCTGGTATGCCGTTCGATACGTGAAATATTTAAACGTCAGCACATTCTGTTCGGACATGACATCATCGTGTTAGGTATAGTTTCCCACGACAAGAGGTATACAAACGTACACGCCAAGGGGGTGAAATAACACCGCATCCGGTTTAGAATACATCAAATTCAAACGGGTTACACCATTAAGGTACCTTAAGTTCAATACCTATCATAATACGCATACATATATGAGTACTTAGTTTCAAAATTGATACTGTGGTATCAACTGTGCAAAGCAATAGGTCGTGTACTTAAATACCTCCTGATGGAAGTACTTACAAGGCATGTAACCGGGAAGTTGATGCTATAATACATTAAGCAACTAAGTATGTTATCTTGGTAACTATATGTACCCATTATTTGATTGTTATATTTAATTTGAACTAGTTATTACTTATCAATGAATGAATGTATTATAATACCTAGAGAAACTACCTCACTCTTCTAGTATTTTAGTACTCAGTTCCCAGACTTATTTGCCTAGGGGTTGCCTGCTGAAATCGTCATTTTCCAGGACTTATTCTTAGCGCGAGGTCATCGAACCATCTGAGAAAAGACCCGAGAACGTACCGATTACGCCATCCCTACGTCGCCTCTAATATTCTTGTTTGACTTCGCCTGACCTGTCATTCTCTCAATCCAACTGTACATAAGAGGAATGTGAAAATGGAAGTAGGCAGCGAGGCTCAAGAGCTCAAAGTACCTCCCATGCTACATATGTAGCTCTGCTGAAATATATGGTAGATGATTCAGTGGCGACAAATCTATCGGTGGCATTTTTGTCACCTCATGGGGTTTTGATGGATGGCATTTGACAATTTTGCCTAACCTGCGTTCCGTCTTATCGAATCCCAAGGCTGTTCATTTTTTAGGGGTCCTTTTTTTTCCTGCTAGTATCTGAAATTGGCGCTCTGCAGAGCGGAAAGAACAACTCTAATCTGCGCTCAGGGATATAATAGACCAGTCATATGCTGCGCCGACCCTCCGTCTCGGGGCTCTTCCTTCATTTAAGGGAAGTTTTTCTTAACGCGCTGAAAGAACATTTTCATCGTACATATTATCCTTACATACATATAAGGAGGTATTGTATACATAAAGGTAGTTTTTATTATTCTCTTACTTCGTGCTATGTATGATTTAACGAGGTACGCGATAGATCCACGGCAAGGCTCTTCAAACACGCATAACTCGGGTCTTGTTCCGACCGCCAGATTTTGTGCGCGTTCCCCCTCAAGCATCACAATGGGCCGTTTAACGGAGTTGTTTGCTTATCACTTACTGAAAATGACATGGTGAAGCAGGCTTTTTAAGATCAGTTGCTCGTGATAGAGCCCCTTAGAAAGTGCCTAAGATTGCCGTGCTCCATCAACGACTTCTTGCCGGTCTATGAATCCGAGTAAGATGATTGGCTAGATTTGTCCCTGGCCAAGCCCGAGAGGAATCCATTAGAAATCCCATTCCTCGTCCATATTAGAGCCACTCAAGTTCAACGACGATCTGCGCGACTAGGATTTTAAATGCGTAAATGCGGGCGTTTTTCACTAGTTATTCCAGGCTTGTCCAAGGACATTATACGCTATTATGTTTCCAGTCGTACGGAGGAGTTATAGGTTACTGTAGGCTTGTCAATGTTACCTAGCACACGATAAGAATAGGTTACCTAGGGTTATAGTCAAGTCCGTATAAATCGTAGAACCCTTGATATAATGACATAGTTAATTAAATGGTACTTAAATTATATCGTTCTGAGACGGGCCTTATCCTCAATGTTGCCGTCGCGTCTCAGATTTCAAGTTTCGGGAGGCAACGAATAATACGGAGGCACGTATAAGACGATTGGTTTGGCTAAACTCATATCAACATTCGTCGGCGAATAGGCATGACCGTAAATCGTGAGTCAACTGCTTACCAATTCGACTACATACATTTGATGCGTGGTATTGCGACGATGGTCTTGTGCAGGATAGGATGAAAATGATAGAATATAAAATAGGTATCTCTCTAAAAATCTTAATAATAGAATACAAGTAGTAGATGGGGGGGTACTTCCAAATGTGGTTTTTATTTATATTTTATTTTTCGCGGTGTTTACTTATTACGGCTAGGTAATGAAGCTTTTCACGACGCATAGGAAGTTCACTCAAATGCTACAGCTTTTTTTTTTTTTTTTTTTTTTTTTGGATAGTTCCAACACTAATCGTTCTTTTACAAAGCACGAGAGACCACGTAGGGGTACTTAAAGTCCCTTTTGTAATGGGGCATGTATGTACCTACATAATCAGGGCCCTGTTCCTTCAGTTTTCAAGGGGTATTACTACCCATACCACCATGTAGCACACATGATGTAGGTGGTTTAGGTGTGTACCTAGGTACACCTGTATCTTTAATAGGAATATACTTGAGGGATGTACTTAAGGCAGATGCCGATCAACGGGTACGACTGCGTGTATCCCATGGATGTCAAATATTATGATGTATGTATTGTACCTACGTACAAAGCGTCTGTGGTACTAGGCGAGGCAGGTACACCTGTAGCAAACAAGCAAAGTGGATACATTTCTGCGTTAGTACCGTTAGTCTGTACGCTATATCATACCGTGTTAAACTTACCGTGTCTATGTCACTATGTCACTATATCACTTTGTCCGCGTCTGTGCCGTACCGTACCGTATCTTTTTGTCACATCAGAAGCCCAAACAAAAAAAATACCGTTCTTTGAACTTATTTTTCTTCTTTTCTTTTCTTTCTCACGTCTCTTAAAATATATACGTACTGATCGACAATGGTCCACTACCCACGACCCAAAGACCCATGAGGTACACGCTGACCACACAAAGGCTTCCCCATACTTACTCGGGCCAGCGCAAAACCCAACCACACTCACCCTATCCACCCCATTTACACCCCCCCCTTCCAAAAAAAAAACAATCTACGGCACCCCCCGTCCCAAATCCTGATGTTTCCTGAGGTTTCCTGAGCTTTAGACTGGCGATCACTTCAACCCTATGTCGAATTGGCTCCCCCCGCTCATCCCCGATTCGCAAAGACCAGGCCCCGTTCGACATCTTTCTGCTTCTCCCTTATTACCCAAAAAGCCCACCCCTTCCCATTCCATCCTCTCTTCTATCATCTCTAGCCCTGACCGACTTACACCCACCACACCCTCTTACCAAGCACCAAGACATCCTCATCGTAGAAAAAGAACCGATGTATCCTTCTTGCAGAGATTAGTCAAGCCAGCCTCTCGCGCCCCTTTCTCTCGTTACTTGCGCTGTCGCTCCAGTCTTGTCGTACCCGGACGCACAAAGGAAATCACTCTCACCCGTCTCTTGGACAACTACGCGTCGTCTGAACTGAATGGTGGCAATCTCTGGGAAATTTGGGTGACGGGAGGATACGGGCGTAAACATCGACGACTTCTTGCCAGCCTCAATCCTATTCTATTCTACTCTATATACTGCGCTTTAACGTCCTTCGCTTTTTCTATCCTCTTTATATTCCACACTTCATTCTCGACATTACTTCTCTTTTTTTCTTCCAAACAGCTTGGATTAGCCGTAGTAGCGTTTTACGCATACACACTGAGAACGGTCACCATGAGTAGTGAGCCTACCGCTACGAAGCCTAATCCTCCCGAGCGATCGGATTCGTCATCATCTTCTTCCGTCGAGAACCACGAGATTCACAGCCCTGTCCCGGTTCGACCGCGCTTGCCCAATCGGAAAAGCAGCGGCACTCTTATAGTTCCTCGCGATTCTAATCAAGTAGGCCCTCTAGAGCCGGATCTAGAGCCGGATGATGTCAGAGCGATGAGCCCGCGAAGGACGAGTGAAGACATTGAAGTTATGGGACGAGAAGCACGGGAAGAATTGCACAAGTAAGATGTCCTGTGAGTCGTGAATGAAGAGTAGAGCTGACAATCGTTTTTAGACATGCGAGGGCATTACAAGATTCTCTCCTTATGATCTTCAACCGGATAGAGGCTGTGAAGGAGGAACACGACAAACTCGACAGCCATAACAAGTTTCTACAGAAGTACATCGGGGATTTGATGAGCACAAGCAAGATTACCTCTAGCAGCCGAGGCAGAAAGTGAGCGAGTACGTTCGCTACGGTGAAGGAGTACAGGTGGACAACTATGGCCGCTATGTTATAACAATGGCGTCTATGATACCCATACCAATTCCGCGATGCAAGGTCGTTTACGGAACCGAAAATCGAGTGGACCGAGGACCAGGCCATATCACCAAGACAACTCGGTATCTGCCCGTCGCTCTCTTGATCTGGTAGTTCTCAGTTGAATGTCCGCCCAGGATGCGGATTTCGGTTCTGAGCTTGTTATCATTAACAGTGCGGCACAATGGTGGTGACGGGTTGTACTGTGAAATTTTTATTATACCAAGACGGGGAAACCGGTGTTGAAAAAGAGTTTATATACCACTGCCGTTTCATGACTTACATCAGCATCAGGACTACCATTGGCTCACGGGGGTGGGTTGAATGGAATTTGGCATCACAAACGGCGTTTTGCAGTAACGATTTGATTTCGGCAGTCAACGAAGGGCGGTTGGAGCCCGTTGAGAGAACATGTACGTAGGCGTCGCTCGTCAATGGAGCATAGCTTGGTTCGAGCACAATGATTCGCGAATAGAGCCTGCCCGTTCATTCGACTATTATACTGGCCTTCCCTCTTGGTGACGAATGATAGATTGATGACCTGGCAGTTAGGATGTAGGCCGTTTCAATCTCAATTTCGACTTGAGATCTGAGCTCTAGCTCCGTCTCCGCTCGCCGTATTCCTGCTTGTCGAGGAATACATACAAAAAAAAAAAAAATAACTCTGGTACATGGCTAAGATGTTTCGCAGATTCGCTATCATCTACGTACGTCGTCTCGTGTCTGGTATCTAGTATCTGGTGGCGCCGAGGAACGGCCCCTCTGGGCTATCTCAGACTGCAACGTTTCGGGTAAGACGTCAATTCTACTCGTCAAACGGCCAAGGGAGCCAATCAACCGGATATACACACCAGTTCGCTTCGCTTGCTTCCTTGCCCGCCTGCCCGCTCCGTACTACGACCTCCTTTACGAAGAAGACAACACCACCTGAGCCAGTTTATCTCATGATACTTAGTTCGCAAAGGCTGATTTTAACTACATCATCTTCTACTTCCCCCGCAACCGATCTAAAAATAAACAGGTCGAAAGAATTTACTTTGAAGGAGAGCTGCTCTTTTTTTTTTTAATACGGGAAGATAAGTGCCGGGACTACCTACGTGCACGAACCAGGGGGGAAGAAAAGGAGGAGGGGGAGGGAGGGAGGAAAGAAGGGTTCTACGGCATACCGGTCGCGTCGGGCGCCCCTCCCTTTCTCCCCCTTTTTAGCACTGCAGATGCTGTGATCCCCCCTATGTGCTTAGCGCAACGGCCGGAAAAGGATGAGGTGGTTTTTTACTGCCGAATAGATTGGTTTCGATTTTATTCCTTTCGCATGCGGTGTACGCAAGATGGCGCGGGTGGCGTCTTCCTCTCCGGTCTGTCGGTCGGTCTAGAGAAGACGAGAGAAGGAGGAAGATGAGAGAGAAGTAGAAAAAAATAGGGGGTATGGCCTAAGATAGCCAATTCGCATCTGCTTTCGTGCGAACGCTCCTACATCGCCCGGGACATTACTCGTCTCCGGATAGATGTTACCGAATACTTATCACGGATGATGAAGCCGGCGTTTTGACATACGCCCGGTCTCCTTTTTCTTATTCCTTCTCTCATTTCAGTAAATAACGGTTACTTTTCTTTTTCTTTTTTTCCCTCCCGGTCCCTTTTTTGTACAATTACGGATGGGATTACGTTGGAAAGAGAGATGCTATTGGAAGAAAGCAAATGCCCATGTCAGAGACAAGGACAAATTGGAAAAGACGAGGGTGGACCACGATCAAATGTCCATGCGAATTAAAGAATCCCATAGGGGGGGAGAAAGAAGGGTAATCGGTGTTGGAGCGCGAGGAAATCCTCTATCACCCGCCTCTACATTGCCTCTGCGACTCTATCTACTGTGTAACCACACTTGGAAGACACCGAACGAAAGAGATTTTACTCTTCCATTATTAAAGGAAAGAAAAGAAAAACAGGCGAACCAACAATCCCTCTTTCTGTTATTATCTATCTCTTGCCTTGTCGCTTACTTCGGCGTTTTTCTTCTCCCGTCTTCTCTCGTTCTCCCTAACCAGAGGAGAGCTACTTAGATGGGACGGGAGAAATATCGCAACCCTCCCCTCGCTTCCGAACGACCCTACCAACCTACCTACCTTAAGATCAGGTAGACGGGTACGCGTTGGGCTTGGGTAGGATCAGCGACGGTAGCATTTCTCACCATTGGTCTATGTTCGGCCTAGCCTCTTAAGCTGAGGAGGGGATGGGGGGAGGATTAGAAGGCGGTAGTAAAGGAAAAGAAATATCCCGATGTTTTTTTTTATATATATTAGTCCTGGCTACACTGAAAGTTCGCCTCGTACCTTAACGGATACTACGTTTTAATTAGCAAAATTGCAGGTAATTAGCAAATTAGCCAAAGATTATCCAACACATTCGTTTTTGCAACAATTCCCATAACGAAACCAAAGTAGCTCACAATGAATACATGTTATCATGATTATCTAATTAACAGAGGTTCCTTCAAGATGAAGTACTCTGAAAGAATTATCATATAAACTATATATATTTGCTCCTAAGTAGATGACTCGAGATAAAGCACTCTTTGGCCTTTTCAACCCTGTTTGGGGCGCTTTTCAATGATATCTCAGCTTTCACTTGCATTATCATTATTCTCATCGGAATATAATGTCCTATCGATGTTAAAAGGCATCAATGTAATCTTAATAACATTAAATTCCTTCTTCCCCATTTTCGCGATGATTTCTCGTCTGTTCTGAATCTCGAATTTGATGAAACTAACAACTACCTCCATATTAACATGGCTCAAATCTATCATTGAGCCTAGCGTTTCCCTTCAACTAGATGTACAATCTATCACCGATTCGATACAAGAATACGTTACAATACCTTTTAATACCTCTAGGAAAGACGCCTCTGTTATCACCGCGCAAACCTCGAAGACATCTTACGAAAATATCACTAGTTATACCTACATATCGAAATATACATCTCACTATAAAGGGGATTGATATATTATATGATGCTAACTTTGGTAAGAATAAAGATGACCGAGCCCCTACTTAGGTTCTATACCTTATCAATCGTGTCGAGTCCGACTCATCAATCCTAGCAATCAATAAGGTACGGGAAGACGTCCTAGAAAACAACCGTGTTGAACTATTTGGTGCATTGAACGAAACCCAGATGTCTCTTCTCGAGGAACCTGTTATTAGGTAAACAAGAGACTGAACGAGTTCCTAGCCAAGTCAGCCGTGCCTACTCCGCCAATTACCGTTGCCATGTCCAATAAAAGGAGTCGCTCTTCGCTTGACGAGCCATTATCCAGGTAGGCTCTTAAGAGTCAGCTCGGTAGCGTAGCTGGCGACAGCTTCGGATAAACATCCGACAAATGGAACTTTAGTGTAGGTAGCCAGGACTAATATCGCATTTCGAAGAATCCCATTAGCTTTTTTTGCCCGTCCCCAAACATCCCACCCTCTTTCTTTGCCCTCCCCCCCTTTTATTTCCCTACCCTAGTCCTTCTCGGGTAACGAGCGCAAATGAGGAAATTTTTTTTTTAAAAAAAAAGACATATAAATAAATAAAAAGCGAGAGATGTTGGCTGCTTCATAATAGTCACGTTAGAAATTGCGTGCGTAGTCGACCATTGGCAGATCCGATCCTGGCTTAAGGGTTTGTTTGACAGGTATCCACCTCTCAAGGGTTCTTTGATGGTTCTTGGACGGATGATGAGGCACAGGGGTGTGGTATCGATGAAGGACCATGTACCCGTACATGCTACATACATATAGATACGTTATTACTTGCTATATACCAGAGGTATATGGACATCTCTAGACCTTTTTTCTCTTATCTATGATCTGCCTAACCTACATACATGTACATCACGACATCGTAATCCGCATAATGCCGTTCTTGTGACCACGACTTATCCACCACGAAATCTCTCTCCCTCTCTTTTTGTTGGGCGGTAAAATGTGCCTTCACCCGGCCCTTCATCGTTTCCTCATTCATCGTTCTAGAAGGGACGTAAGAAAAATCTCATAACAATAGGTACGAAGTAGGTAGGTAGGTAGGTAGGTACGAAGTAGGACTAGATCCTTACCTATTACATCTTGGCAAAAAGCCTCACCGGTTCTCTTCGTGGGGGTGATGGTCGGTTCGATATCATCCCTCGCTTTTTTTTTTCTAGAGAAATGCAAAATGAAAAAAACAACGCAAGGACTTTTTCTTCCTTCTGTCTTTCTTAATTCTGCCTACCCGCGAGTGTACCATGCCGTAGGGGCACGTGGGATTAGCGGGATAAGTTGGGCGGGATGGATGAAAGGATGGAATAACGTACATACATACATACGGTAGGTAGGTACCATGTAGGAATGAGCTGATGGGAAAATTTGAAAATGCCATTATCATCTTGCTTTCTTTCTTTTTCTGCATTACCTTTTTTTCTTCCATGCTCTTTCATCTTCACCGCTTCCTATCTGCGCTCTCGAATGCCTTTCCCGTCTTCCTGCTCGGCTAGATTAATGAAACCCCTGTCACCCTCGCGATCCTTTGACCCGTCCGCCCATCTCTCTCTCTTTCTCCCCTATGGAAACCTCTCTTTACTACTACGCGTGTACGGGTACATAGTACCCTTACATTGCTCTTCTCTGTTCAAAGATAACCGGTCCAATTGGATACCTGCCTAAAGTGAGATGGTTTGGTTACCTCGCTTGCGAGTGTAAAAAAAAAAAAGAACCTCCGTCCTTGGTAGCTAGGGTTTATGCTATCTTTGGTCCCTCTTCATCTCTTCGTCGACCAGCAAAATATCCCGCCATAAGCAGTAGATAGCAAGACCATAGATACCTCGGTACTCTTCCTTACCTACCTGCCTACCCTTATTCAAGACTATTAGAATTCCTGTCTGAGTAACGTCTATATCCTAAACCGGAATCCATCTCGGTACGAAAGGGTCTAAGAGCCTCATGCATGGAATTTCGGGAAGCATTCCCTTTGGGGTATTCTTTTCTTCAACGCATCGAGAGTTATGGTATTATCTACCAGGTGTGTATTCAAGGAAGCAGCCGTCGGGAAACGCTACCTAGGTACCTGGTATAAGTATATTTCCCTATATATCTACGTTTTTATAGGTACCTACCCCCTATAAGCTGCTCCATGAATACGAGGTAAGGAAGGTTGATATAGCATGAACGAGTACCTTTCATTAGCTCAAAAATGCCCTGGACTCGATAAAACACCTATAATTTTATATGGGGAGAGCATTAGCTCCTGTACGCATATAAGGTATATAGACTTGCGATGATGTCGTGGAAAAACTAGGTTCGAGAGCCTGTTCTAGATGCCGGACGAGCTGGTTAGACGAGACGTAGTAAATCCGGGGAGTCAAAGCACAGTGCACTTATACGTAGCATCCGCGACGCAGAGGCAGATATAAGCGCAATAGTCTTATGATAGCGGAATTCTTCTACCCTCGAAAACGAGAGGCGTGCTAAGTCAATAGGAGGTAACTATCGTGTACAGCAAGGTACGAAACAATAGAAAGCTCCTATCTTTCACACCTACAGACTACATAGGTTACGGAGGAGCTAATACTCCACGGCTGTTCGTCAAGATACCTAATGACTATCGGCAAGCTATCTAGTAACTCTATCTTACAGGTATTGCTTGTCCGGGGCAAAGGACCCGGCGCGCGGTACGATAACACGGCACAGCGCCGGGCGAGCGCCGGGCCCACTCCGTTCGACGGACGGGGCAGAGTTTATTGCTCTACGCAGCAGTTACTATGCCTATAGCGAATATTTCTATCTAGCGCGGAGAGGAAGAAGCGTCCCAGCCTGCGGGCGTAGTGTACAGGTACCTACCTATAATAGGGGTACCAAAGTAGCACTTAACTACAACCTATTAGGTACAACACTGGGACAGATATAAACCATGCAACGAGGTACCCGTAACTGAGGAAAAAACAAAGAAGAAATTCAAGTATTATAGCAGTGTAGTCTAGGAACAACAATGCGCTAACGTATGTACATGTATCAACTAATGTATGTACGAAGCATCTACGACCAAGTATAGCAACGAACTAGTTACCCATATATTAACATCCCACTCGAAGCAAACTAGCCAGGACAAGGGGACTTACAGATTAAGGGCCGCCATCGATCCAGCTATTATTACATTGGGTAACGTACCTAATGTACCTACTTACTTACACTGTACATGGCATGTACCTATCTAATAGGTGTGCCCCCTAAAATGACAGCCTTAGCGCACCGGTGTATGTACGATACGTCATTTCACCCCCCCTCCCCCCTCCGAGGCATTGGCTCGAGACGGCGCTAGATATGTGCGTAGGGCCAATACCTTTTTCCATGTAAGTGTAAGTACTAATTACAAGGTACTATTTCTGTCCGTCCGTGGTGTCACGCTCTTGAGGTGTGGGGGGGCGCATATACTATGTATATACGGTACTGTACATACCTGGTACACTTATTTACACCACTTATGAGATTTAGGGTATTATGAGGTACCTAGGTAAATCCTTAGTCCTGGGCGCTAACGCTAGACTAAACTGATACCCCTAAGGTATACCATTATACTACCTATACTATAGTAGTGGGGGAATCATCACTGGACTACATACTACATACCAGGTAGGTATCTATATTGGGTCCTACAAGTAGACAACTATATATACCGCTCAGAGTACAAGTACCTATATAGGTTAGATATGTGATGTATATGTTCCTTGCTACGCACCACGTGAGAGGTAAATCAATATCCCAGGATCGACGAGGACGGAACGGCAGCCACTTATGGTTAAAAGCTTACTTGCTCGCCTTCGGTGAGTCTAGTACATAGTAAGCTACGGCGGTTAAGGACAACGGACAATGCAATGCAGCCAGCGCTAGTTAAAGGTCATAGTGCCATGATGATATTGAGAGGCTAACGATGTATATACTTACCTACGTAGTACGGACCTGGGTATACATACACAAACGGTACCTATACATAGTAAAAAGGGGCAACAACGAATGGACTATGAATTTCTGTGCCTCGTCTAGCTACGTCACCGAGCAGAGCATTATCCCGGCGACGAATGTCCCGAAAAAAAAAAAACTTCGGCTTTCGATAGCAATGCTATAAATCTACCCAAGCGCTAAAAAGAATAATAATAGCTGACGCGCGCCAAAACTCCATACCGTGTAGTGATGTAAGACTACATGCATTTACGGCAGATTTACCCTGCGCTAGACTATAAGAGGGATGCTGTTTGTAAAGGAGCGTGGAGTAAATGCTAGAACGCCTGGCAGCCCAGCA
Organism: Hypoxylon lienhwacheense; assembly: GCA_902806505.1. Lineage (NCBI taxonomy): Eukaryota > Fungi > Ascomycota > Sordariomycetes > Xylariales > Hypoxylaceae > Hypoxylon > Hypoxylon lienhwacheense. The sequence continues at coordinate 2,031,773 of CADCWW010000003.1, read as the reverse complement.
TGTGCCGTGTAATGGTTCCTGAACTAAGGAAATGATGCAAGCGTGGCGAGACGAGGCCATGAAGACTCCGTATCAAGTGATGAGCGATGAGGGATATGCAAATAGAGTATAGTAAAGAAAGCTTCATTCAATAACCGAGGCTATCATGTTGGTGGACCGGACATCGTCCAGGATGATCGACGAACCACGCGGTAATACACGCCCGATGGAAGCGACACAAGCACTCCAGGCGTGCCATCGGGACACCAACCTCAAATTCTTCGAGGCAGATGGTACACTCGGCAGAATCAACGCAGTCCTTTTCCGTAGCCAAGTACGGAAACATGCCGGTTCTACGAGGAGTCCGACTCGCTAAGATTCCACGATTACTTGTCCTACCAGACCCGCCAGGCCCCGGGCTGTACGAACTGTGCGCTGCGATACACGATTCAATATGCGACTCTCGATGAGCCTCATAGTTGGGCAGCTCTCTGGACGGTAATTCGCGGTGGCATATCGGACACTCGTCCTCTTCCGGAATTTGTGGTGCAGGTGGTAATGGCCGATTTGCCATCGCCGTCGAAGAGGAGGATGACGACGATGGCCCGCCAGCAAAATCGAGAAGCGATGCCCCAGGGAAGTGGTGGCCCAAGAGCGAAGGGTGGTGATATCTCGAATAAGGCTGTGGGTAATAGGCTGGCGGAGTCCCAGTTATAATGCGGTTCTGAGGGGGGAAGTATGTGCCATTTGCAATCCTTGGGACACCTGCGTTAGCGTTCTAGAGTGATGTTAGTACGCCGTCCATAAAACATCAGGGAAGAAAATAGGGGGACCGACCATAGTGACACTTCGACTCCGGGGATAGGCGTCAGGAGGTGGATTCGGCAGCACTAAAAATGGGATTTGGCGATTGGAGGTATTGTCGGCGTTATAATTACTGCTAGAGCTACTTTGCGACCGCTGATGCGCCGATCTCGGTGAGAATGGGCCTGCCGCGTGCGCATGTTGAGTCTGAGGTGGTGTAATATTTGGGTCTGGTACACACGGGTTGCAAAGTCGAACCTGCTCACCACCTCCCAAGGCACTGAAATCGGCAAAGCTCCCTTCGTCGCCGAAAAACGAGTATCGTTGAAAACTCCGTTCGCCAGGTGGCCGTACAATGTACTGATGTGGGATCGTGATCTTGTGTGGAGAGCACGCATTACATACAACTCTTCCACATTTTCTGTTCGCCACATTATTAGCCACCGCGAACTGATTATTGGATGCATGCAATAAGCTTACCGACAATGATGCTTCCTAACAAAAAAGCTGAACTGTGTACGACATATCGGACAAATTGTTACTTCACTGTCCGGTTGCCACCTCGGAAGCGCGATTTCCTGTGGTCTCCTCTCTGACCGGGGAGCAAACGATGGTGCTGACGGATTCAGTACCGAGCCTGGTCGTTCGGTTTGTGAGGAATTTATTGACGGAAGACTCGCATTTTGACTTGCATCCCTGAGAACGGAGGAGCTTGATCTAGGTCTGAGGTGAGGTGGCTCTTCATCTCTAATAGATAACTCGCCGGCAAATCCAGTTATTTCGTGTAAAGCTCCCCTAGTAGCGATACCCCCTCCTTGTTCAGCCGTACTTTGTTCCATGTACGGCATTGTCTGTGGTGCTGAACTCGATTGACCCGAAGTACTGCTACCAGCGCGCGATTGGTGCACATCTGAGGCCAGAGTTCGTCCATCTGTAGTTGAAGCTCCTCTCCCATCTGATTCCCTGTTTGGATTCTCTAAATGCCCCCTGTCTTCCGATGAGTCATGAATTTGCGGCGTTGGGACCTCAGGTCGTAGAGACTCATGACTTCTCCCGCTCACCACACTGCCCGTGTCATCATCTAAAACTATGTTTCGCTCAATCGTATGCGTCGGGCAATCGCGATAGCGGGAGCATTCCTGACCGAAGTATTGGGCGTTCTGGTAAGGACAGACTGGTGTATTCGTTGTACTACTCGAACCACGAGAACTTCCCGCTTCGGTATGAGCTATCTCAGAAGCGTTCTCTTCAAATGAGCCAGGCACAAGAGATGCGCCGTTAAAAATGGACATCCTGCGACGTGACCTTGTTCAAGCGATTCGAAGGGAACGTTAATCGGGGAAATCATAGAATCGCAGGAGATACCGAAGTTTGTAGAATGCCCTCCTACTTGGTCAGGCTCGGATTATAGCGAAACCATCTAAAAGAGATAATAATTTCCGGAAAACTAAGAAGTAGATAGTTAGCAATGACTTTGTTCCACCGCTTCAAAGATTCAGGAAATGAGAATGGTATAGCGATGTTAACAGTATAATAGATAATTTCATGACGAGTCCAAGAGGCTGAGGGGCATCGGGATATCTCAGCCCTTTTTTTTTTCTTTCTTTTCAAATCCCGTCCCAGCCTTCTTTAGAAGAGACGAACGATTAGTAGTAACTCCTATATCTCCACACTTACAAGTCGCAGAGACACCGACAATAAAGATGCGAAACTTGAGATTTGTGATATATAATTGATGTATTTTTCATATAGGATGTTTGGAGTAGAGAAAATAAATACCTATAGATTATAGGAATGAAGCCTTGTCTATGTCAAGATGAACTCGGATGACACGCGACTCCCAGATTTTGGTGGGAAGAGGCACGAAAGATGCTTCGATGTTGCCGCTAAAGATGGGAATTTACAACAATTGCCAAGCAACTTCCGATATACCTAATTCCTTATCTTATCGGTTAACTCGGTCTTCGTATTTTTTTGTAAACTAACTTCAATTTGATGTTACTTCGTACCTTGTACTTAAAGTCTCATACTTGATGTATGTACATCATCTAACCTTGTCGAATAGGCAATAGATCGATACGTGCATGTGGGTATGTAAATCCGTGACACGTGCACAAGAGCTACTGCAAGCACATTCAAGTGCATTAGCGGCCGCTCACATGGGATCTATCACATTATCATATTTGTATGCATAAATAGAGGATATTCATTTGTAAATGTATTACATACACAGTAGTCACCTAGGGTCCAATGTATTTATAGGGAGGGACCTCACTACAAGTTCATATCTCATCTTCAACCAACTTTATAGTCATAATTCGAGATGATTATAATTAAATTTGTCTTAATATCTATCCTCTTTCCTATGACAGTGACACGATTCCCACCTCTTGCCAAGTAGTCCCATCGAACCATACCTCCTTAATTCCTCCATTACTCGTCTGGAAAAAGCATCTGTTCATGTCCTGTTCATCCGATAATCCTACGCTCGATCCGTCACCCTGTGTCAAGCACGCGATATCAGCACCCTTCATTGAGTCCTCCAGTGCGACGTACGTCTGAGGCCCCTGCCAACCAGTGTCGTCGTCTTGCCACATTACTTGTATTGTACCATCGCCGTCTTGGTATAATATATACGTATTGATTTGATCGTCGTCGTCGAGAGGACGTCCGACAGTGAAAGCACCTATGGAGGCGCCAACTGGAATAGCTTGTGACAGAGCCCCCTCCGTCCAGGATACATGGTCGTTGCTCCAATCCTGTCCGTTGTGAACCTTGACTGACAACATGCCCTCGGCGCTCTGATATGCTATGCCACCACCGTTCTGGGGATTCAGTGCTATCGGAACCGCAGCTAGTCCACCGCCTCCTTTAGGTGCTTTAATACCCCAGTCTGTATCGTTCAACCACGTCGGTGTCGAGTCGTTGCTGGAATTCTGCCATGTAGACCAACGTATCATGTTGTCGTCGTCTTGCGAGGCAATGTATGGGAAGTAGCATGACAATCTACTATTGCCACCAATCTGGAGAGGATAGGCGTTGATGCTTCCAGGCTCGCCTTGAGGCGGAATCGTCCCGTTCTCGAATTCGAATTCGAACCGCTGACCCCGAACAATCCCATTCTTGTCCGTGTAGAAAAACTCAATTATTGGCTAATCAATCAGCTAATTGCACAGTATTATGTACAGACAAGAAAAAAGGAGGCTTACCACCAGGCCATCGCTTAAGAATGAGCCAGAAGCTATCGAGCCATTCTTCATCGGCTCATATGGCAGACTATCCAATACCGTTGACTTGGTCCAGTTGGCACCGGCACTCTCCTTGTCCACGAATCGTAACTGTTGATCCCGGTCCCGGTAGAAGAGACGAATGCTATAGTCCGTCCCGGTCCTATAACCAGTCACAGCCAACTTGGTACCGTTCATTACATTGGACGTAGTATTTGAAGCTGGTCTCGTGTTGTCGTAATGTCTTGGAGTTTCTGGCCCATGTCCGAAAACAGTACCTAGAACAATCCCAATAATGACAAGTAATATGAGTACAACAATCGCGATTTTTATTGTCCAACGCTTAGATTTACCATTTACTATCTGTTTCTCGTCTTCGTTCTTTCCTCCCGATCGATCCGGACTGGTCGTAGTGTAAGAATTTGAATGAACATCAGTATTCGACGCGACCGGCCGAGGATCGTATGTTGGCGGACTGTCACCAGAATAATGGCCAAGAGCATGCGACGAAGACTGCGTCGGAATCGCTTGACCGAGATGACGATCCGTATTGGCGTGGAGCTCTCGATTCTCTGATTGCGATCGCTCTAGGACTTGTGATGCTGTTGAAGACGTAGGGACAGCGTGGAGCTCTTGCGATGCCACTTCACTAGCATCTGTCGTCTCATGTATGAGATTCAGCGGTCTGTCATCTTGTGTTCCGCCCACTTCCACTCCTATCCCCACGGTTCCTGCGTTGGCATACTTCCGCTGATCGTGTAATATTATGCCGTCCTCGTCATTTTGCTCTTGAACAGCCTCAGGACGTCGCTGCGGCGCATGCTGCCCAGGTCGTATCACCGCGTCAGGAGGAAAATAATATTTGTTGCTGTCGAAGAGAGCATCTGGGCTGTTTCTCTGCATTGCTGCAGCAGAATGGAAGTAAGATTGCTACCTCATGAGAGAGGAAACATCGGATGCATTACCTATCACGCCGACGAGATAATACATTCCGCTGACCTGTTCGAAAGATTGTTGAACACGGCGTGGAATAGTGCGTGTAGTAAAGGTAAAAATACAATAGCTGTCAGGGATGAAAATTTGATCTACGGATTACTTCCCAATCCTTTCCAACCGGCTCCGCCAGACCCCTGGGGCTGCGCCCAACACCGTTCCAATTCATAGCAACGGTTCATTAACATCATTGGCGGGACGGGAATCTATGATTGACGATGAGATACCAACGGGCGACACAAGCTTTATGTCGTGTATATAAACCGCATGTCATTAGAACCCACGCAGTGTACGGAGTACGCGGGGTGGGCTTTAATACGATGTAGGATTTCGATCCATGGTAGTTTTTACCCCTGACTCAGCCACTAGTACCGTCCTGCTATGTAACCTCGCAAATATATCAGTGTCTCGAGTGCTGCACACATACTCGGAGACATTAGCCATCTAGTTGATCTCCCGAGCAGGGCACAGTCCGGAATTATTTGAAACTCTTATTAGAAATCAGCTTTTATTTGCCTCTCTCGACGCTTTTGAAGCAGATTAAGTATATCAAATAGATTTAACATTGCTACACGGTGTCCTCGCGTTATAGTACTTTTTCATCTCGTCATCGTCCAATCGAATAGTATATAACCATCTCCACTTATCACCAGTTAAGTCGCCTTTAATACTTTTCATCGCACCGAGCTATGCCTCTTTGCGAAGTAGACTTATGCACATACTTTTTATAAACTTATAACCTATACCAACACAACACGGACTCTAGGTCAAAGTAGCATTCCAACCGTAGGTATATTCAACTCATAAGTTAATAAACTTCGTTCCCTTAGTTATAATTATGTGGTCTATCTAAAGTAAGTAGACGATACAGAATCGTGAGTTAAAGTGGTGATGTCGAGGACTCTTTATCAGCTTAAGATCTAAGAGTGATATGAAGAGCGTACAATATCTTTTACAAATTTAAAGGAGATAAGAACACTTTTATAAAAGGGGTTACTTTCAAGATGGGGCCAATCAAGAGAAACTACGTCCTACTCCATACTGCGCTCGAGTCTCTCGTCAATCATCCTGCCTCGGTATATACTACCCATAGTGAATTAACGTAGTAATCTTCAATGGAGACAAAAGTGGACGTCCGTGTATAGTGGGCTGGAGGCCAACAGATCTAGATGTACGCAGTAATCCGTACCGGTTATTGGGATCTGGAATATAGATGGAATATCTCTTCCAACAATCGCCTTCTTTCCTCGTCCCTTGCTTGATGATAGGTATATAGCGAGGTATTCTAAGGGAATTGATAAGGAAAGAAACAGTATCTATGCCAGAAATAGCCGTGAGAAGGTTACTAAACTTTCAGATATATGGCTGGCAACAAGGTCTTGCTTGGCGTATAGAGAGGTATGTTAACATACTCGGCCTATTGTATTTAGATAAATTCAAGACGAATGATAAGTTTAGCCAACACTGAAAAAAAACAGTATTTCTGAAGATATCGATTAAAGCGACTCTGTCATCGGCTTATCTTAGATGACTCAAATTAGACATCTTGATTCTTGATAAGCGTAGGGCGCGCAGACACGACGGAGACATCCGTGCAGCCGTCGAACCGGAGATCGGACTAATAATAAGTCAAGAGTCCCAGCATTTGGGAGTTCAGCACACGCTAAGGAGCTTTATTTCTATTCAGATCATACCTCTTAGTTTGTACATTCAGGAAGCTGTTTAACTTCTGTCTCTTTCTCTTCCTTCAATCACTCGCTACAGCGCCTATCACTAACACTAACACTAACGCCATGTCCGCGAAAAAAGCCCCGATCGTCACGACGTCGCCGGTGCGCCGCAGCCCCATACAGGAGGTCACCATCAGCGAGGCGCTAGTGTCGGACGCGGCGGCGATAGCGCGGATCGGCAGCGCGACCTTTTCCGCCGCGTTCGGGCACTCCGTGCCGCCGGCGGACCTAGCCGACTACCTCGCGGCGACGTACACGCGGGAAGCGATAGAGGCGGACATCCGAAACGGGCGAAAGACGCGGATCAGCACGTTCGTGGCGCGCGGGAACAACAACAACAACAACAATAACAATGACAACGAGGAAGATGGGAAGGGCGCCGAGGTGCTAGGCTTCGTGCAGCTCGTGCGCGGGCTCTCGGAGCCGTGCCTGCGGGGCTCCGGCGAGCCGGCGACGCACGCGGAGCTGCGCCGGCTGTACGTCTCGACGACGGTGCACGGCCGCGGCATCGGCACGAGGCTGCTCGCGGCCGTCGAGGACGCCGCCCGCGCCGAGGGCTTCGGCACGCTCTGGCTCACCGTCTGGGAGGAGAACGCGGCGGCGCAGCGGCTCTACGCCAGGCTCGGCTACGTCAGGGCGGGCGAGCTGGGCTTCGTCCTGGGCTCGTGCATCCAGAAGGACTGGGTGTTGGCGAAGCAACTGTAAGCTTATCTATTCTTCCTTTGGAGTTATGGAGGAGGGAGGGAAAAGGGGGCGTTGTACATTTAAATTTACTGCCTTGTTGCTTGGTAGATTTTAGATGATACGGCTTAGACATTATAGATATACAGTATATACCTAGGTAGGTAGATATACATAGACACGGCATGGTTAGGTATTACTTGGTACCTACCTAATTTATAAATATTCAGGGTAAAAAGTTCTTCAATTCTGTTATAGCTGGGCGTATTGTGGATTCATCTGAGGACTTTATTGCTGTTCAATAAAAGCATTTTTATTGCCTATATCGTTGAGGTTGCCAAATGGATAGCTGTTTGACTGTTGAGATTACCTTATTATTCGTTGCACCTGAAATTCACCCTAATTCTAGGTAAGTCTAAAGCCATCAGCTCTAATTCTATATTGGCAAGACTTTACTGACCGTATTCCGGTCACAACTCAGAAAGCGACAAGCAGTACTGATACATACCTGTGTTATTATATGTAGTACTCTTCACATCTAAAAGGTACCTGAGCAAATATTAACAGATATGGATATGTAGTGAACCAACAACTTCGAGCCCCCACCGTCTCACGGCCCGCTAGAACTATCCCGGGTTTTTTAGGCCGGGTCTCTCCGAAAGACCCATCCCTCCTCCCCGCCACCCGCCCCGAATCCCGAGCAAGATACGGCGGCGGGAAATAGAAGTAACCCAAACCCAGAAAAAAAATATTTAAAACCTTTTCTTCACTTACCTACTCCCGAAACTACGGGAGAGAGTCTGGCAGTGCGCCCTACCAGAGCGACGAGACTTCTACACTCTAGTTTTAATACAGCTTTAGGACATTAAGAAGACTACATAAGCATGTAAATGTTCGTTGCAGATGTCTCTCACGCACGTGTGCTCCGAGTTGTGGTGTGTGGTCGAGAAGATCGGGTACGAAGTCTCGTTCCGCAGCTCGACCCGAGATGCGGGTATCTGGTTCCACCCGGGCCGCGATGTTACCCACATTACCTGCCTTTATTGGAAAGTGGCCGACGGGGAGATGGTCTGCATCCCGAGGAAGATAAGCCAGTCAAGCGGCCAGTGCCTATCAGTCCGCTAAGCACATTTTCAAATCCCTCGACGGCGAGTTCTGGCGCATGGGTTGGGCGGAGAGCGCGGATGGGTAGGGCTGAGCGTGTTCCCGTGGAACGCGGAAAATACAATAAAATCAAGAACCAGAAGATTTCAAAAACAGGTACTACAGTTTTAGAAACGGTAGGTTAGGTTAGGTATTTACCTACGTAGGAAGCGGGCTAGCTCTCACTTTGCCTTACAAGACGTCCGGTCGGTACGTACGTGGATATCGTCGTGCCTCAACATTATACCACGATGTGTAACCATGCATTAGGTGGGATGTACATAACATACACGCGCAGACCATGCTGATGGGTCATGAGCTTATAGCGCTGTCTACCTAGGCAGGTTATATGGTTAGGTTTCAATGCAGCTGACGACTGCGCTGATCGACGGATTACGCACATACCTCCTAAGGTATAAAAAAGAATTAAACCAACATGACGCCGTTGGCGCGTATAATCAGGGCGGCCGAAAGGGGCAGCCCTGGTGTTGATCACCTGTGTATGCCTTCATACCCGCGATTGAGAGATAGGGCTCGGGCAAGCGAACGAAGATAGACCGATAGGCAGGTATAAGGCTACCGGCTATTTTGGTCCGGCTCGAGAATATACCGGTAGGTGCCTACCGATATCACATGTCTCTTATAGAGCCGCCCTGGCAGGTATCTAGAGGAACTTTTGCTTATACCACGTAGGCGTCAGCTTTTATGTCCACCGCTATAATAGCTTCGATGTATAGCTGTGGCTTTTTTATACAAGGGAGGAGTGGAGTAATATGTAGGGGTGATGGGGAAAGACTTGGTAACGAAGAGCAGTTTATTACTTGGGAGGTTAGATACGGGAAAAGGAGTAAGTAACTGAATAATCGTGAGAAGGTTGACTTGCTAATCGTACACCTGGATGAGTACTTGGGAGAAGGGGTATACTTGAGGATGTTCTTGTACCGGTATATACCTTAAGCAGTTAGGTTAGAGCTTCTTGCGTCAACAATATTGTGATTCATCCCATACGGCATACCTTATGATACTAGGCAGTGGACCGGTTCATTAATGCGAAATATTTTAGTTATCGCTAGTTAGGATACTTCCTAGAAACGTACCGGTCAAATGCTAGGTAGGCATTGTCAAATAAAGGAGGAAAATCGTCATATAAGCCAGATTTTGGGTATGACTAAAATGTTAACTAACTCACATAGAGGGAGATTGGTGTCACCTAGGTAAATTTATCGAACGAAAATATCATTGCTCCTAAGAGTCGACGCAAATCAAAACATTTGTATAAAGGTATTCAGCTAGGCCAGTACTAAGTTCCTCAGTCATAAGTACACGTCGGCATTAGCAATGTTCTTCCCGCTAACCTGAACCGCAGCGGCGTCATTCCCTTCCACTCTCAACTCGAGCCTCTCGCGAGGCCACAAGGTGACGTAGTTATCCGACCAAAACACCGGTAGCACGTCTTCGCCGTCCTCGTCCACGAGGTTGAGCCTAATGAAAAAGGCAGGGACGGAGGAGTGGTTCTCGAGCACGACGTCCAATCCCGCCTCAGAGCTCGCCGCCTTGGTGAGCGTGACGGAGACGTTGGCGGTCGATAGGTCGTTCAGCGCTGTGTAGTTGGCGTAGTCGGTGACCGGGGTGTAGAACCAGTCCGAGTTGTCCCAGTCGAGCGTGTCGATCGTCTTCGATAGCCAGTACACGTTTCGACTGAGCGTAACGTTCTTGTCATCCGAAAGGACGAGCCGCAGGAACACGACGTCGACGATCGACCCGAGCGCCTCGTTCAGGTCGAGAATCTCCTTACTGGTGTTTGGCTCGGTGTCAACGGTGTTCTCGCTGTTATATACCTCTTTGCCATTCCTGTCGATGGCCTCGACTGATACCGTCCTCGACCCCTTTTGATCTAGCGAGCGGTTGATCAAGTATACGAGCTTCCCGTTGTAGTCGTACGCCACATGTTCTTTCCTAGAGCCAACTTTTGCACCGAAATAGGAGCCCTGTGGGTGTAAGTAATAGTCCACGAGGTTCCAATGCAAGCTCGGCCACGCGTTGTTCAGCATCCAGTATATAAGCCCCGTGGCCGGCCTATCAGCGTTCCACAGAGCTGCGAATCCTTCGAACTGTGCCCTCGTCGCCTCGTAGTCCATCATCTGGGCTTTGAGCAAGTAGTCCTCGAGTGAAGAAGGCTTCCCGTGGCGCGTCCACAGGGCCTCGTTGTAGATTTTGCGGTCGTAGAAGGACGAGACGTTCGTCGACATGTGGTAGAGTCCCTTATCCAGCTTCAGCAAGTCGTCCAGGTCAGATTCTGATAGAAACTTTCTCAGGCTGCCGATCTCCGGCGTTCCCACACCCGCTCCAAGTTCGGAGCCGAAGCCGAAAGCAGCACCTAGGCGGTCTTCCGCCGGCTCGACATCGTACCAGTAATTCGGCGGCACCCAATCGTACGGACCTGCCATCTTCAACCCGGAAGGGCCTAGGATCTTGGGGAAGCCCCTCTCCGAAGCCGAGGCGATGATGGGTGTCTGCCAATCTGCCGCTTCGAGGGAATCGTAGTAACTCCGTGCTGCCTTGTCATCTGGCCAGTAGTCGCTTCCGACGAGGTATCCTAGCACGCTCGGATGACCTTGCTGCATGACAGCCTCATGATACATGCTTTTGTTGGCCGTAACGTAGTCGGAATCCGTCCACTCCGACTTGACAGCCAGGTCTTCGTTGTACGTCCAGGCTTCCCACTTATCGCAGCATTCCCAGCCGGGTAGGACCATTATACCTAGCCGATCCGCGATATCGTAAAGTTCCGGGTGCTCGTTCTTGCCTTCTAGCCTGATCGTATTGTGGCCCAAGTCGAGGACTAGCTTAGCTTGGGTGGAGAACTTGTCGCTATCCCAGCGCAGGAATATGTCTGCCGAGTAGCCCGAGCCGATGACCTGGAAGGGATAGCCATTGACGTAGAATGCAGTGTCGTTGTTAGGGTTGAGCTCCGATGTAACCCGGCGGATACCAAATGTCTGCCTTATCCTGTCAGAGACGGATCCATTTATCAACGCGGATAGTTGACCCGTGTAAAGCGGCTGGCCCCCCCATTGCTTCGGCCACCAGATCGCTGGCTCGTTTATTGCCGTCGACAGGATGATTTCAGCAGATCCTGATGGTGGGATTACGATGGTCCCGTTCAAGTCATAACTCTGACTAGCACCCTCCAAGGAGATATTTCCTGTCAGCTCAACTACGGCTTCGTGATCCTCTAAATTTGTAGCTGTTGCTTTGAGCGATACCAGAGCGCTAGAATGGCCGACGGGCAGGTTGACTTGTGTAGTTACCCGCAAAGGCCCTAAAGCTACCGGTCCCGTTTGCTTGATTTCTAAGTTTCTCCATACACCTGTCCCATTGTCTGGGGGGTACGGGTTCCAGTCCACGAATCCTATCCCAAAGTCATAATTATAATCCGTAGGGTAGACTTGGATCACAAGCGCATTTTTCTTCGTCGCCAGTGTTGTTATGTCAAAGATATTTCCAACATAGGCGCCCGCCTGAGACTCTCTAGTCGCAACCTCTCGGCCGTTCAAGTAGATGTCGGCACTAGAGCTTATTCCATGAGTTTGTATGTGATAGTGCTGGCCGAAAATAGGATCAAGATTGAATTCTTTCCGGTATATCCAAGGGACCTTGAATTGACTGGAGTTAAAGCTTTGTAGTGCATTAGAGAAGAATAGACCTTCTTCACGATAGACGCCGGCTTTTATGAGGCCCCCCATGAGGGTGAAACGAGAGCTGTTGACATTATGCCACGTCCTGGTGTCAACGCCGGGCTGAGATAACGCTTCAAGATTCGTGCCGACTATTTCGGATGACTGTATGTCCCATGACGGTATAATGGCAATTTCTCCAGGCTCGGAAAGCAGTGCCGCGGCGGTGACTATGTCAAAGCCGAAGCAAAGCCCCAGGAATAACCAGCGCGGATGCATCATGTCTGAGAGGGCGTGAAGGAGATCGTGCGATAGGACACATGATGAGAATACAGGTTGTAAAGGAGTATATAAGTACCTTCTAAAAGGATGTTACATCCCATTATTCTGGTGACATGCAGGCTGCCGGCAGTCTGCATACGTACCTACCGCTCCTACCATTAGCTAAATGTATTCTACATTTTTCGGGGCCTAATAAGGCAGGTCAAACTTTGCAAGACCTTTCATTTGGGTATGGGTATTTCCCCGCAGACTATAAGACAGTACCGATCCAGCAAGGGAGAAGAGCGGATCAAGTTATGGATCGTGATAGCGGCTCAGATCTATCTATATTTCCATCAGTCATGTCGACCATTGAAGATCCTTGCAATGAATTGTGCCTGTGCCTTACTCTCCGATATGTATATGGTCCTCGAATCGGGTAAAGCTATAATTTGCAGTGTCGAGAAGCTTGGCTGCAGTTGTTAGTCACGCCAACCCCTTTCAAGGCTACTCTACCTTCTATTTTCTCTTTTCCGGTATCAAGCATTGCAATATTAAGAAATCGATATGTGAGCCCATAAGCCCGTGCTGATTTATCGTGGCTAGCGCTTTAATTAAGTCAAGTCAAGCAACAGGGTTTACTTGACGGGCTGGATTAACCTTACCTTCGGTAACGACCCATTTAGGTATTTTTTAGATAAGAAAAAAACTAGTTCGATTAAAAATAAAAACCAATTATACTTCATATAAAAATGGGTATCGTATAATTGATCGTCGCGGTGCGGCGGCTCCGCAGGTTCTGCACCCTCCGTCTTATAGCCGCCGGACCTCCGGACCTCCGGTTTTCTACAGGCACATTGACTCCACCGGTCTCGGCCGACACCCGCCAGTACCGACACCACCCAATATTGAGTCCGGTTCCACCCGGAACTCAGTGAGCACGGCCGACTTGACGCCTCGTGATCTGACTGCCATACACCGCCGCAGCGGGAGTAAGAAGATCGACTACGTGTTGGTGTTGTATGTGGATACGACGGAGGCTCTTCATCAGGCCATCTTTTAATAGCACGCTTTACGGCGCACCTTGGATATGGCTTCGCCAATCAGATGCTACAATTGAATATCCTCTACAGCCCGATCGCCGTTTCTATTGGAACATGTACCTACCATTAGCTCGGGGGAGGATCTACTCATACAGCCTCGGCCTCTAGACGACTACCTAACATAAGCGCTGTAATAAAAGGAGTTCGATCCGCATCTACAGACCCCAGCAGATTGGGTCGACCCGCTCCATCATGGACGCTTACTCCCTTGTTGCCCCTGGAGTATTAAAACTGTACGCATACACTCACACACAACAATCTCATGATCGCTTCAAAGGTAACGAGTCATATGATTGTATTGGTGTAAGTGAAGGGAGTAACCAGGTTGGTGGCTATCTGGATGGTCTCCGAAGGGGACTAGGAGGTCTAGCAACCTATATAGTGAAAAAGTAAAGCTAGGTAAATTAAAAAGATCGCAGCGCTACTCTCAGCATGTGAAACAATAGATCAAGAGTACCTTCCGGAGGCGATGGAGACTTGGTTCTTGTCCGAATAAGCACTCTATAACGCATTTATCAAGCACTTAAAGGTTATATAAACATCTTATAGGGGCGCTCACCTGGTACGTAGAGTGGGATCTCTGGACCGACCCTACTATGACATCCCCTCAATTGACAGAAATATCTGGGAGGAACGGGTAGAAGATTTCCAGGTCTTCTACAGTGCGTTTTGGAGTCGCTGCCGTCTTAATGCCCCCTTTCCAACCCAGCCCCTCCATCAGGCAGTCGAGAATGTCTTGTCTTGGTTTCCCAGCATTTCTTGCCCACGCATCTTGGATCTCTTTGGGGGTATGCTCCAGACGGCTGGGTAACAGGTTCTCGTCTCCAGGGCCGAAGCCTTTAAAGCTATATTGTTCTATCTCATCCTCCGTGAAGACACCGAGCTGCATCGCTAGGACAGCGTCGAACTTTCCAATCAGGTCGTCCGCGAGCTTGGGCTTGGGGGGCCTGATGACAAGCCCCATGAGCTTGGGAACCGTTGCGTCGCTGGGATCGAGCAAGGATTTGATGTCGTTCTTCTTCGTCTTGCGTGGGTTTTCGTCGGGATTGTCTGCGATACGTCAGCAATGTATTATGAATGCACTCATGTGCCGAAAGACGCGACGGGTACAAGTGAGATGACGTGACGAATGGAATAAACATACACTTCCCCCACATGGCGGCTGGCACCTGTTTGATGATTTCGGTGACTTGCCAATTTTCTTCGCTGACGTTTTCTTCCATATATGCCCTTTCTTCCATGGTAGGAAATATGTTGACTGTCAGCACCGACGAAAGTGTTTGGTTTTCCTCCTCCATCGGCTTTGCGTGAAGCTCTGGCTGCTTGTCAGATTCCCAATCATCCACAACAGGTGTTGTACTATGTTCCTTGGGTGCTTTGACGGTGGCATGAGTCAGTGAGAATAGGACGTCGACGGCAACGGCGAATCCTTTGCCCTCGACTCTCCATACGGCATCCTCCCCTGTAGTT
Source organism: Hypoxylon lienhwacheense (assembly GCA_902806505.1). Classification (NCBI taxonomy): domain Eukaryota; kingdom Fungi; phylum Ascomycota; class Sordariomycetes; order Xylariales; family Hypoxylaceae; genus Hypoxylon; species Hypoxylon lienhwacheense. The sequence goes on along the minus strand of CADCWW010000003.1, from coordinate 2,016,705 downwards.
AATTTCTGAGACCCGGTGCTGTCAGGAACCATGCCTCCACGACATGTGAAGACGTGCGGCGTCGCGGACGCAGTGGCTCGTGGTTTTGGGGCCGTTATAGTAAGTAGTGAATCGATCATGGACTGCGTCTGGCCCGCTTCGAGTACCATCTGGTAAAACTCTTGGAGGGTTGGTGGTTTTTGATCCTTTACCTCGGGCCCAAAGTAGATTTTGAATGAGATAATCCAGAGGTCAACCTTAACCTGTCCTCGTAGCGGCGGCCCCATCAGATCCAGCTCGGCGCCAATCTCGATCTTCAACGTGAAGCTGGTGATCAGAAGATCGATCTTGCAACTGACGCCGATCGATACGCTAACCTGTCCGATGAAGTCGAAGGGGTTGTAGTTGATGAGGAAGTCAGCCCAGGCCGCGAACCATGCTTTCAGTGGCCCGGCAACCAGGGTTGCCTCGAGGCGGCCGCCTCCCATACAAGCCTTCGGAGTGATGGCGAAATACGCCTCTCCCACGATGCTGATGGTGCCACCGACCTGCCAGTAGATACCCAGTCGCGGTGGGTTGGGGTAGTACGTTGGCCGCTTGAATGCGCGGTGGTATCCTCCGATGGTAAATACCCAGTCGCCGCTACGTTCGGGGACGGTGTCGTTGAACCAGTAGTAGAGGGCAAACCCTCCCGTGAGGCGGCAACTAGGATCGAAGATGTAAGAGCTCGGCGCCAGCTGCATCTCGACCTTGAAGACGCCCGCGCCGAAGTCGATGGACGCTAGGAGGCCGAGCTCGACGTGCGCGAACGGCCGGCCTGAGTTTTTGGGTATCTGCGCCACGGCGACGCCGTATATGCCGAGCGCTAGCGTCGGGCTCCAGCTCACGATGAAGACGGCGTCGATGTCGAGCATCTTGAAAGCGCTGACCTTGAGCCCAGCCGCGAGCCACATGGCCCCGTCTTTGACGGTAAAGAAGCCTGTGGTGGACACTAGCGTCCGGAGGTACTCGACCAGGTTGTCGTTGACCTCTGTTGTCTTGATGAACGGAAACTCGTTGACCCCCTCGATGGGCGGCGGCTTAACCTCGTTGTTGTATCCGAATCCGCCCGTGATGCTGGATATCTCAGCAAACTCCAGCGTGATGAGGGGGCCCTCCAGTTTAGAAAAGACGAACGCCGTGTCGAAATCCGGGTCCTTCATCTGGCCGTACATCCCCGAGGCGGTGAGCTGGTATGGTTCGAGGCCGACTATGAGGCCGCCGGCGAAGTACTTCATCTCCGGTGTATCCTTGTACATGAGTATTCCTCCCAAGCGGACCGGTGGTTGATCAAGGGCGATAGCAAGGCCAGACAACCCAAACTTGATGTCGTCGGTGGATATGTTCCGCAGTGACTTGAGTGTTACGCCAACGGCTGCCTCGATGAATGTGAACCCGATGGGTCCGAGCAAGAAGGATGCATCGAGGAGGACATAAAGGACACCGTCCTTATATCTCAGACCGATGTTGCTGATCGATACTCCACCTAGAAAACTTTTCGTTAGAACTAATTGCTTTCGTTCCTGACTCTACTATCTTCCTCCTACTGCAAGATAACGCTGTGTGTGAGGAATCTGGGGGGTCATTTACCTGCCACCTTTTTGCATTCGGCCATCGCTGAGTTGCCATTTTGGCCTTGCTCTTTTGTCGCTAACGCCCCGACTGTCCCCGGGCTCTTCTTCTTCCTCCCGAGTGTATAGTCGATAATCGCCCGTTTCGTATTTGCGGATGTCGCGATCATCATGAAGTGTGAGCCCGTGGGGACCACAATGTCCTTTGGGCTCTTATTTCTAGGCTTCCTCGTGTCTCGGTATAGGATGAAATCTTCGTTTTGTTGATTTACCCCCCCGGGATTTGGCTGACCAGAACTTGGAATCTCTGGCAGACCCCGGTTGATGTGGTCAACATCCTGTTGCGTCAAGCCTGCCTGGTTCTGTTTGTCCTGAACCCATACGTAGGCAATCTCGTCAAATGGCTGTGGCATCGAACCCAAGGTGCCCACGGTGTCTTTCATATTGATCTCTGGAAGCGGCGACATTGAAATCTTGAATACCCTCTTTGGGAGTTCACCCTTGCCACCTATCGATAGATCTCGGTAGTGGAAAAAGCTTATGTCAATCATCCCCAGACTAACGGTGGCTTGGAGGAGCAAGTAGGCCTCCCTTGGGTTATCCGTAGCAGTGGTGACTTGACCAGTTGTGTTGGATACCTTGACGCAACGGATACGTATAAGGCAGTCATCTGCACCAGAGATAGTTAGGCCTCTGACAAACTCCGGCAGGTCCTCTGCATCATTGCCGTAGTTGTCTGTAAGGTCATCTATAATATCGCCCAAAGTAAGGTCATCCTCTGCATCTGCGGCTCCGAGTTTCGCCTCCAGAGACCACCCCTGGTCAGTATATATGTACTCCATAGAGAGTCCAACCGGACCGATGTACAGCACTCCGAAAAGCGTAAAAGTCTTGCCCTTGCCCGTTTTGCCGTATTCGTATTCTAGTTTGAGCTTCCCGAGTTCGAAATGACCAAGAACGGCGGCGACATCTTCCTGGGCGTCAGGGTCCAGGAGGTTGTACAGAGATTTAAAGCTCACTGCATCGATACTTGCGCCGAGTTCCCAGCTCTGGTCGTAACCGTTGTACTCGATTTTGCCACGTATTTTGGCCGAGTCATCTTCATCATCTTCATCTGGGTCTGGCATATGCAAAGATGCCTGGATAGAAAAGGAAGCCTTAAGCTTGGTTATGGCTGAATAGCTCACTCGCATGTCGACTGTATCTATAGAGAAGGGGGGGATCCCTCCCTCCGACTCGGCCGGCTCGCAGGTGAGAATTGTGGCAAAACCGATGGTCTTTGTGGACAGGTCGATGCTAATCTTAGCCGTTTTTATCGTATTGGGAATGACCTTAGGTATAGTATCCTGGCCCATACCCAGCAAGTCTGACAGTTTTAGTGGCTTTGTGGGGTCTCCATCCGAGGGGAGGAGCTGGTCACTTTGTTCCCAGCTTGGGAGCAGCTTGTCCTTGGTTTCCTCAGAGACGACCCAAACCTGACCTTGCAGCAGCTTATTGTCATTATTGTAGGATAGTAGGATGGGGACGGTATTGATGGACGCCTCTAGGTATACGCTCCAGTCCCGCACTGAGATTTTCCCTTCTTTTTTCTGGATGTTCAGAGATAGGCGTCTTGGTGTGATAGTCTTGGTGATGAACTCAATCCCATCCAATGAGAGCGAAAGCTCTTCACCAAGGACGGCATTGAGCCAAGTAACAAAGGCGTCCCAACTCGACTTAGAAGCATTGATGGCCATGCTGAACCCATCGTCTCGTAATCCAATGGAGCATAAGAGGTCTAGATCGTTGCCTTGGTTCGCGACAGCAGTGTGTAGTCTGAGCTCACCACTTGGCAACATCTCAGGCCCCGGGCGCAAGACAGTAGTGAGAGTAGTGACGATGAAAGCGTCCTTCAGCTCAATGTTTACATTGGCCTCCTTTAAGGAAGCATTTAAAGAAGTAGCGTCAAATTGCCATTGGAGGCGCTGTATTGTCCGGTTTGCGGATGACGGCTGAAACCAGACCGCGTTGCGGGAGCCGTCCTTCACGGATAGAGTCAGTTCTAGCTCGGGCTTGAGCAGTTGGACGAGGGGATTTTCGATCATATGTTCCAGTTTGATGTATTTCATCATCTGCAACAGGGTGGACTTGATATTTTTATCGCCATCCTCCGCGCTTGGGGGCTCCAGCCCGAAGATCATTGTCCTCGGGGTGGAAAGGCCGATTTCCGGTGCGTTAGCCTTAACCATGTCGAAAGCCTTATATACAGCCTCGGTACTGAAATCGAGGCTGAATTCCAGATCGGGAGGCGTCATGCTGAAGAAGAAGCCGGATGGCTGTGCGGCGGCATCCACCTCCATTTGCATTGGCGAGCTGGTCGCGAGAACGTCATAGAACCAGCAGTTCCATTGGTCCTGCTCTAGGAACCCGACCTTGGTGGTTGGCTCAGGCTCGCTGGCCAAGCCAAACTTCCCGAAGCGAAGCCCGCTTACAAAGGCCCGGAGCGTGTCATCGGGGATCCGCTTGACTGGGGGGATGTCGACAGTCCCGAGCCAGTACTCATCGTTGGCATTAGAACCCGGGTTGTCTGGGGGTGCCCCTCCGATGCCCTCGCCGTCCTCGTCGCCCTCGCCGCCCTCGCCACCTAGGGATGAGCGGCCTTGGCCGGAAGCACTCGCCGACTGCGATCCCCTCGGCAGTGATGTTATCTTAAGAAGACTACTATCAACATTCGTATATAAGTTCGCCTCATCCGTCCCTGTCGCGTCTGCAAGCTTTTTCGCCAGGGATAGCGTGGTAGTCCTGCGGGCGCTGGACCACTCGTCTTTGAAAGCAGTCCCAAACATCACTTCGACCACGCTGTCGACCGCGGACTTTGACCGGACACGGATGTATTCGACCTCGGTGGGGTCAGCCACCGGGCGCGGCATGAAGCTGAGATTCTCCCATGCTTTCTGGACTTGGTCGATGGCCCATACACCGCGGTTCACTACTTGCTTCTTCTCATCGTTGCTGAGTCCCGTGTACCAGGTCTTTGCTTGGTCGTATATGCCGAAAAAATGATCCTTGCCGCCTGGTTTCTTGCCCCCGAGTTCCTTGTACAGGGTGTTCATCTTCTCCCAAAAATCCTTTCTTTGCTGTCCAACCTTCGCGTCGTCCACACCAAAAAATGCCCTTTGTCCATATTTCAAGTCTTTGATGGCATCATAGTCTATCACTGCAGTGGCCCCGTCTGAAATAGCCATGCTTGCATAGGTAGGGTAGCTGCAAGCCAGTCAGCACGTCCCGAAGTAGCATAGAGCTGGGTCCGGAACTCGGACGGACTACCAACCAAGTCGCATAGAGGGCGCCGGCCCCCTTCGCCTCCTTCATTATCCAGCCATTTAAGTACAGGAGCATCGACCAGGCTACATCGTAGGAACAAAAAAGTTAGTCATTCCGGTCAAGCCAGTTTCGGGGCGGAGGGTGGAGTGGATAGGGGGCATGACGAACAGGGGTGCTGGAACCCATCATTTCTTCCCGCGCTGTTGATGATATTGTCGGGGGAAACGGTGTCCAGAAATGTGATGGGAGTGCATAAGACTGTCCCATGGTGGCTGAGTGTGTCGCACTCCATCGCCTCATTAGCGCGGCACGGCTTGCAGAAACAGAAAACAGTGGTGATGCTTACCTTAGTTTGATGTTGGAAATATTCGGCTCCCCGTTCGCCAACCATTCTCCGACTTTAGTCTCGACCTCATACGACAAATCGCCGGCAAAGTAATGACTAGCTCTGGCGGGTGCTTCTTTCCAAAGCACAATGGCGCCGATGGAGAGTCGGTTCTTTTCGGTGGCCTTTTCTTCTTCCATGAAAACTTGTATGGCGTTGTCATCCTATCTCGGGTCAGCTAGGGCTAGGCGGCGGGATTACAGGTCTATGTCTTACCATTGATTCTAGTGGCATATTAGTAACCATTCCGATGTTCCCGATGACATGAGCTTTTGATACAATGCAGAATATGCCGACTGGGAGTGGGCTCTTCGTGTTGTCGGCTAGTTCGCTTTTATTCGCGATTTTGTCGTACGTCCGTCCGTCCTTAAGCCCCTCGTTGTCCAGAAAATTGGTGCCGATCGTCTTTCCGGGTTCATAGCATAGATTGCACAGATTCGTCACCCTTACTGATTGTTTACTTTTCTTCTGGCCGTCGAGTGGCCACCGCGTTTCAAAATCAAAGTTGAATTTTTCAATCTTGGTTTTGCCGCCATCGTCGAAAGGCCCTGGTAAATCCGAGCCACTTCCTTTCTGGCCGTAGATCTTCCTCGCATTCTCATTCCAGTATGGTGCATACAGCGTCGTGAGAAGACCGGAGTCCTTGTTCGTCCTATCCATGTAGCGAAATAGGCTAATTGTCTCCTTTTCGAGTTTCGGCTTGACTTGTTCCCATGTCTCACCTTCGAACTTCTTCGCCTTTGTGTTGAATTCCTCCTGTATGTAGTCCCTTATCCCCGAGTAGTGATCTTGATCCCAGTGCGTGATGACCACGCTGTCGAAACACATTAACGTGACATCTACCGCGTGGTCTCCTATATCGTATTTGTTTCTGATGTCCACGATTATCTTTGCGATTTCGTCTTCGTATCCTGGCATCCCCCCGTCAACTAGGCACGCGCGTACCACTTTGAAAGGCTTTGGCCCGACTGTAACTGGCTGGACCAGAAGATGGATGGCGCTGTCCCCCGGCCCGACGTTGATGTGTATGGAGTGAACCTCGTATGACATGATGCTGCAATCCGCTGCTCTCCCAGTTATGAATTGCAAACGATACACGATGGAAGCCCGTGGGAATCGCTCAGCAGAACGCTATAGATTGCTGTGAGAGTGGTCACCGAAACACTTGGAGAATATCCTAACTCAGAAAGACGGCTACTCGAAAGACAGCTAACTTAGAGGGAGCCAAAGTTTCCCCAAACGTCGCTCGACTCTGCTTTACCTACATGGCAAGATCTAGTGTGTCAATATACTGTCTACTTAGTCGAAACAAAACTAGTAACTATTGAAAAAGTCAAGACATATCAACCATGTAGGCCTACGTTCGTGGCTTGCGCCTGCCTACCTAGCTGTCATTATCTAGCTTCGCATACTATTGCCTGATTAACTTGATTACATTGTGAGAAGATTCAAGATGCTTTGAATTAAATCGCTCAAAAACTCTTCCTTAGGAAAAAGATTGACGCTGGAATCGCCTACACCATATCCGTTTGTAAACTCAGGGCACCACGGCAGGTAGATTACTGCCTGTCTTTACACAGTACATTCAGCCAGCCTTCATTAACGATGGGGCTCGAGGAATGTGGCGTGCTGGATCAGGTTATGGCGATGGGGATCTCCGGAGATTCTTGAAGATCGATGAGGAGGAGGTAGGACAAGTCATTATTCCTGGAGTGATCAATGAGCATATAAAAGGGAAGAGATGGCCAATCCTTTTATCAGACAAGTTGAGACAACTACGCTCGATTCCCAAGCAGCTTTTCACGACTCGGTCTTCACAACTCATCCCACATCTTTCCATCGCAACCTCAACATCATGGCGCTCAATACTGCATTTGCCGCGGCGCTGAATCCTGCCAAAGTGGATGAAGTCAGGATCTGGTATCTCAGCGGCCCCTACGCCAAGATGGATGTCAAGTCCGTCGCCGATTTGATTTCGGCGGGCTATCACCGTAAAAGGCCCGCCCCTAGTGCTCCTAGTAAAGACGAAGTTAATGACACGGAGCCCGCCAAATCCAGCCTCGAGCTTCTCTCGAACAGCGTGGGTTTCGGTAAAACTACCGCTTTGACTTCAGTTCGTATACCGCCCAGTGTGAGACAGAGTTGAATGGAGACTGTGGCTGATTCAGAGTCTGGCTTGTGCATAGGTGTCTGTATATGGTATTATGGACGATAAGAAAGTCTGCATGATCAGCCCGACGGTCTGGCCTCTGAGCTATAAAGTTGTCGCTACTGAACAGGCCGTCGCTGCTTCCAGGGCAAGCACCACCGCCCAGCCCGGCAAAGTCAATACCGATTTCGTATACTTCATCATGTAATGATTCGGCTCTCTTACTTATTAGCTGACATTAAAAGCATGTATTAACCGTCTAATCTAGAACCCCGTCAGGCAGTATCAGCAACATCACTCGGCTCAATGCCAGTACTGGACAAACAGTCGTCCTGCCCAATGCGCACCCCAAATCCAAATCTCGCCTGTGCGCAGCGTACATTTCACCTAGCGGCGGCGCCGGTGATGAGGTACCGTTTTTGTATTACATGCAAAGCGATCAACAAATGATCGAGTATAACGTTTACAAACAAACCCGTCAGTCCACCATCCATCCCATTAGTGTATTAGTCTTCAGCACGCTAACATCGGATATCATATCCAATGTATAGCCACTGAAATTACTGGAATTACCAGCTTGCCGGACACAACCCCCATGGCTCTTTGCGAGTTTCAGGGTCTGCCTTATCTTTTCTGGTTTTCCAACGAGTTCAAGCTGATGTATAGCACACGCAAAAATGGGATATGGGCTGCCGGAGTACTGGTTCCGGGAAACGAGGGCGGCAACATGCCAGATCCTGCTCATAACCAGTCCGACTTGGATGTCGTAACCACCGCTGACCAGCAGCATATCCTGGTCTTCTACCTGGCTCAGGGATCCGAGAACCCTTACGACCACTTTGCTTGGCTGAACCCTGCTTAAACTTATTTGAGGGATTGGAATCTCTGACGTTCTCGGTCATTATTCTTTGATCTCCCCTTGTTGGTGGGATCATGCGCAAGTTGAAGTATAGATGGACACAGGAATCATCATTGAGCATTAGTTGGAAATAGGAAGAGGGAAATCAATCTCTACCTTTAAAATGATGAATATAGTTGAATATCGTCTCTCTCACACTCACTCACTCACTTTCTCTTCCTCTCTCTCTTTGTTATACAGATTTTGCATTGTTCCGATGCTATGTGGCACCCAACAGGGGTCCCGTTGGGCTATTTATACCCAAGGTCTTTCCTTCAAAGGTTGATATTCTTTTTCCCCTCTTCAGGGACCTTAAGGACCAAAATCGTTTATTATCATCATGAATACAAGTTAGGTATTCCAAGTCTCTTATAAGACTCTTGTGACACTCTTATGGGTGATTATGACCGTGACTAGACTGAGCTCAGGGGCAAGTAGACTTCCCTGAGAGAATAGAAAAAGACAGCTAATGCCGCTTCAGCGAACACGAGACCGTTGTAATGTACCTGAAAACTTCGGTGTGGTCTTTATTTGTTTAATGGTAGGTTAAGAACTGTTGGTTTTTAGTAAGGTCCTCAAAGATTTCTGTAGGCATTACGAATCACTAAGATCATTTGAACCCAGCCACATCTGATGTACTCGTTCTTCAATTGAATTAAGTTGCGTCTTAGTTGTTACTTCTCGTGCTATGGCTGAGACCGCTAGTCCTCCGTCAATCGGTTGAATTATCTGAATGTCGTCCTCCATGTCTCAACTTACCATGCCTCACTCACGCTATATACTGAGGCTTGCGTAGCAGGGGATTGTTCTTGAAATAAATGGCTTTCAAATACAGTGCTCCCTTTGCTGCCGCCCGTTTCTACCCCATGAGCTGCCCCGATAGTCACTAAGCAACATCGCCATCTTTTGTCTGGTAATCAATTTCAAGCTCCATTGTGTGCGTGAGAGGATTCCCTCCCGTATAAAATTCCTTAACTGTCACCACCACCTTTGGTGTTCCCCAGTCGGATTGCCAGTCTAAGTAATCAGAAACCATGACGCCACTGAGCATGGTGCTTAGATTTGTCAGGGCCAGGTTTCCGATGAGCATGGAGTCAGACCTAGGCAGGATATTCAAATGAAATGTTGATTCATTATCCTTTTTTTCTTCCGAAGGAACGACATTGAAGCGGAAGTCATTCACCATGGTTGCTCCTGGCCCGTCGTAGAATTTCATAAGGGTCGCACGATTCCTTTCTGGGTCGCCCTGAGGGAATGAGATTGTAATGCGCTGGAGATTAAACCCATCATTACCCTGCCGGTAACGTATGGAGAAGATGATGTCTTGTCTGTAAGCTAGGGGTTTCACGTGCAACTCGTTGTCTCGACTTGTAAGGGGGAATATGGTGTAATCTAGAACCGTTTCCGGCCGACTCCGGTTTATAGGCTCATCAGTACCGACTGTAACAGCGAGGCGGCGGATGTGGGGAGCTGGGAGGTAAAATTCATTTCTCCGATCAACCGGTCGCTTCTGAGCACCCTGAACCCCCTCTGTCTCGTCTACAAACGGGGCGTTCCAGTCAATTGGGGCGGAGTACTTGACGGCGATCTGAGGGCCGAGCTGGGCCTTCGCGGTATCAGCAGGGGAAGACTCAAGCGAGCTCACCATTTTCAAGCTCTTTAACATCCCGTCGTCATCGTCACCATTCGAATCGGTACTGGCAAAGGCCTCTGGGTCCATCTTCACCTCCAAGTAATACATTGGATGGTTCAGCTGTATGCCCACGAGCGTCGCTGTTGGTTCGGTTTCGGCATACTTACTGCCTAGATTCTTGTGGATAACCTCATGGGTCTGTTGGGCATATGCTGGAAAACGAAGGGTGTTAAGGTTGAGATCATTATCGGACCAGGTAAATACAGCGGGCTGGTTGTTATCTCCGTTTGGGCTGTAATCAATTGTCTCAACAGGTGTGGTACGATCGAGTCCCACCGGTTGTTTTTCAAGCGGAATAGTATATATCTGCTTATATGCGATTTTCAACTGGTCGTCTCTCAACACCTCGCCACATCCAAAACATTGTTGATGTGGGGGTTCTAAGAGAACGAGCCTCTTGAAGTCAACACTCCCGGGCTTCCTATCGAATAGGACAAGGAGCACCCCTTCGGCAATATTTTCCTGCCGTACAATGATTGTCGGATCAGGCTTGGTCGCATCATCGCCGTACGTTCGTACAATAAGGTCGGGGAATTTAATGCACAGCTGAGATCGCAGCAGGAAGCCATACCCAGGGCGTTGCGGTGGATAGTGCAGACCTTCCGGCTTCTGCGCTAGATACTTGTTGATCGCTTCTTTCAGGCTCTTGCGGATCTCGGTGTCATTTGGCAGATGGCTTCCTATGCTGAGAGCCCCATCCACCAGCGCATCGATCCAGTTACGATCGATGTGGAAGAATCGAAGGGATTCTTCAGGCAAAAATGAAGGATCCGGTAGGTAGTAATGATACGGGACCCCGGCCAGATACATGCGATCGAGAATCCACGAGCAGACTATCATCCAGTCAGCGCTGAGCGGCGTATTGAACTCATTATAAACGTAGCCCTCCGAGGTAGACTGAGTCAGCTGGTTCGTCACCTCGGCAACTTGTTGGCTGAAGATTTGTTTCACGTGAAAATCCCCACGAGACATGTTGACGGATACGAATGACGATGGCAACCATCGGGCATCAGGACCGTGACGGAGACCTTTGGGATCATGCAATCCTCGCAGCGTTCTGAGAGATTCGGCTAAGTTTCTCAGGGTTTCCATCTTATCCTGAAAGCCACATTGTGCCTTTAGGATAGATTTCTTGGTCGCCTCCATGGATTCGCGGCTGATTGTGAGGCTCAGGCGACTCAGTGCTATGGTGAATCCCTAATTCGGTGGAGGGGGATTAGTAAACTCTGCCGGTGTGGGAGAAGGGAGTATTCAATGCTCCATACCTGATTTGCAACCGCGAGAGATTTTCCGAGTTGCCACGCCACGCAATAAGTGAGATCCATAATGCCGGTTTCTTTGTCTATAATTTGCAAATCATGACCAGAACGTGAGATGCGCGCTTCACCACTGTGGCTGATTATTCTTGGTACGAGCGGGCCACGCATCCACGCCGCCGTCTGCTCTCCTGTCTGTGTACGATAGTTGGTCATCACGAAACCATCTAGCAGCCGACGCTCCAGCCGGTCCGGAAGGGACTGTCCATCACTAAGGCTCTTCTTAATCTGCTCCGGAGAAATGCGGAAGACCTCGTGCGTTGTGCCAATGTGCTGGAGCGCGTCGAAAACATTGAACGAATTGGGAGGAAGGCTGGTGAATGACCAACTTTCTAGACTGCAAAGGGCAACTCTATCGTCCCCGGTGGAATGGGCCAGGGATGGAATATTCTCAATGCTGACGAGGTGGACGACCAAATCCGTTGGCTCGGTGATGTCCAGCGGCCCAGCACGCTGAGAGATGACGACGCTGAAAACGCCTTCTTCTCCGTCAATGCCGCTATTGGCCATACCAGCCGTGTTGATGTTCCGGGTGTGAGCAAGCCATTTATAACGAGAGACGTCGTATACCAGTCGATTATCTTCGCCTTTGAAGAGCGCGTTGAACAGCTTTCGATGTACGAATATAAAATTTGCCTCCGTTTCTGGGCTATCCTCGCCATACAGTTCACCATCCGCTTTGACAACCGGGCTTGTGCATTGCCCTCCTGCCACCATGGTCCCCAGCTGGCTGAGAGTGCGGGCGACAGCTAGCGTATTGCTTTGCTCCTCGGCGAACTTCGGATCCTGAAGCTCTTCCTGGCAGAAGACAAGTATGGCTAACCATGGGACTCGGTTGCGCACGTTTGGGTCCTCTTCTGTGATAACGCTTCTCGTCCATGGCAGTTGGGGGTCGGACAGGACAATGTGCGGCAGGATTTCCACATTATCGGTGTGCCCCTGTGGCGGATAGACTGAATGAACAGAGCCATCTGGGAGAGAATAACGAGGAGTAACAACGATGAATGACTGCTTTGCCGTGATCGGATCGATCTTCACTGTGTCGTCACTCAGCTTGATGGATTGCTCCGTATGAATTTCATGAGGGCCAGCCGTCATAGGAGGCAGGAAAAATGAATATAGACGCTCCTGCCCAGGGGCCAGCTTTTCCGGCTCCTCGTCCAGGGGCAGCAGCCCGCTTCTAACCAATGCCTTCCTCGCATATCGCTGAGGAAGGTATCGTGGCTGGGCTGGCGTGCGACAGATAGGATATACCACCATTGTAACGGAAGGTAGCTGGTCCTCAAAGATGACGTCGGGACTCGAATGGACGTGGTAATTTAGGTTTGTATAATGGGTCTGCTATTTGCAAGCAGAAGCAGTGTTTAGTTAGCTTAACAAAACAGAACACCCTCGAGCAGATGGAGACAAGCAGACACGTTCGGCTACGGACGGTTAGACATGAGTAGAAAGGGACGCATTTGTCGCGTCTGTGGCTAGCTGAGCCCAAAAGTACCTAATGCATGCATATTGAACATATAAATTGCCAATTGATGTACATTATTGATACCCCTTTACTCAACATGCATGCGTCGCCGGGCCACCACTGAAGTGGTACGCGTCTCCTAGGCACCATGTCATGATGTCCGCCACATGGTATAGTGGTAGAACACCTGACAGCGTATCGTCCTCGCCCAGACGCATACAAGTAGATTCGATTCCTGCTGTGGCACACCTACTAGAGGTTCTTTTGGGGAAGCTCCTCGCCCACTGGAGGGTCTTCAACAAGGCCCTCACAGCCATTTTCAGGGGTTTCCCTGTCGAAGCTTTAATCGCTATTGACGATTGTGTCTTGTAATGCTAATTTCCACGAGAATCAAAGATTCCAAATCGATCACCCTAAGCTCCGCGGCTTTTCTCTGTCATGAAGGTGACGCCACAACGCGCTAGCACTACCCCGCCAGTCCCGGAACTGGTAGTTTCCAACGAGAATAGAGGCATCAGGACGGGTGGATCTTTTATCTCAGACAAAACCTTAGTTCTCTTTCTCTCCTATTAGTTGGACAAGGATCCAACATAAAATCAATCAAATCAAAAGTTAACGAGTCACATTCCTATGGTGTAGAAGTAAGAAATATTTACAGGTTGAAATTGAGATCGGGATCCACAAGTGGTCCTTCTCTTCATCACATGACTGATCGGCCCGTGCCGGCGTCCAGTCACGTGACTGACTATCGTACATTGTATCAACAATGAACATATCCATTAAGGAGGAGGCACTCTAAACGTCCCACGCGCTATCTTATGAATTGCTTCTTAAATACTACGTACCTGGTATATATATCCATTACTGTATATATATATATTTCTATTATTTTATATATATTAAGATATATAAGTCAATAACAGGTACCAATATAAACGAATTCATCCTCATTATCATCATGTCATAAATTATAATACTACATACATATATTGCCTCAAGGCTGATCGCTACATAAATTTCACGCAACAATGCCTGCATGCAGTTACTTGACAGTTAACTACCTCTAGCTGCGTCCCTATCCAATCATGTGCAAAAAGCTGGTCGTTCGGGAGCCAAAATACGGAAACAGGATGCGAGAAGCCAGCTACGTCGGACATCCCCATCCCCATCGCCATCATCATCGTCATCCTCTCACGCCGTCGCACTGTGCTCACTCTGCACAGGATAATGCGGAGGGTGATGTGATAATGCAGTGTCGCTAGTCTCGCTCTCGCCATCGAATGTGGCGTCTGTCAAGTTATCTATCTGCGTTGTCCTCACACTGCCCGCCTGCCGGGCACTCAAACTCGGCAATAACTTCATCCATATAAGCAAGCCGGCCCTGACGGCCAAGCTAATTGACATCGTAAGCATCACAGACTGAGACGTGGCCTGAAAAAGAACATAAAACATAAAAAATAAAGACACGATGTCGGGAGATCTGAACGATACCATTTGCCTGCCTATGAAGCTGGACGCCTTTGTCTTCAATGGCCCAGTTTGCAGCGGCGGCGCCGAGGCTGACGAGGCACGCGCCAAAATCGCCCCCATCACGCAGCCTAACTACACAATGCTGAGGATCAACGATGCCCTTATTCAGGTACAACAAGGCTCGAAGGCCATCTTGTCTTCACTCTCTCCTTATTTTGTCCCCCGCCCCCGGAAAGCAGAGAGTAGCGAAGAGGACGCGGATAGCTAATGGATATATGATGCAGAGTGATATTCTCCCTCATGTTGACATTCATAACACGTATAAAAATGAATACAACTCTCGCTTCACTAACCTCGATACCGGGAAACCCTACTATCATCGCCAGGGGGTTTATCTCCATTGGATGCTGCCGCGTGTGTATCGGTCGGGCGTTGCAGCGACGGGGGAAGGCGATGTCGATCACGATGGCGAAGGACTGCCCCCGTCAGAAGACAGCTCGGCTCCCCAATTCCGTTGCATTCCAAGCAGATGGCTAGTCATCCGTCGCCTGCGGGAAAGTGTTCCAGACTACAAGACTATCGGCGTTCATGAGTACGAAGCCTGGGTGATCGAAAGTGATAAACAGAGAAAATTGGGAGACCCGACCCAGCCCGAGAACTTGCCCAATGACATAGACTTGCAAGTCGACGTCGCGCCGTTCATCGGCGCGTTCTTGAACAAGGAGGTGAATATTAACGAACAAGCCGAGGTATTCATCGGCTCCAAGACACGTATGAGCCAATGGAAAGAAACCGGCGATGATCGATCTCCCGTCACCAGCGATGATCGATCTCCCGTCACCGTATTAAATGGAGGGAATATGCTTTTCCCGGATTACCAGTACCATAATGCCAACGTTCTAAGCGTACTGGACAATTTCGAGTACGATTCTGAGGGCAAGGTTGAGTACATGCAAAGTGCAACAGCCGACTACTACGTGATAGGCTGGCACGCTCTCACGGATCAAGGTATGTAGCCAATTTCATATCTTTCTACTCACCCACTTCGGAATACACGAGAAAGGAATAAAGAGGCATTGACTAACGGACATGGTCTGTGAGATCCATTCAACATCGCGGACAAGACGACAACAAGGTCCCAACGTCTCGAGACCTTCCAGATGGTATGAATATTGTTCAATTTACGCCATGCTTCGTAAATGTCTGCGTCATGTCAATTCGCTAACCGTTTGACCATTTCTCGTGTCTGTAGCGCTTTAATGAGAAATCCGAGGACGGTACCTCATGGTCTGAGCAAGCCAAGTCAGGCCAAACAATATGCCATGGAACAATGTACAAAGTTGAGTGGGACCAGGGAAAGCGACCCCAAAATATTCCAGCAGACAAGCTGTGTGAGGATTTGCAGAAGCTATCACCTATTTCCTTTGGTACCACGGCATTGGACTCGCTGTTAGCGTACGTCAAAGCCCAGCAGGCGCATGAGACAGATGAAGCCCTAAAGAACGTGATGATAGCCATTGTAAATATTCAGAAATATTTGCTTGTTGATGAGGATACGGTGGATGGCCACGACAAGGCTGAGGATCTCTTATACAATACCAACTTCGATAACTTGTCTGGAGGCTCCCAGTATCACATAGCCGGCGCCACTGACCCCACAAAACCCACAGAGAAGCCCGACCAGCTTATCATCGACGACCTTTCCATTCTCAACCAGGAACAGCGTCGCCTGGACGCTCTTGACCGTTACGAGGAACGCATTCGGTGGAACATATTCTCTATATGGTGGGGGTATGTCAGCCGGGGCACAACCCCAACTGAAACAGACCAACAGGATACCAAAAAGCTCCTAGCTCCTTTAATGAACTTGGCGAATGACTTGGCGGCGAAGCGAACGGAATCCCAGAAGAAGAAGAAAGACGTGTTAGACAAGCCACAAATTCAGTCCCTCATAGAGGAAAAGGTCATCTCTTTGACTGCCCGTTCTAACTTCCACACCCAGCAAGACCCAACTCTCATAGTCGGCCATATTCAGTCCGCATGGCCAAACGACTGGCTTGATCAACTGTTCGTCCGTGTCAACACAGACATTACGACATGGGGGAGCCAAGGCAGGCCAGATGTTGGGGATGACATAGACTTGAAGAAACTGCCGTCTGGAATTCAGGACACAGTTTCCGCACTCATTAAAGAGTTCATCAAGCTAGGGAAAGACGATGATGGAGACTCTCCACTCGCTCCGGATGCCATTACGCCTCTGTACCACGACATAGAGCCCGGACAAGCGACGCGACGCGACGATTGGGGCCACACGCAACCATTCTTCCCCTTGTTTTTAGAATGGGAGGCTGAGTATGCCCACGTGGACTACGCGCAGTGGTCCCTAGATTCGCGCGTGTTCAGTGGACAGGCCTCGGAGAAGGTGAGCTTTGGAATGGCAAGCCAGGAACCGCTCTACAACAAAGATGAGTGGAACACGGAAAAGACACCTAAAGCAAAGCAAAATATCCGGATCCTCTCTGGTCGTGTCCTGATACTACCTCAAGCGTCCTTTTCACTACAAGCCCAGATCAAGCAGCTGATTGACCAGACGCCTAGAGAGGAGCTTGAGGAGGCACTCGGGGACATGGAGCCTGAGACTCTCCTAGCCGATCTCAGCAAGCTGAAGTTTCTATCGTCACCACTGGCTGGCCTCCATGAGAACCTGTCGACACTATGCCAAGGCACACACATTAAGCCGTTGGTCAGGTACTCGGGTAAAAAGCTGCAAATCATCAAAGACGCCAACGATACCAAGGCAGGATTTGAAGATAATGTTGTCCAGTACATGGGAACCGAAACAGATCTCACCCCATACGCGGGATTAGTCTCCCTGTCGAAAGAAACCGAGGATAGCCCCTTTAAACCTGCCACGCATGGGCAGTTCAAGCTAACTAAACTCAATATCGTCGACAAGTTCGGGCAAGTCATCCACGCCCTGGATCCTCGATGGGATGCACAGCCTCAAAACATCCGGCCCTGTATCAGCGAATCCTTAGCACCTCAGAGTCTTCCCGACAATATGCCCAACATTGTGGAAAGGCCCAAGCCAGGGGAGAAGGGGAGTCACTACGTCCAAATGCCCCCTCATATCAACCAATGGGCTACAATCAACTCAGCATTCATGGCGATGACGGAAGACGGCAAATGGGTTCCCCAAAATGGTAGGTAAATAAATTCATTTCTCGCGCATTTTATTTTATTTGCCATTTTGTATCGTTTCGTCAGTGGTGTAATTGCTGCCCCCGTTACCACCACCATCTAATTACCATCAAACCTAGCTGTCATCTTTCCTATCATGTCTAATTTTATTTTGTTTGGCTCTCGTTGTACTGACTCCCGCCATGCGTATTAAACAGAGTGGGACAAGCCTATCTGGGGCTGGGTAGTGTACAACTATCTGGACAAGGCCATCCAGTTCTTCCTCGAAGACGGAACATTCTATCAGGAAGTCCGGGTGGGCGAGAATGGGGCGGTCAAGTCGGAGCAGTGGCTTCCCTTCAAGATGACCGAGAAAGTAGAGGACAAAACTCATCAACTAGATCGCCTAATTTATCACGCAGCCACGGATGATGGCTATCTCGAATCCATGCTGTTGATGATATCCGGCGCGATGGAGAGCGCGTCGGTGGCGCCAGACGCGTACGGCCAGTTCCTGAACAGCATTGTCGGCCGCCCTCTGGCTCTGATTAACATGGGCTGGAGCCTGGAGCTGGGCACGGATGAGAACACCAACCAGTCCAAGGTGAACGAAAAGCCGCCGCTAAGGCACCTCTTGTCATCTTCCGCAAGCAATAACGCTGCCGCTGATAAACTGTACAAGTTTCCTCTTAAGATGGGGGACGAGCATCGCGCCTACGATGGACTTGTCGGTTACTTTAAGACCCGCGATCCCAAAGATCAGAGGCCAGACGACTACCTCGATTTATCGACGTGCTACACGTATTTTGGGACCAAAAACAAAGTCCCTGGATCAAAACTGGATCTTGTCAAGATTGATAAAACCAACTATCCCTTATTAGATCCATTTTACATCGACCCCATCACGACGGACGCCGCTGGAATGGAGAACAAACACAACGAGATGCTCGGCCAAAGAACTTTTGGCGCCATCGTAGATCCCTTCCGTCCCGTCCACGGCTACACCAGCATCCTGCCTATCGAGCCTCTCAAGATCCCCGAGTGGACCTGGCAGGACGCACTGGCCCGCATGACAGCCTTCTTCCACTTTGGCCCCTTGAACATCACCAAAGACGTCCAGGAATTCGACTCGAACTACCTTCTTACGGAGAAGACGGATATTAAAAAGGACGGTTCCGTGATACCGAACGGTATCCGGCTCCCACAAATGGGAACAGCTGATTGGGTGTGGCTCCAACCGTACAGCTTGCCCTCGCAGGAGAACCCAGAAGAGAATGAGGAGACCAGCTTCATGCCGCTGGGCATAGTCGGGGCAGAGACGGTGCCCAAGTTCGAGGAGGGGCCGTACGTGTCGGTAGAAGGATACTTGCTTCTTCGCCAGCCACTGGTGAGAGCAGATTGATTCACAGTGTTGGTAGGTAGCCAGTAATTTACTACCTTCGTACCTAGTTCCAAATCTACTCTAGTTGCTTGCTCTTGTACTGTTATGTCCTACTCTATCGTGATGTCCACACTAACGCCACAGTCATCTTCTTCGGCCACCATAGACTTTTACATATTCACGATACATTAAACTAAGCCCATCTTAATATTGGTACTTCTAAAATCGCATCATATCATACAATCAGAGTATTTCACGGAACCTGAGAAAATAGGAACGACGCCTTTGAAAAACGACCAGATTTGAGCTCGGAATCTTTCTTATTTGGTCAGGAGAGTCTATAGGGGCTACTTTATACTAATATAGCGGGCGATACACTTCCGTAAGTCAAACGCCTCAAATCCAAACAGTAGACCGCTACTGCCCTACGTCTTAATGTGCTCTTAAAGCTATACCAGAGAAATATTGATCACCCGAGAACCAGCCTAAGGAGGGAGATGTACAAAATAATCCCAGCCATAAAAGTTATTTCGGCATGAACCATAGCAGTATTAAGGAATGCGGAACGGCAAGAGGGCGTGTTATCATAGCATAATAACATAATATAGTAAGGCTACCTTACAAAGATCCGCCGAATACAATTAACGCCAAGTAAAATTTTAACTAATAAAATACTATTAAATTTTAAAAAATATTTACAATAATAAATGTTTAGGTTTTTTAACGTTATCACTTATTTTTTACTAAATTTTATCATATCGTTTATTTTTTTTTAAACGTTTATACAAATAAACGTTTAAAAGTGACGATGCCCTCATTCCCGTCTCAACCAGCCAATCAGAATTAATACCTGGCAGTCAGTCAAACAGTTAACCTGTCAATCAAACAGTCAACCTGTCTGCCAGGTTACCTAGATACCTTTTATACCACTAAGTCAACAGGGTCAGGGTTAATAAGAACAAGTTAACAGGTCAACAGGTTAATAGGTTAATTTAGCCAGGGCCAAAAAAGTCTATATAAAAAGGGATTTCCTCCCTCATTACAAACTTGGTTTTTTTTCTCTAAGTCCTCTTCAACCAAGTCCCTACCTACCTACCTACCTACCTACCTACCTACCTGCCTACCTACCTACCTACCTACCTACCTACCTACCTACCTACCTACCTACCTACCTACCTGCCTACCTACCTGCCCTTTTAACCAACCAGTCAGTCTTCTAACCTAATCTTCTAATCTAGTCTTCTAATCTACCTATCTTCTAATCTACCTATCTTCTAATCTACCTATCTTCTAATCTACCTATCTTCTAATCTACCTGTCTTCTAATCTACCTATCTTCTAATCTACCTATCTTCTAATCTACCTATCTTCTAATCCAGTAACCAATTCAATAACCAGGTAAATCTAATAGCTAGTAACCAATAGCCAGTAACCAGTAGCCTAGTAGCCAATTCAAACAGCAAATAAACAATCGAGTAAACAAACCTACCTACCTACCTACCTGAATCTATATCCTAAAATAGACCTGGATCCACCTACATCTAGCCGTCTCCTCCCGTCTCTCCCGTCCGTATACAAAGGCCTAGGCATTTAAACGTTTAAAAATACAAAACGTTTAAGATAAGTTCAAATATTTATTTTATTTTTAAACGTTTAACATAGCTAACAGACGTTCATTAATTTGCCTTTTCCAAAACGTTTATTTTTTCCAACCATAATATCACTATAAATATACAGTTAATTGTATCCAGCGGATCTTTGTAAGGACCTACCTTATAAGGTACCTAGTAACTACCGTAGTGCCTGTTTATATAAAGGGGGTTACGCCCTTTTTATGGATAGAAAGCCGAGATTTATAGGTACCTTACTACGTCCAGTTTTGATGAGGTGGGGAAATCTCGTGGGACAACCCATTCTATGGATCGCATATGGCATAAGAGATGCTATTTTCAGATCTCAAGACTTCTGGTCATGAGGACTTCTACGCCGTGTAAGCATCATTTGTATGCAGTATCAGGGTAGTGCAGTGGTTCTCTAGTTAATATGTGAAAGAAAATATAAATGTGACGTTGCGTCTTCGTGCGTCCAAGCAAACTAGAATATATCATACCTACCTACCTGATAACATGAACGGTGATATCATTGATAGACGCGCACTCAAGTCTCAGTGTACATAATATGTTCTATGTTTCCCAGATGTCGGCTGTATATGATATGACGGTACCATAAGAGGGGTAGCATATTTTGGGAAGTGTCATTTCCAGGTAGTCACCCGAGACAAATTATGCCCGAGTTCACGAGGGTTATTGTCTCTGGAGATTGCCCAAATTTTTTGGGTTATTGTGCAGAGCTGAGATTTTTCGCCCAATTAGGCAAGTGTCCGTGCACGAAGGATTGTGGCTAATGCGTGGCTTGGTTGGGGCTTGGTTTTGCGATAATGATACGAGAAAAGCCTCGCATTTGAGCCAATAATTTGAGCCAATAAAAGCCTCGCGATAAATTAGCCTTGAGGCCTCGCCGAGGGGGGATTTGCGATAAGCCAATTAAGCCAATAAAACAGGGGGGCTTCGCGATAAAAGGACTTTAAGGCAAGGGTCTTTAGTATGAGCCAATAAGGCTCTCGCGATAGGGTGGCCTCGCGATAAGGTATCCCCGCAATAAACCAATAAGAGGTTGGCCTTACGGAGAGGGGGCCTCATCCGGGGCCTCGCCGGGGGGCTTGTGGCTGGTGCGTGGCTTATCAGGGGGGCTTTAAGGAGGGGTTTTGCGATGAGCCAATGAAACCATTACGATAAAGGGGGGGCCTTATAATGAGCCAATAAGGGCTTTACGATAAGGTGACCTTGCGGCAGGGGACCTAATAGTAGACCAATAAAAGGATGGCCTTGCAGCAGGGCTCTTGCGGTGCCAATAGGAGAGTTGACCTTGCAGGGAGGGGGGGCCTCGCCGGGGCCTTGCAGTCAGCCAATAAGAGGGGCCTTACAGCGGGGGGCCTTGATGAGAGCCAATATGGTCCTGCGATAGAGTGACCTCAAGTTCGAGGGGTCCTTGGTATGAGCCAATAAGGGCCTTATGGCAGGGGGACCTAACTGTAAACCAATAAGAGGGGGGGCCTTACGGCAGGGGGGCCCCGCGGGGGCGTTGTAATGAGCCAATCAACGCATCAAGATAAGGGTCCCTCCCGATAAGGGGGCCTTTACGGCGAGGGGTTTTTAATATGCGCCAATAAGACTCTCGCGATAGGGTGACCTCACGGCAGGGGGGCCTTGGTATAAGCCAATAAGGGCTTTGTGGCAAGGGGGCCTCGCGGCAGGGGCGGGCCCTTACTGGCTGTGGCTAATGCGTGGCTTGATATGGGTTTTCCTGCAAAGCCACCTTACCAATAGGAGGGGGCCATATAGCAGGGGGGTTTGTGGTAGACCAATAAAAGGGTTAGCCTATGTGGGGGGTGGCCTCGCAGCAGGGGACCTAACCGTAAACCAATAAGAGGGGGTGGTCTTGTAAAATTTACAGACAGTAGGGGGCTGGCAGGGGGGCCTTCACTGTAAACCAATAAGAAGGGGGCCTATAGAGGGGATTGCAATGAGCCAACAGGAGGGGCCTTATAGGGGGCTCTTTGGTATGAGCCAATAAGGGCCGTGCGATAAGGTAGCCTCGCGATAAGGTGGCTTTTTAATAAACCAATAAGAGGGTAACTTTATGAAGAAAGGCCCTCGTTATAGGTCAATTTCGCAGGGGGCTTAATAATAAACCAATAAAAGGGTTAGCCTTGCAAAAAAGGGGGGGCCTCGCCGGGGGGGCTTTATAAAGAGCCAATAAGGGCCTTGGAAAAGGGTAGCCTTATAACAGGGGGGCTTCGCAGTGAACCAATAAAGGGTTGGCCTTATAGAGAGGGGGGGAGCCTTGCGGCAGGGGGGGTCTTTGGTATGAGCCACTAAGAGCCTCGCGATATGGTGGCCTTGTCGTAGGGGAGACTTGCGATAAACCAATAAAAAGGATGGCCTTACGGCAAAGGGCTTTGCAATAAACCAATAAGAGGGTTGGCCTTGCGGAGAGGGGGCCTCGTCGGGGGGAGGGCTTTCTTATGAGCCAATAGGAGGGGGCCTAGAAGCAGGGGTGCCTGACAGCGAACCAATAGGAAAGGGGCCCTGCAGAAATGTGGAGCACCGGGATGAGGAATTATGGCTAGTGCGTGGCTGGTAAGGGGCTTTGAGGCAAGGGCGCCTCGCGGGGGCGATATAATGAGCCAATAAGAAGGAGGCTTGATAACCGATAAGCTGGCCTTAAGGCCTCGCCGGGGGGGATTTACGATAACCCAATCAAAGGGGTCCTTATAGCGGGGGGGCTTAATATGAGCCAATAAAGGTTTTATAATAGCATACCCTTATGGCAGGGGGCTTTGCGGTAAACCAATAAGAGGGTTGGCCTTGCAGAAAGGGGGCCTTGTTACAGGGGGGTTTGAGGGCAGGGGGGCTGACGATGAGCCAATAAGGGCTTTACAGTAAGGTAGCCTTGCGCCCTTACAACAGGGGAGCAAGCCTTTACGGGCTGTGGCTAATGCGTGGCTTAGCGGTAAGCCAATTAATGCAGTACGATAAGGGGACCCCACGATAAGGGGTTTATAATCAATGGGAGGGTTGGCCTTGCGGCAGGGGGGCTTGGTAGGAGCCAATAGGAAAAAGGCTGTGCAGAAATGAGGGGCCCCAGGATAGGGAATTGTGGCTAGTGCGTGGCTTATTTGGAGGCCTTTAAAACAAGGGGTCTTTACGATAAACCAATAGGAGGGGCCGTACAGGAGGGGGGGGCTTGCGATAGACCAATAGAAAGGTTAGCCTCGCGGCAGGGGGGCAGGCTCTTACTGGTTGTGGCTAATGCGTGGCTTTATGGCAGGGGGGCCTTGATATGGGCCCTATAGTAAACCAATAAGAGGGATGTCCTTATAGCAGGGGGTCTGGGGGTAAGCCAATAGGACGGGACCTTGTAGGAGGGGGCTTTGCGGCGAACGAATAGGAGGAGGGGCTTGGCGGCAGGGGTCCTTACGGCGCACCAATGGGACGGGGGCCTTATAGCAGGGGGCTTTGCGATAAGCCAATAAGAGGGTTGGCCTTATAGAGATGAGGGGGGCCTCGCAATAGACACTTGTGGCTAGTGGGTGGCTTGTAAGGGGGCTTAGATGTAAGGGCCTTGTAAGGGTGATATGATGAGCCAATAAGAAGGAGGCTTCATTGCGGGGGGCTTCACAATGGATCAATCAAAGTATTCCGATAAAGGAGCCTCGCGACAGGGGGCCTCGAGAATCAACCAATCAAAACCTTACGATAAAGAGACAAGTGTGGCAAAAAAAATTTGGGTTTTTGTGCCCCCATGGCAATGGGGGGCCTCGCAGTTTTTTACTAAGGCGGAGATATCGGGTTACTTAAATAGGTAATTTTTAAAATCGAAATTTTACTTAAACTTTATATATATATAATAAATAAAAAATATATGAATTATTAATAGAAAAATTTCTATATTTTAAATTAAATATTTTTATTTTTATAAAAAATTAATGTAAAAAAGAAAAAATAAAATAAAATAAAGTTTTAATATAAATTAAAAATAAAAAATTTTTATTTAAAAAAGTTTTTTTTTAAAAATTTATATATATATATTAATATTAATATATATTAATAATTATATATTAAATTAAAATCACGTGATTAATATATAAATTAATTACGTAATATAAAAATATAAATTTTTATTTATTTTATTTATTTTATTTATTTTATTTATTTTATTTATTTTATTTATTTTATTTATTTTATTTATTTTATTTATTTATATATTATATACGTATAAAAAATATAAGAGACAAGTTTTCCGAGCCAGTTTTTCCTCTTTTATATATCATTATCAATCTTGTTTACTTTAAATTTAACATATATTATCATTACAATATAATGGTAACACCTTTGGCAAGGTGATATCATACCTTTCTGCCATTTTATTTTATATACGATTCATCTCGCAACAGTTTAATCTTTTGGCTAGGCACCGCATATCGTAATTGATCCTACTTATATTGTTTGGTAACCCCAGCCGTAATTTGAGGATCACTAACCTCTCGACCTTTCCGATAAATAAGGTTTACTTTTCCTAGCTCGTCCGATAAACAAATTACCTTTTATTTAATACCTTTAAGACTTACTCGTCCTATCGCTAGTTTCACCTGGCTCTTTAACCATGCGTTGGTAGCCTCAAAGACGAGCAGAGCCTTACCAGTATGGCCGTCTAACCATACCACCACCTTGCAACCATACCACCACCTTGCAACCATGCCAGCTTTCAACCACACGAGCTTTCAACCACACCAGCTTTCAACCACACCAGCTTTAACCGACTATCCATACCACCCATTATTACGTACGAACCAACAGGCAAATCGACTGCCCACCCAGCGCAGCGTCCACTCGTTTAAGGTTTCCTTTGTTACAATTAGCTTTGGTATGAAACAGGGGCACGAAAGAGGATTGAGAGATATTATAGACTTATACGGCAAGAGCCAGCTATAACACAACACCAACAAGGCAGGTACGAAGGATAACGAGGACGTCATCTTTTTTAACCTTTGTTAAGGCATGTGGTAAATACGGATAACTTTTACCTTACGCTGCAAGGTTATATATATTACGTACGTATAAAAAATACGAGAGATAGGCTTTCCAAGCCATTCTTTCCTCTCTTATAAAAAATTTTACAAAAACAGGTCACGTGAACTCGGGATGTTTGTTCCCGGGACGGGAACCTCATGTATTTACAAGAACACTGATCTCAGTATAAGATATCTCCCCTATACACCCATAAAATTTACCATTTCTTCAATGTTGCATAACAGTTATCTCAGCAGTGCTCATCCCAAAGTTCGAGAATTTTTTAATTCTTATATTATATATACATCTTTAGCCACAAGATTTTTCAGACTATCTAATTGGTCCTAACCCCGATAAATCAAATTCTCGAACTTTAGTCTAAGACCAAATAGTCTCAAAAACAGAACTTTATCACCTCTTATTCAACCTAATCATCAACCTATTCATCAACAACCTATTATAAGTAATCGTCCATCTAAAAATACATATACTAATCGGTTCTCATAAATATTTATTACATGGTATTATACATATCGCGCGTATCGCATATCGCATTATTTATTACAAGTCGCATTACTTATCGCGTTACTTATCGCATTACATATCGCATTTTACTACTACAAAAATACCAGCCCGATCAATTATTACGCAACAACTACGCAAACTAAAATTGATATAAAAAATCTCGGACATAAAACTACCAAAAGAGTACCTTATATTAAAATTTTAGATTAATTAGTCTATTAGTTATTATATTATCGCGTTAGAGGAGATAAGTGTTTTAGATATTTTAAATCAAATTTACCTGACGTAATATAACATTAACAAGGCGATTTTACAAACAATTATCATATACCACCATAACGTTTTGAAGAAATAAAAAAACTATATAAAGTTTACGATACCTTATATCTAACCCCGAGAAATATTTTGAAATAATATAGACACATGAGGTTCCCGTCCCGGGAACACACACCCGAGTTCACGTTTTTAATAAAATAAAATAAAATATTAAATAAAAATTTTTTAAAAAAAATTAAAAAAATATATATATAATTTTTACATTTTTTATATATGTTTTTTAATAAAAATAACATTTTAAAAATAATATATTCATTAATATAATTAATATAACGAGGTGGTTTATACGTTTTTAACACGGTTATATAAAAAAATAAAAGTTTAATATAAATTAAAAAAATAATTAAAAAAAAACTTTAAAATATTATCTTTTTTAAAAATAATTATATATAATTTTATTATAAAATTTTACATTTATAATATAATAATAATAAATAAAAACATTATATTATATTAAAATTTAAAATTAAACTTTATAAATTAAACTTTTAATTATTTATTTAATTTTAATTTTTATTTTTTTTTAAATATTTTATTTATAAAAAACTTTTATTTTTTTATATAAAAAATATAAAACTTTTTTAAATTATTTTATATTTTTTTATATTTATAACACGGTTATATAAAAAAATGAAAGATTTTAAATAAATTAAAAATATAATAAAAAAAAGAAAAACTTTTTTTAAAAATTATATATAAATTTATATTAATTTATATATAATTATATATAATTACGTTACATGTTTATAAACCCGTATTAAATTAATAATATTTTATATATAAATTTATAAAATATTATTAAATTAAATTATTTAAAAATATAAATAAATATAAATAAATATAAATTAATATAAATAAATAAAAATAAATATAAAATAATTTAAATATATATAAAAAAAATAAAAATATAAAAAAATTTATAAAATTTAATACGGGTTTATAAATATATAATATAATTATATATAAAATTATATATAATTATAAAAAAAAATTTAAAAAAGTTTTTTTATTATTATTTTTAAGTTTATTTTATATAACCGTATTAAAAATTAAAAAAAAAACCGTAAATAAAATAAATAAAATAAATATAATACGGCTATGTAAAATAAAATAAATATTTAAATAAATTGTAAAAAATGATAAAAAAAAGAAATTTTTTTTTTAAAATTTCTTTTTTTTTAAAAATTATTTATAATTTTATATATAACCACATATAATTATATATATAATTACGTTATATACGTGTAAACCCGTATTAAAATAAAATAAATAAAATAAATAAAATAAATAAAATAAATAAAATAAATAAAATAAATAAAAATTTGTATTTTTTATATTACGTAATTAATTTGTGTTTTAATCACGTGATTTTAATTTAATATATAATTATTAATATATATTAATATTAATATATATATATAAATTTTTAAAAAAAAAATTTTTTAAATAAAATTTTTTTATTTTTAATTTATATTAAAACTTTATTTTTAATTTTTTTTTATATTAATTTTTTATAAAAATAAAAATATTTAATTTAAAATATAGAAATTTTTCTATTAATAATTCATATATTTTTTATTTATTATATATATATAAAGTTTAAATAAAAATTCGATTTTGAAAATTACCTATTTAAGTAACCCGATATCTCCGCCTTAGTAAAAAAATCTCCAGAGACAATAACCCTCGTGAACTCGGGCATATTATTATTACGTAATAAAAAAAAAGCTATTTTATTATTATTTTATTATTATCTTAAACCCCTGCGATGACAAAATTCTCTGTGGGGAACGATTAAAATTTAGACTACGGTTTGAAAAACATCTTTTTTTTGCCCCACTATTATAATCGCTCGGGCCCTGATACCTGTGGCTCAAGGTAGCTAAAAAAAAAAAAGATGTTTTTCAAAGTGTAGGCTGAATTCATTGAGATAACATAACAGGGCAAAAATTATATCTTTTCTCAAATTAGCTCTGTCGTAGGAGGAAGGGAAAACTATCAAATCATAAAACATGATTATATTGTATAATAGAGGAATGTAAGGGTATTGTGGGAAGATAAACTTACTATGAGAACATAATGGGCAAGCAAGGTAACTGCCATGCTAAGGAAAAGATACCTTAGTCCTTAGTATTATAGGACGTACTTTAATAGCACCTGTCAACTACAAAAACTCAACAGTTTATATAGCAGCAGCACCGTAGAGCACTAGTCAACCCAGTACTCATTTACTGGCATTTCAGATGTCCCTGGAGCCCTTATAGAAGTTCCCGATAGAGACATTAGTGATGGGATGTCCCGAATTGCTTTTATTATTCCATTAATCGACCCTCATCAACATGTTTCCATCTTATACCACAAGTATTAACTACCAAAGTCTTACTCTTAGATGCTGAGTCTCTTATAAATTCCACACAGCATATCTCCGCATCTGACAATGGTCTCCGTCCATCTTATATCGGTGTATTGACGGGCATATCGTATTCTGAGACGTCGTTCTTGGTATCCTTAGTATCATTAGCGCTTGAACACAGACAGTGGAAGAGTGTATGACTTACAAAATAACATAACCCTTCGCGTCTCTCAAGCTCAGTAAGTCATAGATCACGTATCATATCAGACACGACTCAGATTCTCGCCGAAATAGTCGTTCTAGAATCGAGATCGTGAGGTGGTGGATTCTGAACGATTCTAACCACCATAACCACAGCCATAAGGCTACTGATCTAGGGAGGCAACATTCCGGGAGAAAGATCATGACTCTGCGAGCTCTCTCGGGGTCTTTCTTGAGCATCTCCCTAGTTAAGTAGATCGCACGACATCCTATCAAGGCTTGCCAGATACAGAAGGCAACGAAGCCGCCACAGACGGACTGAAGAGTCCACGACAATATTTGGTAAAGCATGTTGAAATTTTTGATGAACTTCAACAAAAGTTATTAGTTGGATGAGATTTGATGTTTATGATTATGATATAGGATATCTGGTATTAATCGTGTTGTAAAAAAAAAGTTGAGATAATTTATCAAGTTGTATGTTTAATGTTTTTTATGTGTACCTCGTTGCTAAGGGTCAAAATAGCAAATAGGGGTACGCAAGCTCCAAGCATTCACCCCAATCATTACCGATGTAAACTTGATACTGTTTTCAAGTTGTTACTTCTCTTTCATCTGGACACAAGTACGTTTATGACTTCGCTTCTTCTTAACCACGTGTAACAGCCCTGGCCTTCCGAACAATCATTAACACTTGAAGTATGTTACCTACAAGTATATATGGCACAGATACATGTATATAATGTATAAAGTGTAGGTGCTATAGAAAACATCTTATATGATACCTAGGTACTTATGATACCAACCTTTTATACGGTCTCAAGTTAAGTTTCCTTTAATAAATAGAGCTAAATAAAGGTTAATTGATCTTATCAACACGATACATGTAACACAAACACCAAATAACCTAGGTACTTGCATGCCTTGTAATACTACGGATATGATTGGTACGTACATCTCTAACATATAACCGCCTAATGTAAAGCATATGCATGTATGCGATATCTAATGGAATCTGCCGTATGCAAAGTGATCCGTGCATGGGTACATGTACAGTATTGACCCACACCAAATGGTGACAGAGCGGCGCATGCATATGGCTCGAGCTTTTTTAAGCAGAACAAACTTGGAAGCCTCTTTTTTTATTTTTTTTCTTCACCTAAGCCGACGTCAAGTTCCGATATCAGCTTCTACTACAGCTTTGCGAGTGACGACAAGAGCCTCGTCCCTTCCTCTACACATTTGATGTAGCGTCGCAGTATCGACCGCAACACCCGATGAAATGCTGACTCCCGCGACCACAACAGCACGTCTCGGCGTCTTAAGCGCCCATAACTTCAAGTTCCAGGTCGCATTTCCCGTGAGAGGGGCAACCTGTCAGTACTCTTCCCTGACGCCTCTAGCTCGACGACAATGCACCGCTCGCGGCGCTAAGTCAATCCCTTCGGCCAAGGCTCATCTTGCCGTAAAGAAGCCCGCGCGTGTACAGTCCCAACTAGTCTCTCGCCGTCATGCTTCTACCGCAGCCTTCGAAGCTGCTCCAGAACCTCCCACTCCGGCCCTCGACTGGAATACTTTCTTCACCCTGCGTAAGACTCGACGGCGTTTCCAGCTAGTCAGCAGTATCCTCACCTTCGTAGTCAGCGGGACAGCGGGCGCTGTTCTGCTTGTCAATATGGACATGGACTGGCTATTAAGTAAGATTCCAATGGACCCGGTCATCGCCCTTGGCATCATGACCTTGAGCTGCGGCGGCCTAGGTTGGTTAGCCGGCCCGAGCTTGGGCTCGGCGCTGTTCTACGCGTTCAAACGCAATGTGAAGACGCCCATGGCGATCAAAGAGTCTGAATTCTTTGCACGCATCAAGAAACACCGGGTGGATCCGAGCAATAGCTCGTTGAGCGGGAATGCTGGTGAGCTAACTTTACATTTCAGGGTATGGGGTGAAGGCGGAGCAGTTTTCTAACAGTTCACTAGTCCCCGATTTCTACGGCGAGAAGATCTCGAGTGTGGCAGGTTACAGACAATGGTTAAAGGACCAACGTGCGTTCAACAAGAAGCGCACGAGCTTCCTCTAATGACGAGGTGGGGGGGGCTTTTTATGATCGGCCAGTTATGAGGAGGGAAAACCTATGATTTCGTATACCTTCACGTTCTTACCAGTTTCTCATCATATCAAGGGAATGCATCCCTTTAGGTAAAAAGCAGAAGCTATAAAAACCAATGAAATGGACAGGCGTTTGGTGGCTCTTTATTGTATGAACAGTAGGAGGAGGAGCTATTACGGTTTTTGAAATGGAACCCCTCTTTCCGTATCGACTCTGTTGAACCTCTTCTTCATGTATTCCGTATCCGGGGGAAGGAGAGGCTATGTGAAAGGTATCGTTTTGTCAATTTCGCGTTTCCAGGCTCGCATACCCCCTTCTATATCGCCTATAAAGCGTGTTCCGCTCATGTCCAAGCCTAGTTCTTTCAGTCTTCGTGTCACAAGCTGGGAATCGTTTCCCACCCGACAGATGACGTATATTGGTGCATCGGCCGACAGTGACTTAGGAATGTATTCCGGCCTCAGATTTTCATTATCAGTAGATTTATTACGTGATTGCAAGGTCGAGAAGGGCGCATTGACAGCACCTGGTATGCTAGCAATATCGAAATGCGGCTTTTCGCGAACGTCTAGTAGCAAATGCTCCTTGCTAGGCTCGTTCGTGAGGATGTCCTTGTACTCAACTACGGAAATCCTTTCCTCGGGCTTCAACATATTGATCGGCGTGGATGCCCCACAAAACTGGACGTAATCTAAGGAACCAGATCTTAGTTCCCCAAGAGTTAAGGTCGAATTAGAGGAGCAGGCAAAACAGTCAGGCCTTCGGCTTCTCATCCTGATCGACCGGAATGACGTAGTCGAAGAGGCAGAGAACAAGAGTAGGCTTGGCGTGACCGAGTCTTTCGACGGCAAAGTTGAATCTTCCCCAGATCTGGCAACGATTAATCTGATGGCCTCAAGTGCTTGTAGCACGCCCATGACGCCTACGACGGGTCCTAGTATACCGCCTTCGCCGCAACTGACGACGCTGTCGGCAGGAGGCGGCTTGGGAAAGACGCAGCGATAGCATGGGCCCCCCTGAGCACAACCTTGAGCTGCCGGCGGATTATTTAAGACAATCAACTGCCCGTCCGTTCGCAAAGCGGATGCGGAGACGAGCGTCTTCTGTAGTAGAACACATATATCTGATATTAAGTATCGGGATGTCGGATGGTCCGTACAATCGAGGACCACGTCATACTTAGAAACAATACTTTCGGAATTCTGAGGTGTGAGATGTTCTCTGTAGGGGATATACTCTACGTCCGGGTTGAGCGCTCGACAGTACTCGATCAAGCTATCCACCTTCATCATACCAACCTTCGGGGTGCTATGAGCGATCTGACGATGCAGATTCGAGATTTCCACGGTGTCTCCATCGACGACGCCGAGAGTACCTACTCCCGCACCAGCTAGATACGCAGCGGCCGGACAGCCAAGCCCCCCAGCTCCGACTATCAACACGGCGTTAGACTTGAGGCATAGTTGACCTTTGATGCCGACTGTAGGAAGGATAAGTTGACGACCATAACGAGAGTACTCTTCCTCTCCTAAAGGCCATTTCCACACAGATAGGGTTTCTGCGGTCTGCTGAGTGCTTGATGCAGGATGGAGCTGTTCGCCCAAGTCTGGACCTTGAATGGATGACTCAAGTTCTTTCAGTTGTCTCCGTAAGTCTTGATGTTCTTTTTCCGTCTGCGAGATCTTGTGACGAAGTTGTTCGGCTTTATTGGCTACCGAATTCATGCTGTCTATAAGGCCAAGAAAAGAATGGAGTTACAAACTTTTGTAAGAGAAGATTTATGCCCAATTAACTTTCTATGGCGATATTGAAGCCGGCGATATATGCATATGTGCATATTATAATAAGCACGTACGTCTACCTAGGTATACCGACATCTTACCTAATACATTCAAGTTTACGTACGTACGTAACCGGAGTGGAGCACCGTTAGCCCTATCGCCTGGTTCAATTACTGCATATGGCATGCGTTACCACAAATAGAAGCGTTCGAGAAGGACTTTCCTTTCGGTCAACACGTTCGCTTATGTGCATATAGATCCCCGAGACTCTGGATCCCTCCGGCTTATATTTGTCCGTCGTCTGTATGTACGTAAGTAACGATTCCCTCGGTTCTAAATATCACCAGACCGACATCACGAACTTCGTGGTCGTCTTTTTGTCATTCGTCTTCTCGCCTTGGCTACATATTTTCCATATAATACCTTTCAACTTCATGACCTTTTTAGTTACCGGAACCTTTTCTTAAGTAAGTGGGTAGCATCGACTTACATAGTACTCCGAATACGTACGATAAAATGACGGGTTTAGACTGCATTTTGTTCAAGCAAGCCGGCTAAGGATTTTTTTTTTATTAACTATGAAGGTCTAACGTTGAATCGGTTATAAAATCCCTCCCCGCTCTGATAGGTCAGCCTACCATCGTACCTCTCGGCTTCCTGCCATTTATGGATGGTCGAACGCCACCGAACCCCCACCTAAACGATGGATGGGTATGGAGGTATGTTGTGTGGTATCTATCATGCATTATATTGCAGAAGCCTGTCGTGTACGGGCTTCTCTTTAATGAGACATCATCAGCTGAAAGCCTACTGGATGCATACAGTAGAGGCAGAGAAAATGTTCAAGTGACTATAGGTTGATTATAGGCATTCATCCGCCATTCGAAAACTCGAGAAATCTGGTTACTGTTCCATCCAAATAAATATCCGCCGCAAGCCATTGGGCCACGGGATCATAGGAGCGTCTCCCACCCCACTAAGCACATACATAGAAGTATGTAGTAGGATGGGTCCAACTAGAAAAAAAAAGGCGTTTTTTTTCTTTTACGTACATGCGTACTATGGGTACTTGGGATTCCCTGGCCGAGGAGCCGGACGACGAAGCTGAGGATTTGGACGAGAAATTTTTACCGGATTTCATGCCTTAGGCCACGAATCCAACCTAAACGTCAACCCAGACTAGTATGTACATACGACGACAACCGAGTCATCTACATGGACTGATGTTAGGACTTATAAACGAGCCTTTGTCATGACTGACTAGGGGATTTAAGTAGACTGGATGGAATACAACCTGACTTTTATACCTACCAAGTATAGAGTACCATATCAAAGTATTTCAGCAAAATACTTACCAAGTACATACTATGTTAGGTAAAGAAGAGGAAGTACGAAGAACAGCGACGGCTCAGCTCGAAATTTCTATTATAAAAAGTGGTTCTAACGAGCCTCCGAGGTATCCACTATCCGAATCCACCATCTGCAATGCTGCGATACCTTCTAGTTTATCTGTTAATAGGTACAGGCTTAATTAGGCCTTTCATCAGGCTTTTTACTACATAGTATGTATGTACTTGGGGAAGAGCAGGGAAGGGGAAGGTTAGTCGTTCTGGACCCAGGACCAGATGATACGCTAAATGCTTGTGTAACTCTGGCTTGAGTGCTTGGGACCCGTCATCTGCTCACTGGCATAATCCTGGCTGTATTACCTGCTATTACATAGTACATGTATGTATTAAGTACATCTAATACCTACTTCCGTTTAATATGTACCCGTTAGAAATTCCCCCTCTAGAAATCCTTGTAATTATAGGGTATGTAGCTAACCAGTAAACTTATTCCAATGCTAAGAGGATAGTTATTGTTATTCCATCAATTCATGTTCTTACAACCCCCACCGCTTCCTCGTTCTACATGTACATACATACGAATAATAACTAACGGTATTAATCCATTCATCTTAACTATACCTACCTCATACATAATAACCTTACACACATACACACATACATAATCTAGAGTCTTTTCTCTTCTTGGAGTTTGCCGTCGGGGCTCACCCGAAAGTCACCTGGTATCGAACCGATCTGGCTTCGAATATTCTTTAATTCTCAAAGAAAAATGTTAGGTTAAATGAGATTCTATGCTGATAATCTCACGAACTTTTTTTTTTCTTGATTTTATTGCCCGCAAACTAGTCCTTAGCTTCCGTTCTAATCCAAAATATTACTTGCGACCGCGCATCTCCCCTTTGCGACTATCCTTCTTCCTTCTCTCCTTCTTCCTCTTAGTGAACTAACGACCGATCGGAATAGTCGAATATTTTGCGCGGCCTTTACTTTCCCTCCCTAGAAATGCTTTGATCAACTTTACCGATACGCTTCACGCTGCGCGACTGCAGTATCCGACGAAATCTGCTGTGGCGGCGCAATATTCTTTGGGCGGATCTTCTGCTGGGTCCAAAATTAGGACGCCCTAGTTTCCGTAGTAAGAGAAGGCAGAATTTGCAAGCCCGATTTTTGTGACGAGTATAAAACGTGTCCCTACCGACTGTTCGATATCAGTACGGATCGCCAGTCTCGGTTATGGCCATGATGGACCCAAACGCTTGGGATGGCCAAGATCAGACAATGTCTTCGGCGGGTGAAGATGACTTCCAACAATTTCTTGAGATGGGTGGCATGTCTAACTTGGGGGCCGAGTTACCGTTTGATTTCCACGATTTTAACGGCAATAATGGTGCCTCGATCATGCATCAGCCTCGTGGTGATTCTATAGACACTCCGATGAGCAACTCGAACGTGCCGACAATCATGGCGAGGAATGATATGGGATCGCAGGATCAGATGTCCCCCATGACATCCGCTCCGCATCATCCTGGGATCTCGACACAGATGATGCATTCGCATCACCCATCCTCCGACGCTATCTCCGATATAGATGCGCAGATCCAGTTTCTGCAACAGCAGAAGCTACAGCAGCAAAGGAGACAACTTGCGGAACAACAGAGGCAGTTTCACGAGCAACAAGCTGCTTTCTATGCTCAGCAGCAGCGAAATATGGTGCCACCAACCCCGCAGAGCCTTGAGATGCACGCTGCGAACCAATTCTTCGTCCCACAGGACCAAGGGCATTCTTCAGGCATGTTTGATGGATATCAACCTCTTAAGGAGCAGCAAGATGCATGTTGTCCCCTCCAGCTTCAGATATTATTGGCTGACTGTTCAGTAGATGGCCTTCACTCCGCTAGTATCCCCGGCAGTGACGCCTCTTGAGCCTCATTTCCCAGTTGATCCTGCGTTTACTCACTCGGGACCCTACTTTAGTCCCTTGACATCACCCGCTTTACATGCGCAGAACGAGTCAACATCATTTGACCACAGGAATTCGGGGCAGACCACAAATTCCCCTATCGAGATGGAAATCGAACCCTCTCCATCTACGAGTAGCCTAGTCAATATGTCGAAAAAGGTACGCAAGACTAATGCTGCGAAGACGAGAAAACCAAACGTTCGACAATCACCCATCACAAAGCCTCAAAGGCGGAAAACCGTCTCGACCCCTATCATCAACTCTCAGGTTCTGGGTGAGTTGGCCGAATCTGCGGCCGAGATCTCGGAACACCCACCGAAACCGAAATCGGTCTCCGCAACCTCGACCGAGGAGTCGGAGAATGCTTCGGTGTCCCCGGAAGCCCTTTCCGAGATGCCACCTCCGCCCCTCCCTCCACCACGCTCAGCCAGGCAATCACCGTATATTCAGCCACAGCTCAATGGAAACGTTGCATCTTCAACGCTACCGGTCTCTCTGGGCGGGAAGCTATCGCCTGCAACACCGGCCTCACTCTTCAGGATCTCGCCGAAGAGCAAGTCGGCCGACTTGAACCACCCTGAGCAGAGCGGGTCCGAACATATAGAAAGTTTCGAGCTTCCAGAGTCCGTTAGCTTCTCCAAGTCGGACCTATCCTCAATTGATGCCCAGCAGCCGGCGCAACAGTCAATTGAAGCAGAGACGGCAAAGACATCCTTATTTCAGAGCCTTCCCTCTCCAATTTTCCCTAAGCCTACGCGCTCAGGGGCGGCATCGGCAACGCAAAGCCCTCAGCTCACTCCTAAATCCGCTACACCGAACCCTCGAAAAACCCCGTTACTAGCACCGAGAGGCCCTAAGAAGAGATCCAGCGTCAGTTCAACTTCACCGGCACTCCGACCTAAAATATCACCGAATATCAAGCCGTTACTTCCGGGAACGTCTGGTTTATCCGCGGAGGATTCAGCATCGAGATTGCTAGCGTCCAAATCGAACTACCAGAACATATTAGAAGGGAATACCGTGCCGGGGGTTTCGTATCCGAGCGAGCTATCGACTAATCTGACCTCGAAACGGACGTCACATAAGATTGCGGAACAAGGCCGGCGGAATCGTATTAACTCGGCGCTCCAGGAGATAGCAACTTTGCTGCCAAGAAGCGTAGCTAAGGACCTGAGCGAGGGCGACGGCGAAGCCGGGAGCGGTGATAAGAGAGATGGTAAGCCATCTAACACGCCGAATAGTAAAGCTAGCACAGTAGAGCTGGCGATCGTATATATCAAACAATTACAGCAAGAAATAGTTGAAGCAAATCGAAGGGCAGACGAGGCGGAAAAGAAACTTGAGGAAAAACCAAGTTGACAATAGGTCATGGCCAGGACCAGGACGGAGGACCGAGGAGCACATATGATCAAAAGTACCTAAGGCGTGCAAATACGCTAATACAGTAAGTATACCGACTCGCTTCATTTACGATAGAGCACATTGGCAGAGAACTTGCTGGGGAGAAGTATAATGTGATGATCATCCCTAACTCCTCGACACATGATTGCAAGCTGAAACGTCGATACGGCATTGAGAACGATGTAGTGTTAGATACTAAAGGTCTTGGTGGCGGTAGTTGTTGTTACCTGTCAAACATCATAGCGAAGGAGTATGGGAGGGTAGGTAACTAAAAGCGATTGTATTGTGTATACGGTGAATATAAGTGGTACACGATGTTTATCATGCAGAGAAATAGCGTAGATGTGAGATTAGGTACAGTATACCAGGTACACAGTATATAATGTATATAATGTATTTTAAGCTGAGCATGCAATGTTTGTTTATTTTCGTCTAATATCGGTACCTGCGTGTATTATGTGATTATATCTTGGACTAATGTATCCTGCCTAGGTAGTTAGACTCTGCCTAATACTTGTATGGTAAGGCTTCGACTTGAGGTGCGTATATGATCCAAGAATATGATTGGTTGAAGTAAGTAATGAGGTTCGTACACCTCTGGGATGAGAATCGCCAGCTAGGTACTTGAACCATAACAATAAACAATGAGTCTATAATATCCTAAGTACGTATGCATAAAAATATTTTTGACAACATATTCTGTACCGAATAATAAAACAAAGTGCCCAAGTGGATATAGCGGAATAAGTTGGCAATTCCTATCTTAGGACTTACATAGTACGTTGTAGGAGTACGTGTACATGGACATCTCGAAAAGGGACGGTTTGCAGGGGTTGAAGTTCGTGCAGCCACGCAAAAGTGGATCCCATAAACAACATTAAACCCTACAACGTAATATGTACAGTATATATGGATGTATATGTACATAGTTACATACCGATACTTACCTAAGTCTTGTAACACGACTTTCTCTCTCTACCTATACTGTTGCCACTGCAACGGAATTTCCACTTGCCAACTTTTTTTTACCTTTTTTTTTTTCCATCAACACGCGCGATCAACTTTCCCTCCTCCCCCACTTCAACTTTTCATCATTTCGTGTGCTTGCATATCTGCCAGCTATTTCCTGCTAGATTTGTTGGCGATAACTAAACAGGAATATTTGTACACGCCTTAACTTTGTTACCCTGATATCGCAGACGATCGTGTCACCACATCCATTCATTCTATTCGACGTCATCAAGCCTCGTCTCTCTATATTAGTCTCGGATGCTTGGTGGCGCGAAGCGAGAGAATATTCTTTTTCTTTTTCGTCATATCCCGCGTACTTTCGCATTTCCTCAAACTTGGAACCATTCCGGCTTTCAGTGATTATCAATAAATAATGGCCGACTCGGATAGTCTCGACTATCTCCAGCCGGGCTTCGACGCGAAATCCCTTACAGTTCCGCGCCTTCGATCGATACTCGTCGCCCACAATGTGCCATATTCATCAAGCGCAAAGAAAGCACAGCTTATCGAGCTCTTCAATCAGCAGATTGTACCTCAATCAAAGAAGATCTTAAACGCTCGTGCGCGAGCTAAGCGCTCGAGCAAAGGCATCGTTAATGCAGAATCACAGACCAGCACTAATCCCTTTGACGAAGACATTGACGAATCCCCACCGCCTCCTCCTAGTCGCCGGTCCAGGTCGCCTAGAAAGGCATCGACTAGAGTTAAAACAGAGGAGCCAGATGATCAGCCAATGCCTCCGCCCGTCTCAAGTCCTACAAGACGAAAGGCTCGGTCGTCAAGCCGCCCAATTCAGGCCTCGGATGCCGAACCTATCCCAGAACCAGACCATAGTAGAACACTCAGCAAAGTCCGACGACCCATTCTTGCACCTAAGGTCAAAAAGGAAGATCCCGAAGAGGGCCTTTTTCGACGAACCTCGGACGTTTTCACCAACGATAATCCATTTCAAAGTGGCAGTTCTCCGTCCACTCTGGATCAGACGCCAACCGTTCGTCGAAGGACAGCTGGGACGGATAGGCCTCGAAGTACCAGCGGCGTGCGACGGCAAACAGAAGATCACATAGTTCCTAAGGAAGAACGTTTCACTGCACCCTTGAACGTGATCCGCCCACCAGCCCTCAAGGCATCCTATAAGGCACCGGTGCCGTCGAGGATTGAGGTTGAGGCAGGGGAGGAGTTCACCCCAGAAGAACAACTTGAACTTGCTGCAGAGGAATCCGTAGATGAAGATGGTGCGGCTATTGCTACTAGACAATCACCTCATTCTTCTGGCAAGACCAGCGGAGGCACAGTCCTATCTATCTTTTTCATCACGCTCTTGAGCATTTATGCTGGATGGTATCGTCAAGAAAAAATTGCCGTAGGCTACTGCGGTGTCGGGCAAGCCGGAAGTTCGATTCCCAATGAGATCGAAACACCGGAATGGGCCCAATCTATCTTACCAGCTCAAGTCCCCATTCCACAGTCCATCATAGATGCTCTAGAACCGGAGTGTGAACCTTGCCCTCCTCATTCTTATTGCTACGCAGACTTCTCTGTTCGATGCGAGCAGGACTACATCCTCAAGCCTCATCCACTGTCATTAGGAGGCATCGTACCTTTGCCGCCTACTTGCGAACCTGATGGTGTAAAGGTTCGTCGGGTCCAGGCTGTTGCGGATAAGGCAGTTGAAGAGCTTCGGGAACGAGCTGCCAAATATGAATGTGGCGACACTGTCAACGAAGAAGGAGCAAAGCTCGACACACCGGCAATCGAGGAGAATGATTTAAAGGATATGATCAGTAAGAAAAGAAGCAAGAAGATGAATAATGAGGAGTTCGATGATATCTGGGGACCTGCGCTCGGAGACATCAAGGCTAGGGATGAGGTGAAGGTTGAGGTCAGGTAGGTCGATTTCCTAACGATCATCTTTCATATCCCTATCCCACCTTTCTCCCTCATCCTTTGATTAGTAGAAGACGTGCACATCATATGTTGGAAATGTCTGACAATTTGACTAACCAGCATCCCCCGGGTTTCCATAGAGCCACCGATTCCGGAGCCATTCCAAACACCTACCTCACGTCCACCTCTCTCGCTCGAATTCCAATCACCTGCGCCGTCCGGCGATCGATCCGGCTCGGCCTGGCAAGATATCGATTCCATATTAGCTTCGTGATCGCATTGATCGCCACGTTGTTTTACGCTCGATCTCGGTATAAGGCCAGTCGTGCGGCTGCCGCACAGGTACCGGCTCTAGTCGACCTCGTGCTCGAGAGGCTAGCCAATCAGAAGCAACTAGGAGAAGAGGAAATTGACGATCCATGGCTATTCCTCCCCAATCTACGTGACGACGTCCTCAGGTCCGTCCACTCCCTCTCGCGTCGCGAGAAGATCTGGCACAAAGTCCGGGCCGTCGTCGAGCAGAACAGCAACGTCCGCACCAGCCAGCGCGAAGGACGCAGCGGCGAAGTGGGCAGGGCCTGGGAATGGATCGGGCCCCTATCAGGAGACCACAGCGGTAGGCGGCGCAGGAGCGGACGTACCTCTCTCGGAATGGGCCCGAACACGGCTTCCCCGAACACCGAGACGGGGACCGGGGGTAGCGCGACCCGAGCACAGAACCAGAAGTGGGAGGAGGCAAGACCCATCTATTAATGAGAAGCATGTTTCCGAGATACGAACAGCAATGTGGTTTATTAGTCGGGATAGGCAGACTTGACCTTTTATTCTTGTTCCCGTGTTTAGTTGTCAGGCTAGCTGGCGTTCTAGGGGGGGGAAGGGTGAGGGGGGAGCGAGGAAAAGGGGATTGAGTTCCGGGGTCAGGATCGTTTAGTAAAATGACAGAACCTCGTTATTCCCACATCCCTTTTTTTTCTTTCTCTTTTTTTTTTCTCCTCGTGGGATTACGTTTTTAAGTACCACCTGTTACTTATCACTTATTTGCCTTGTTCATCGTGACTTAAGTGCAATGCAATTGATTCATACTATTTTCCCCCTGCTTTTGATAATGTTGTTGTTGTGGTGGTGGTGGTGGTGGTGGTCTGTAAGATGGGAAGGGGTTGGGAGGATGAAGGAGGGAAATAAATGCAGGGGGAGAGGCGGAGAGGCGTATTGAGATGTTAGTTACAGTTAGTTAGTTAGGTAGTTTAGGGCAGGGGAAAGGGGGAAGGGGAAAGGGTGAATGTAGTAGGGCAAAGGTTCAACAGACGGTCTTCCCTTCCCTTCCCTTTGCTTTGCGTCCCCCTTTCACTTTTAATTCTACATAGGCACTCTTGCTATGATGCTTTACGGACTTGTTAGTGATACGATACGATGCCATGCCATGCCATGCTATTCCATGCGAAGACTCTTCTTTCTGCCTATTACTATTATTGTTTTATTCTTCGTCCACGTATATTTCCTTACTTTCTTTCCTTACTTTCCTTACTTTCCTTACTTTCCTTACTTTCCTTACTTTCCTTACTTTCCTTACTTTCCTTACTTTCCTTCTTTCTTGTCTTTTTTGTCTTGTCTTTCTTGTCTTGTCTTTCTCTCCTCGTCTCGCCGCCCTCCAACGTCTTATCCACTCCAATGCCAAGACTCAAGGGGTGAAGAAGAAGAATAAGTCTGACGCGTTCGGCCTTCGGTTTTTTTTTTTCGAAGGGGGGCCCCCGAGGTCCGGGGGCGGGGTTTTTTCTTTTTCCTTTCTCTTCTTTTCTTTTCTTTTCTTCTATGTACTCTTTTTTTTTTTTTTTTTCCTTCTGTAGGATTCATGGAAGGATTTCGAGGCGAAATGGTTGACGGGGGGGCTGCGCATGCGAGAGAGAAGAAAGAGAGATGTGGTTGCTTTGGGGGGGGAGGGGGTTGTGCTAGGTAGGTATACAATATAGGTACCCCCGATTTAGGAAAAAGGGAGGGGCGTGGTATTTTTGAGGCGTGTATGAAGGAGAACTCGGGACTCAGGACTCGGGACTCGGGACTGAGGGCTTCGGGGGTAATATGAGAAAGAGAAGGAAAGGAAAGGAAACGCGACGAGATGAGATGGAGCGACGTTATGGTATGTTTGTTTCATGGAAGGATCCATTTTCTGTCTTCTTTTCTTTGACTTGGGCTTTCCTTTGGTGATGGTGGCAGCGAGGTGGAGCGGGTATGAGTATCTTAGGTAGGTAGACAGGATCGATATGGTGAGAATATAGATATTATATCCTTAGGAGTACCTAAGATAGGTAGTTATTAGGTGTGTACCTACCGATATGGACGTATGGTCTGGTAGGTATTGAACATGGTAATCTACCTCGAGACAAGCGTCGTATATCTACCAATGTAGGCGCAGACTGATGCCATTACAGCAATGTAGCTGTGACAAGATATCTAAATTGAATATATCCTGTAATCTACCTGCCTATTTGTTATATAGATTAGCGTACTAGGTAGGTAGTGACTTAGAGGTAGGTATTGATTGGCATCTGACAAACAGAATAGGAGAAGATAAACTGACTTGCTTGATGCCGTTGCTGTCTAGAATTTATGCTAGTATACTCGCTTCATTCATACTTACTCCTAGATGATCTACATTTACCGGTCCCTAATATATGTGATGAACAGACAGTGTAGAGCCTAGCACAGGTAGAAGATAAATGATCAAGCCGGAGTTTGTACAATGAATTCTCTTTCGAAGCTCCTCGAAAACTATATACAGCAAGGCTAAGTGTCCTTGTTCGCCGGCTCCGCGGAAAATGGACAGATGTCGCAAGAAAGCCAGTTTGTTGGTAGATACACAGCATACGCCTAGATAGATACAAGTCGCTTCCTTTCATTAGATCAAACATCCACCTTCGATGTCTGTATCGTACCTCCTCCACGAGCAGATACACAATATCAATAAAAATTGACAGAAAAAAAAAGGGGTCGCGAAATCAAAACGCAGCGTCGGGGGGAGCCATTTGCCATCGCCTTGGGGATGGAG
The DNA here is from genome assembly GCA_902806505.1 of Hypoxylon lienhwacheense. NCBI lineage: Eukaryota > Fungi > Ascomycota > Sordariomycetes > Xylariales > Hypoxylaceae > Hypoxylon > Hypoxylon lienhwacheense. The sequence goes on along the minus strand of CADCWW010000003.1, from coordinate 1,973,289 downwards.
TCTAGTGGTATCATGCAAAGAATGTACATGGAAAAGGGGCAGCCGGAGAAGAAAGCAGATATAAGGTATAAATGTAATCAGTGACAAGTGTCGAAGAAGAGCCGATGCGCCGCGCAACAAAATGACGTCCACCGTCCGAAGGATGTACAGCAAGCTGCAATTATTGATGATCAAATGCAAAGTAGAATGATATATGTGCAAGGATAAAAATAAAATAAAAAAACAAAGATGCCGGCGGCTGCGCCTTTCCAAATGCAAAGAAAGGTTGGGTTGTGTTACGTTGGTATAATGTTTGTTGAATAAACCACAGGGTGTATGCTGCGCTGCATCTAGGCAGCTGGCGACGAATAACGGCCGAATCGAGGTCTTTTTTCCGATTGACCCTTTTAATATTTTCCCCTCTCCCGTAGACGCGATATAACGACTCCTATATCCCATGGCGTGGCCCGAGTCCGAATCTAGAACTTTTTCTCCGTCGAAGATGGGTATAAACGAAAGTCGTGAATAGTTTCATAAGTAAATCATTAGTAAGAAGAACAGATGAAGGGAACACCAGACACAAAGCATGAACGATGCTCATTTTCCACTACTGATTATTTTCTCCCAGATTTAACCAGCTCAGGTCGTTTGAGTGAGATGCCGTAGGTAACTGTGGTTGTGTCGAGACGCCAGTCGGGGGTCGGCTTGCGCCAGACGGTCCCGGGGCTGTCTGATAGATGCTCTGACTATAAGTACTGCTTGGCACGCGTGCATTATCCCAAGCCTTCTTCACCATTGTCGGATCCCAGGTATCGTGAACGCTGGCCGGAATGCCACTAGAATAGCCCGAGGAAGACGCACCGGACATCGGCCTCTCTATTTGACCAGACAGCCCCTCTCCTATTTTTGGATTGTACTGAGAGATTGTTGGACTACCGGAGTTAACTTGATTCAACTCCGCCCGAACTCTAGGCTGTCCAACTTGTAATGCTGGTACTGTAGCCGAATCTTGAGTTAGACGATTCTTGTCGGAATACATAGAACTCGGCTCGGAACCGGCGGCTCCACCATGTGAGGCGTTACCATTCGTTCCGAGACCAAATATGGATAAGGCGCTACCACCAGACCAATATCGGTTCCAGCCAGAGCTTCTTCTTGTGCCATCTCCTCCGTCAGCTGCTGCTGCTGGCCTGGGACGGGACTTAGGATCGTTCGCATTAGCCGCGAAAGACACGCCCTTCTCATCGCGTGGAACGAAGCCCAATTCGGGAGTTACTTGGGGTTGCGGTCGACTTATAGTACTCTTGAATTGTTTACCGAAGATACTACCGACGGAGCTGCGCTTTGTATCATTGCTGGTTTTGCGCTGCACGGCGGGCTTCTGAACCTTGCCCATTAGGATAGCCATCGAGGAAAACGACCCTGCAGAATCCTGTGGAACGTGTCCACGGAATTGCCCACCTGATGTTTTCCCTATGTCCGACTCGAAATCAAATTTTTCATCTGGGATACCACTGGCTCTCCGTGCACGCGCTGCCTCGAGATGATGCTGTCGCCTTCTGAGATGCTTAATCCAAAAAAGCATAGCTAGAAGAATAATAGCAAACCCAAATATGCTCCCCAGTACCGCTCCGAGGAGAGTCGATGCGGGAAGTCCGCTATTATCGGCGGATGAACTCGAAGTAGGCGTGGTAGCGCCGGTGGTGGCAGCGGCCGTAATCGAGTCAGTCGTGGGCGAAGTCGAGGCAGATACTGACGATGTAGTCGGCGATGACTCAATAGAAAAGACATCTTGTTGTTGCCCAAAGACTGCCTTTGCGTCTGTCCAGCTATTCTTCCTCGCGTTAAACATGCACAATACCTCATCATCATTGCCGCCCGACATAACTACTAACCCATCCGAGTCAGTAGCTATGGAGTAACTATCTCGGGTACTTCGCGGTGCCAGTGTTGAGTTATATTTCGGCCAATTGCTCGCCGTAAGATCTCTTTTCTCAGCAATATTCCCAACCTCCGTCGATCCACGCTTCGAAGCACTCGACACACTCGGCGTAGCAGAAACTACAGGAACCGAGTTGGTATCTAGAAGCATCGTCCTGTTGACAGTGTTCGGTGAAGTACTTAAGTCAAACGTGTAGAGGTGTTTGCTTCCGTCATCGCCAAATACCATAGCACCCTTCACGAATGTCGAGTTTTTAGGTAGTGGTTCCGCCAGGCTGGTGCCCGAGTCTGTCCACGAAGCGGTCGCATCAAATAACATCACCTTTGTGTTAGTCGGGTTGCCGCCGACCATCACTGCTTGTGTTTCTGACCATGGAAGGAGAATCGGTGCAACTCCCGGGGGCGAGATAGTCGATTGAAACGCCAACACTGAATATGGTTCAGACGCTTCCACGGTAAATGTTTGAGAAGATAAATCGGGGTTTCCATCCGTCGACCCCGAATAAATCAGAATCGAGTCGCTGGCATTTAGGTATATTGCACTATGCCATAGCCGATTTTGCGTCACCAGCACCTGCGGAGTTATAGTCTCCCATTTTCCTGTAGAATATGTAAACTTTTGAAGACCAGGGTAATCAGTCGAGTCTGATGTCCCGCCGACAACGAATAAGGCAGCATTTGAAGAATCTTTCGGAGTTGACCCGACACAGACGCCGCCTTCGACTGAATGGCCACTGGGGAGTGTCTTCCATTCGGCCCCTTCCTCCAATGCTAACGACTCAAACCCGGCAGACGAGAAAGAATATAGAGTATTGTTAAATATGACGCTACACGCGCCTGTCAACGACGCCTTTGGCTCTGGTAGCGACATGATATGAGATAAAAGGCCGTCAAATTCAAGGCGGCGGACCTGATGAGGGAAGGGAAGTTAAGGCCAGGTAGAGTTGTCTCCAGATTCACGTCGCGTATTAGTATTTCATGATCACCTATTCAGAAGCGTGATAATATTACAGTTAGTTGTCGATGTTGCGGCGTAATACTAGTTGCAAAGATTAAAGAGGCTTTAACTCAGGATAATCGACAAATGCTGGAGTAACCCAGGGTCGAAGACTCGAAGAGGAGCTGCAGTCGAGATACTCGGGTTTGTTTGATGCGAGGTAGCAAACCTCGATCTAGAACTCGAGGCTATGTAGAAAGTAGGCCCACGTCGGACGAGATGATCTGCAGAAACAAAATTTGGGGCTACTGAAACACAAATGTTTTCCGTCTTGTCCGTTGAATGGGGACAACGAGCCACAAGAAAGGCGAAAATAGTCGACCGTTCTCCTGACGGGCGTGGTGTCGCAAAGTGTTCAAGGTATATCAATCCTAGGCGTATCAATAACACGCCGCCGGCAGATCTATACTTTCTTTGCCCAAAACTGCAGTCTCATCCGAATCGTAGGATGAATAGTTAGATGCGCCGCAATCAACACAAATCAAGTACCACCAACGTAGGAGTAGAAGAGGGGGGTGTTAATAGAGAGTATAGAAGGCGATGTTCAGACGACTAGCAATAAAAGACGTCAATGAACGAAACTTTTTGGTCTCTGGTCAAGTAGAGGAAGAGGGCAGATGAGGAAAGATGAGAGAAGAAGGAGAGGATAGTGATACTACAACGGTGGGATGAACCCGAAAGAGAGGCGAGCTGCAGTAGACAGCAGAAAAGAGAGAAAGAGGAATAGTAATAGTACAGTAGTAGTAGTAGGAGTAGTGATGTAGTATCAGTAGAGAAAGTAGTAGAGGGGAAGAACATGTATCCATAAGAGAGAGCAAGAAGAAGATGCCCACGCCCCGAAAGTGTTCCTTCCTGTATGTATGTTTGTGGTCGAGGGTAGAGACTGAAGAGAGAAGGACGGGGAATACAAGATAGAAAGTACATAGTACCGTAGTATACCAGGGGAGTCCCTGGGAGTATGTGGATCTTCCATCTCCTGACCAAATAGGAAGATGGAAATTTTCAGGGGTGCAGTAGCATGGTGAAATAGCGTCAGGTACCCATGAACGGCTAGGATACGTCTACCATCGCGGGCGTTACTAGGCGCTGTAAGGTACACAAACGGGACTGGAGTACATGCATGTGGAACTATTACATATGTATAACCCTGGAGGCTGGTCAATGTACATAAAGCGTGCCATACATAGTACATAAACTATGAAGTGTCCGTGGTGAAGGCTTAGTAGGTTTGGTGCAACATGGAACATGGAGTTGTACATACATAGTACAATGTGTAGTATGTAGAGTCGCTAGCAGAAAAAGGGGTAGGCTGATGCCACCCCGGCTGATGCTACCACCCGATGGAAAGACAAAGACTCATCCTCGCGTGGTTGCGGGTCGACATGATCTTGAGATTTTCATGATGAGGAGTCCGCTACCTAGTCTACATCTTCATCTTTCATCTTTTTCCGTACGTATGTAAGATGGTAAACGTCTCCTATATATAGTATATATAGAATCTTGATCGGTTGCGTAATTACCAATACATCTTGTCAGATTCCTTTAGAAAGGCCCGGAGTAATTATCGTGCATCTTCCAAAAGTATGTGCGTAGTATATCTCGAGAATATGGGAGGGTAATAAAACGGCTATTAGTAACATACAAGTACCTACTACCATGTAGATGAGGCGGACGGCAACCTGCCTCGCGACAAATTGGGCATAACGCGTTCGCCGCTTTTGTTCGGTGTATTTCTTAACACGTGACCTTAACCGTTCTTTTTATGGACTTGTGCATTGTAATAATTAGGTAGGTATGCAAAGAGAAGGACGGAGTCTGATAGATTAAGCAGTGTTTTTACTATAAAGGTACCTAAATTACGGCTTTTATATGGAAGGATAGTGACGAATTATCGTACTTCAAGTATTTAATCTATGTATTTAACCAAACGGTATATAGTGTACTAGACCAACCTGGTATTCATCGTACGTAACTTCCTCTTAAGCTTCAGTCATATCCACTAAAAGTATAACCTATCGGCCTTATCCACTCTTTAAGGTTGACATCATCGTCTCTCGAGAGAGCTGCTTACTTAATAGTAGGTAGTTCCATTATATTGGAGCGTCGCCTTTACTTTATAAACAACTTTGGAAACTTGTCTATACGAGTCTATGGCGGTAATGAACATCCTCACCATATCGACAAATCATCACCTATTATCATGATGCTTGCCTTCTTCCTCAACGCTCAGACCTCGACTCCAGAGTATCAAGTCTCAGAGACCAGGAGCGTGTTCGAAGACCTCAAAACATATCATGGGCGTTACAATAAAGATGATTTAAACCCTCAACTAAACACTTCCTTCTCACACTAGGTATGTAGACTAGAAAATAGTCCCCTGGCTCGAATGAATCCTATAATAAAGGACGCACGCTAGCATCTTACCTGAGATATCTCTCGATCATTGCTTTGGCCGTATCATCGCCGTCAGGAACAGAGAACCGAGCTCGCATCGTTCGATCTATAGCCACATCACCAAGAGCTGAAGAACTCGACCATATACCGTAACATTAATCCTACTATATCACACCCTCGAGTTTGCGCTTCCCTTTTGCGGTGCCAATATTCCTATTGCTATTATTACTTATTGCATGCAACTCCCGGCAAGCATGCTTGACCCGTTCGTTAATAACAGCTACGGTACGCCAGATTTGTCCTGATGCATATCCGGAGATTTATCAATTTCTTATTGGCGACTTTCCCACATGGATGTGAATGAGCCGGCATATCCAGCAGATTCGCGGGGAGAATGATAAGTGAAGCACGGAATACAGCGAAATAAAGTAAAGTAGGTAGTGGGAGGTAGTTTAGCGATTGTGTGATCAGACGCCTTTATACGAAGTATCAGCAAACGAAAGTCTCTAGGTCATACCCCTGTGGAATTTCTCGTATACCAGAGGCTTCGGCGTTACTTCTGAAGCGTTAAGGTAACGATACAGATCTCTTTTAGATATGTTGCACATTGGGCATTAGCCTCATACCAGAATACTAATACCTAAACGTTTCATCGGTACAGTAACCTCGACATATAAGTCTTAAGATGAAGGAAACGTAGGTAGTTGTTTGTCGTGTCGAGGATAGGTTTGCAAAAGCTGGCAGCACAATGTTAGCGTCGTAATTAGGACTTGTAAAGCAAGATAACTTCTGATGAAGTTATTCGGACTTAGGTCTAACAACATTTCTTTATCAAATACCTACACTATCAATGGAAAACAGTCTTGTTCGATACGGAGAGGATGTTAATACATACATACATACTATGTAAAGATATTATGCTGTGCTTGATCGAGGACATACTATGTAAGTGTAGCTTAGGTCAGAGTTGGGCTTAAAGCAGCATGACTCTTAAAGTCTGCAATAGAGTAACTAGGTAGGTACATCGTACATCCTAATATTGCTGCATTGACGTAGAAAAAGTAAAAGCGTATATATACATATATACCATATCAGGTTAGTTTTCGCTACCATTCAGGCCATATTATTTGGTACAGCGTGTTTGACCTGTACCCACCGGTTTCCGAGAAATAACCTATTATCTGAAGATCACGTTATGGCGGTCATGTTCCATTGGCCAATTCTGCACGTAACATTGAACTCACTGAGCCACTAAGAGAAGGCGTACATATTGTGAAACGTGAAATGCTACCGCGTACCCTTTTTTGATTGGCCGAAAGGTGAAATTTGGTAGCATTGAGCAGACATCGGTACCGAATAATTGACCATCTGATACTTGTAGCTTAAAGTTCTACTTCGTGCATATTAATACGACAGCATAAGTATTTGATCTATGTTTGGGTATAACTATATTAATTATGTATCCTTATGGTAATCCCATCATGTTAGAGGCAGGTACGGAGTATAATGTTAGGTATTTTCTACTAATCGGGGCTAAAATGTTTGGTTTGCTTCAGAATTATTCCGGTCAACTGGTATTATATCTTTAGCACGTTTGCCAACAGCTTTTAAACATGCGACAACGAACTATGTCGGCTGAGGAAGTCATGTTTTATGTATTAGTATATGCATGACATCGATAGAGTACGTACATATATCATATCCCATATCATTATGATAGAAAATCCAATTTAATTTATGGGCTTTGTCGAATATCTCATTTTTGTTAAATCCGGTGGTGAACCAACCCGGCTCCGAGTTCTTCGGCAACATTATTTTCAGGGGGAGCAAGATATTGCATAGTACTGTGTACATACTGTACATATCATGATTGACGCGCAGCGGAGAACGAGCGATTCTGCATAAAAGAATACTAAACAATATTAAAACGTGGATAAGCACTACAGGTATATATATATACATACATACATAACATACAGAGTGTCGTCATCCCGCTGCATAAGAGATCTCTACAATAAGATGGAGGTACATTAGGTCATTAGGGGGTAGGTAAACACAACTAGAGCCCACCATCACCACCAATAAGCGCCCGTCTACAAGACATCACGGCTCTTGGTCCGAGATTGGTTTGCATGAAGAACCAATCGTCTCCTAGAAATGTCTCTATTCGCACATCATATGCCGCCCACTCCCCCCCCCCCCCGCGAGGCCCTGAGGCCTAGGAGCGCGCGGCATATAATGTATTCGACAACTCTGCGGAACATACGAGCATCGATTAGGTACTGAAGATATCTATTTATTGGCTCAGACGCTTTTCATCCCGATCATTCCATCACCAATGATCGCAAGGTAGGTACCTACTTTCTATCATCACATTACCAACCCCGTAAACGTAGGCCTACCTTTTTTTCTCGGCGTCTTTGTCAACATTATCATATTTCATGTCCACTCATGTAATTACTATACTTCACATCAAATAGTCACAATCTGTTCTTAAATTCCCAAAATAGTTGCTTGACAAATTTGTCTATTTGATCATTGAAGACTGTACTAGCCTAGCGGCTCCTGATGCTAGACAGTTCAGCTCGAGATGAGCAGCAGGTCCCAATCTGATCATTCCCTAACACCCGAAGAATATTTACCCATCCTCATTCCCTTAATACCTTAGGCCCTCTCGATTATATATATACAAATGTAAAGCCACAAGACGCCCGTCCTGATGATATCACTTATTCATCCTATACTGCCGTGTTGACTCGTAAACCATGATGAACACCTGATCAGATTTAGCTTCATCTGCGACGCTAATTCTATTGCGGCACGGACACGAAGGCATCAGCGGGTAACTGCGCCTATTTTTAAATGCTCGTTAGCATCCTGTCGTGATAACTCACGATGATAAACTTACTCTCTTTTCGTTAAACGACACCAGGGCCTGGTCGAAATTCCAGCTTACTCCGTCTAGACACAACTTGGAGTATTCCGCGGTCATGCCTGTTTGCTTACAGAGTTCCGTTACCATTTGCTGTTGCAGGTCCGCGTTCGGTTCCGGAACTGCTGTAGGCAATGGTGTGAAGGCTCTGACAGAGAGCATGTCGCTGATGACCCGGATCGGGTGTCTACCCGGCGCGCCCGGGCCCAAGACGAAGGTGCGAGAGAAACTTCGCTTGGTCGTGTTCATCGAACCAGGTTCTTGGTCCTCGAATTCGCCATGGATGGTCATAATCATACCATCTACACCCAACGGATTCTGCCCAGTTGGGTCCGCGAGGCCTTGGACGGGATGGCAGTCGATTATGTATTTACTGAATTCAGCCCCTAGACCCGGATGTCGCGTAGGAGGCAATTGTGACCACACGCTTTGAACTTGGTTCATGCCGGTGAATAAGCGCTGTATCCGACTATGCGTAATCTTGACGTGGTTGCGGGAAAACTTGATATAGGCACCCCATCCAGACGACTGTGTAGTTTGTGGCTGTCGAGAGTTGTTCATCACAGCGATAGAGAAAGTGCTATCACCGTCGTAGTATTTTCCTGCCAGGTTGAACCGATCCGCGTCGTACATTGGTAGAAATTCGCTTATAAAAGCTTCGCCGACACCGTTGATGTCTCGAAAATCGGCGCCGTGCTGGGGGATCGGGGTGGGCCGAGAAGCAAGCTCCATGGCTGCGATTTGCTCCGGCGTTCGAACCTGGATGTTGCTAAGATTCTGCAGTCGCGGAAACCAAGTCGTAATCTCAGTTACATAGTTAGGGTTCGTCGTCTCGATGGGATTCTCGTTCAGGAGTAAGGTCTCGAGCTTGCGGAATCGATGTCGCCACTTCTGAAGACCCTTCAAGTCGCCGAATCGATTTCGACTCAGGTCTAAATTAAGTAGATCGGGGAAGGTTTCAGTTAAGGACATTATTTGCAGGACATCGTCGATGTTGTTTCCCGCAAGGCTGATGCTAATGACCGCATCGCGCTTCTCCTGCTGCGTCTTGAATAATCCGTCGCAGACCGCCATCAAGGCACGGAACAACTTCTCTGGCTTGCTCTCCCCGCTGAAGAAGCCCATTTGTATGAGCCCGGCATCTTCGCCGAGAGCGGACAGATCTAACAACTTTGTGTTGACATCGTATCGTAGACTCAACACGCTGCGAAGCTGATCCTTGATTTCGAGAGCGGTAGAGGACATGCCACTCTGGCCGAGAGAGGACAGCTCGCCAGGCGCCTCGACGATGGTAAGGACCGTACCAGCAAATGCGAAGCCATTCAACTTAATAATTTCCTCCGCGTCCTCCTTGCTTGCTGTTACATAGACGAAGTCACCATTGATGTGTGACTGCTAGACGTTAGCAAGGTAATGAAACCTTGATAATGCTCTAGGAATCCGGGATAGGCACGCGGCTCGGATAAGATTGTCTCCCCTCGTCTTTTGCGAGCTATATGGCATGATAACGAATGCGGAGAGTTTGCGTCGCTCCGTAACCCCCCAGATTCTCGGACGGAATACTATCACATACCTTCTTAATCCTGATGGGTCGCGTAGTCTTGCTAACGGTTTGTGCTTTTCGTTCCAAGAAGGTCAATAGCTCCTTGAGCCCACCTCCCTCGTTATTAATTGCTCTGCTTGACCGGAGACCTTCGACTCGGAGCGTCATCGTGTTCGGTGCGTTGACATCGCGACCGCTCTTGAAGCCCCTGGCTCCTCCAGCCATTCCGTTCATGATACGGGACGAGAGACTGCCGTCGGCGCTGGTAAGGACCTTCTTGATAATTTGTTGCGCTTTCATCGATGGTTTTGGTGCGCGAGATCCATTGGTGGTTGGTCGCGTGGATCGAGACGCTGATGAGCTTGGTTCATTGAAATTTTCGGTGCGCTTTCCCTTGCGAGGTGGTCGGCCGGTCGTATTAGGCACATCCATATCGAGATCACCGTCTCTATCAATCCGAGTTGTAACATTTCCACGACGCTTAGCGATTCCACCCCGAGCAGCTGGATTTGTACCATTTGCTGCGGAACCTCGGCCATGGCGTGGTCCTGAAGGAATAGTTCCCCTTCGCGGGCCTGAAGGTGCCATTTCTTTTTTTCTTTTTTGCGAAATAGTATTATAAAGACGAAACCAGGAATGGAAATTATCACTAAAGGCCACGGTGGGATGATTGATTGATGAATTAAGAGATGATTTTTGGTAAAGTCTGGAAGAGAAGGGTAAAGAAGAGAGGAGGAATTTCACGTAACGCTAGCAGACAATGTATGAAGTTATATGCGGATTGACGAGTGGCTAAGGCGCGTTGAATTTTTTTTTTTCCTTTGGAAGTTGTTCGGGGAAAACTCTAGACTCGCTCGAGATGAGCGAAGGGTAGGAGAGAAATAAGTAGTTCTTCTCGAAGGTTTATTTTATTAAGTTTATAAACCTTGGATACGTATGTTAAAAGTGCGATTGTTGCATCTTTCAGGAAGAAAGAAGTGAAAGGATGGTGAATGAAGGAACAAATAGAATGATGAATGGTTGTGACGTCGAAAACAAAAAGATGACTTTGGAGCCTGGAAGAAAAGGAAAAAAGTAACTGCACCTGCCAAGCTCCCACTGTCATACGGTGACTAACCATATGCACGGTATCTAGGTACCTAATATATGTACCTACGTACCTACTACCCCCACAATAGTACAGGGGTACCTATCGTACATACTTCTTAGGTAAGCACATGGAGCGGAACGGATGTACTTACCTCCTACACTATACATCTATATGTACCTAGGTACCCAGGTATTGACTAGGAGATAAAGAACCTTGGAAGAACACTGTTATAATTGAAAGCATAGATTCGATTCTTATAAATTAATGTTATTGATATCTTGCTTATTGTCTTTTATTTATGTTTAGATACTTATTCTTTATACTTATATACCTCTATATAAAAGTAAACATAGGTGTACTTACCTAGTACCTAGACCTGGTCTGTACCCCACAGATTACACATGACTCCGCGACAGTTTAACGTCAACCCTTGAAACTAGGTACCATAGTACCGTTGACATACATGTAGTGTAATTTTATGGGTACAAGTTACAACTCCCGATTATTAACCAAATCTAACGCGTTTTAAGGTAAACGGTAATAACTCAGATTCCGTACTCTCAACTCATCAAGATCACTATTAAAAGAAAAATAGTCATACTAGATTATTTAATCTAGTTTGGTTACTTTTTCTTATGACAATTATGTAACTATCCAGGAAAACTTAGCCATCATGGATTCAGATGAATTCGACGATGATATCGCCGACGAGGATCTTATCATCGCCGCCACTCAGACTGCGTCGTCTTTTAGCCATGGCCAGTCTACCAAGATCAACCAAGGGCGATTCCAAGGCAACATAAATCCGGTTCAACGACGCACGAATCATACAGGGCAGTCTTTTGTTAACCTCGATAGTCTACCTTTAAATGCATTCTCAAGTTCACCAGGAAATATGACAGGCCCCGGCTCATCAGCCACTTCTCGTCAGGTATCGCGTGTTGGTGGCCCAGTTCCTGCTTATAGACAAACCACCCTATTCGGCAATACAATCCGGCGGGATACAGATTCAGAACCTGCTCAGGCTAATAGGAATCGAGCCTTCCGTGCAGACTTACCATCTGAACCACCAACTCATCACGAGCTTGACTCGGAGGCCATGAAGACCTGGGTTTATCCTACAAATTTAGGGCCTACTCGAGACTATCAATTTAGCATCGTCAAGAATGGCTTGTTCAATAATACCCTCGTCGCCCTTCCTACTGGACTGGGTAAGACGTTTATCGCTGCTACCATTATGCTCAACTACTTTCGTTGGATGAAATCGGCCAAGATCGTATTTGTTGCTCCTACCAAGCCGCTTGTCTCGCAGCAAGTCGATGCATGTTTTCACATTGTCGGTATTCCAAGGTCGCAGACAACGTTACTAACGGGTGAAGTAACCCCTGCTCTCCGAGCAGAAGAATGGCAATCCAGGAGAGTCTTCTTTATGACCCCACAAACATTGGAAAACGACCTGTCTGCGGGATATGCCGACCCCAAGTCCATCGGCTTGCTAGTAGTAGACGAAGCCCACAGGGCTACCGGAAATTATTCATACGTGAAGGTCGTCAGCTTTTTGAGGCGCTTCACCAACAGCTTTCGAATACTTGCTCTCACTGCCACCCCAGGGTCAAAAATTGAGTCTGTCCAAGAAGTCATTGATAACCTTGGTGTTTCGCACGTTGAAATCCGTACAGAGGAGTCTATTGACATTCGCCAATATGTTCACCAAAGAGATGAGGAAATTGTCCTGCTAGATCCGTCAGATGAGATGAATCACATCAGGGATTTATTTTCGGCTGCGTTGAAGCCGCTCGTGGATAAACTGAGTCAACAGAACATCTACTACGGCCGTGATCCGATGGGCCTCACCGTGTATGGCCTCCTGCAGGCAAGAAGGGAATTCATGGCCCGGGCCGGGCAACATGTCAACCAAGCAGTGAAATTCATGACCATGGCAATCTTCTCCGTCCTGACAAGTTTAGCACACGGTATTAAACTCTTGAATTTTCACGGCATCAAGCCATTCTACGACACTCTAGTCCAATTTCGAGATGAAAACGAGGGCAAGGGCGAAAAGGGCTCTAAATATAAAAAGCAAATCATTAGCTCTCCTAGCTTCCAAGAGATGATGGATAAAATTGCAGCCTGGTCAAAGAAGGATGATTTCGTTAGCCATCCGAAACTCACATACTTGTCCGATACGGTCCTAAACCATTTCATGGATGCAGGCGAAGGTCAAGAAGGCAGTTCTACTAATACCAGAATTATAGTCTTCAGCGAATATCGGGACAGTGCCGAGGAAATTGTACGGGTCCTCAACATCCACAAGCCACTTATCCGCGCCGCAGTATTCGTTGGACAGGCGGACTCGAAGAGATCGGGAGGAATGAAGCAGGCAGAGCAAATTGAACGAATACAAAAGTTCAAGAAGGGTGACTTCAACGTTCTTGTCGCCACGTCTATCGGAGAGGAAGGGCTCGATATCGGCCAAGTAGATTTAATTGTTTGCTACGATGCATCCGCTTCGCCAATCCGAATGCTTCAAAGAATGGGACGAACCGGAAGAAAGAGGGCAGGGCGTGTCGTTCTGTTACTGATGCGCGGCAAAGAGGAAGACAACTATGCCAAATCCAAGGACGGCTATGAGAAAATGCAGGTCATGATATGCGAAGGAAGCCGTTTCAATTTTCGCCACGATCTCTCTACAAGAATAGTACCAAGGGATATACGACCCGAAGTTGATCTTAAAGCCATCGAAATCCCTGTAGAAAACACACAATTCCAAGGCCTTCCAGAACCCAAAAGGGGGGGGGCTCGAAAGAAGAAGCCGCCGAAGAAGTTCCACATGCCAGATGGCGTTGAAACCGGCTTTACCAGTGTTGCTTCCCTGCTAGGCAAAAAGCCCGGCCTCACAAAATCGAAAGAGACTCGTGTGCCTGTTGAGGAAGATGAGATTGCTGATATACCGGCTCTCGATAGAGTCATACTCAACGCAAAACAAATCGACGAGCTGAATAAAGTATACAAACATCTCTCGTACTACCAAGGCTTGATGGAGGATATCGAACCGCCAGATTTAACCAAGCACCCTATTTCGCAGAGAACGCTACGGAAGACAGTACATGTAAAACATGGTGAGCATACGAAGCGGTGTGTGAAATTATTCAAAGCGTTAGCGAAAGTACAATCTACCTCGGACCCCTACAGGGAACCATACAGGGAATCTGATGCGTACCGTTACCGCAAATTACCACACCCAGGTTACGGGCCTGATTCAGATGGCGAGACCGCAGGTCACAAACCAGCACGCAAGAAGAGGAAGACAACACCCGTTTCAGAGGATGACGATGAAATTCGGGAACTACCTCATATGTCGAAGGCTAAGAGAAATCCCAAGCCTACAAGACAAAAGAATTCCCGCTCTCGACCAGATATGCCAGAGGAAGCCACGGCAGACGACAGCGGAGACGCGGAAGAACGCCTACCGCCTCCCCGGAAGCGCGCCGCTCCTTCGAAGCCGAAGACTCCTGCGCCAAAACGAGCGCGCGGACGAACAAAGAAAAATGCGCGTCAGCCGGCAATCTACGACGAGAGTGCCGACGAAGGCGACGACTGCCGGCGCACAAGTGACTTAGAACTGACGGAGGACTCGGACAGCGGGGCAGACCTGGCAGACTTCATCGCCACGTCGAGCAACGCGGTTCCGACGTCATCACTCCCAAGGAGAAACCGCCGCTCCTCCACCAACTCATCCGAATCCTCGTCTTCCGCCATCGAGAGCCTCCCGCGCCCCTCACAACAAGAGAGACGGAATAAGCCGTACTACGAGCCGATGCACTTCGACACCACACAAGGCAGCGATGACGACGACGTCCCGTCCATAAGCCAGCTAGTTAAGGACAAGCGGGCCTCGGAAAAGGCCAGTGCCGCTACTCGTAAAGATTCAGACGACGACAACGACGACGTACACGTCCGCAAAGCTACGCGAGATAGGAAGAGGAAGAACGGACGAGGCAGACCAGTCATTCCAGATAACGACGACGACGACGACGACGACGACGACGACGACGATGACATTGACGAAATAATCGAGGAAAGCGATGGGTATTAATAGATCCTTTGCGAACTGTCACGGTTACCTTCTCTTGGCACCAGGTTTTAGAAGATAGAGGCGAGGTAAGAAAAAGAAAAGGGGGGGGGGGGGGGGCAAAAAAAGAAAAAAAAAGAAAAGGAGGTAGTTAGCTAGTTTGTTCTTCTACGTGTTCGACTCCAGGGTACTTAGAATCTTTCTCCCTATAATCGACATACCTCACATCCCTAACCTGGGCACTTTACTCCCATCTTTGACTTGCTCAATATTTAACCGGTACGTAACTGTATATATATACCGTATATAAGTGCCTCTCTCTATATACCTAATATGAGGTATAACCCATCACCTCGTCCCTCCCAGACCCATTCAACGAAAACAAGAAGTACGTAGAAGTAAGGTATCGTGCCCTCTTCTGCCGCGCACGACGTGATGACCTACCTCCCTTCCCTTCCCTCCCTAACATCCCATAACACCGAATGGAGAGAGAAAAACTACCTAGGACCCCTATCGAACGTAGACAAGCAACAAGCGACCTGTAGCAGCGCAGACACTCACTCACTCACTCACTCGCCTCGCTCCTCATGCAGAGCGATTATTCAGAACCTCCTCCTCTCCTCCTCCCCTCTTCCCCTTTTTTTTCTCCGTTCCAACCTGCCTTGCCCTGTTCCTTGGCGTTTCATTCCCCCATATCCCATGTCATCTCCTCCTCCCCCCCCCCAGAAAATGCATCGCCAACCCTCCATACCTACCTAGAATAAGGAGGTACTATATAATCTGTCCCTAGGGCCTGCATTGTTTGTTACCTTAGGTAGGTAGGTACCCGGGTAGATACCTCAGGTCCTGTACGGTGCTTAGCAACTTACCAGGCGCCGGTAGGTATACTACCGCGCTGTGGCTCCGATACGTCGTTGCTAGGAGGTAGGTATGCAATCTACGTCTTAATTTACCTACTTGCCCCGTGCAGGGCAGAACCGAGGCCGGTTGATGGATCTGAGGTTTACAGATGGACATGTATGTATATATATAAGGAGGTAGGTATCAGGAGGTAGGAGGTAGGTAGGTCCCTATATAACCGAACAAGCCTACCTCATGCCCAAAACACAGGTAGAGAAGCGAGCAGAACCTCTACTATATCTAAAAAATAGGATCATCAACTACCTGAAAGACACCCTCGGCTCGCGAGTCATCTTTCTCTTCCTCCCCTTTTCGCGGGTGCCTTTGTGAAATAGTAGGTACTGTAGAGGTAATTATATGTATGTATATATATTATATGTTTCTATATTGAATGCAAATCCGGTTCGAATTGAATGTTAACCTACTCAGTTACCCTTACAGTGTATCCTTCTCGGCCATGTCTTCTCATGCCGAATCGCATCTGTCAAATCACTCCCGGTTCTACTCCGCTCCGCTACTACAGACTCGTCTCGGTCTGGCAAGGCAGCCGTGATATGGCTCCAAAGGAACGAAAGAAATAGGGGAAAAATTAAACCAAACTCCGCCACGCATGAGAAGATGTTCGTGGATATGACCCCGATATATCTCCTTCACGTCGTCAAACATCAGTAGGTTCGATAACGGACGATGACGATATAAACCGACGCCGTGGGTCATCGATTCGTAACACGTTAGAACGCCGGGCCCGTCCGCTCAAATGCAACAGAGCAATATAAAACCAACTTCGTGTACGCTGAGACTCGTCTCAAGCAATTACACTCCTTCCCACCGCAGTACCCCAGCGGAATCTCTTCAAAGTCCCGCTGCCGCTTCGAATGACATCTCTACCGCAACTGCTCCCTTCGGCTACTGCGCTCGCATTTCCTGCAGCACCCAGCCCGCCCAGAGTCTCTTGGCGGCCAACCTCCCTTCCGATGACATAGCCCGCCCCAAAACCGACGACGGAAACGAGAACTACGACACCAGCACTTACAGCCCACGTCAAGAGCGTCGGGCTAATGAAAGCCTCCTCTCCCGAAGCCATGCTCGCCCTCTTCTTCTTGGTCGCGCGAGGCGATTTCCCGGATGTGGGTGTAGCTGCTCGCTTGACCTTCTCGCTCGTTGATTCGCGAGACACGGTCGCTGGGGGGCTTGCTCCAGAGGATTGGGCAGCCCCTCGCGTCTGGGCTGAAGGTGATGAGGCCATCAATTCGCTCTCGGGAACGAAGCGTAGCTCAACTGGCTGACGGCCAACGGTTGCATTCGAACGCTGGCCCATCTCTTTCTCCCCATCTTTAGACCGCTTACCTGCCGCAGCAGCACAGCTAAGAAGAGTCGTCAAACTCGCGCGCAGCGCAGCATCGTTGTCAGCTTGGTAGCCTGGAGACATAAAATTAGGGGCACGGCGGTCGACGCGAGTCTGGGATCGCTGACCGAAAGATGGTCGTGGGTGATGTTGGGGGATGGTGGAACTTGCTGAATGGCGGTGGGTCAGATGCGAAGGCGGGTGTGTGAATGCATTCGGCTGAGGCTGAAAAGGCTCCGAAGGGCGTCTCGCCAAGGCTGTCGCACGATCATCCTCATCATCGTCACTCGAGTCAACCTCAGCAGGTTGGGACTGGAGAACTTGTGGTTGGGGCGAGGTAATGTTCTCAGCGGAGCTGGTTAAGACGCGGTCATCCTCGCTCTCGCTCTCGTCATATTCCTCTTGACTGCTGCTGGTACCAGCACCGGGTTGGCCGGCCTGACCGGCAACAGGAACGGGTGGGGCATCGGAGCGGGTATACGATTGTGGGTGCAAGCGTCGTCGCCTTTGAGCGTGATAAGATGAACCCACTTGTAGACCCGTAGTGACGATCTCGTCACCGATAGAAGATACAGAGGACGAGGATGGATGCGAAGCTACCTCGATCCACGATTCTATGGCGGTGAGAGTTGGCTCGTGAGGGTTAAATGGATCAGACTCACCATCGTTGCGCTGGCGCTGGCGCTGTTGGCCGGGTACGGATCGCGACGCATTAGAACCGGCGACCCGCTGAGGGTCGTTGCCACGTCGCCAGGTCTGGGCCGACATCGTTTCAAGGAAGAAGAAAATAGGTCAAGTCCTAAGGAAGGAGGGAAAGGAAAAGAGGTAAAAGCGACGTCTTGAAAAGAGATCTGAAAAGAAACGACCAGCGACCGGTTGATAGATGAGCGAAAAATCTATCGACTAGTAGCAACGACCACCTACCGATCTCCGGCGATTAGGCTTAGGAGTCGTAGGAGGCTCGGGAGAAGTGAGAGAGGCGGAAGAGGGGGGAGAGAGAAATTGGAGGCGACGGGATTATTGTTTGCAAGAAGAGGACAGAGAGGTAACGCCGTCGTTCGACAGAGAGTCAAAACAGGGATCAGAAGATCCGTGTTGGTTAATTCGTGCCAGGTGTTGTATTGTATGATACATGCAGAAGAGAGGGAATTTGGAGCACAATATTGATATCCGTACCGTATACCTTACTTTTCATACAAAGAGATGATTGTGTAGAGCAGGTATCAGGTACGTGTACGTGGGTTATATTGTATCGTATCGGATCGTATTGTGTCGTATTGTATTGAATTGTATTGAATTGTATTGTATTGCGAGAGAAGTACGAAGCAATGTGGTGTATATTTCTGGGTGTATATGGTACGTGGTAGAGATGATTAAAATGATTAGAAGACGTTCCCCCGGGACGGTGGATCAATAAAATCAGAAGTTAAGCTCGCCTGATACCCTTGAACTCGGGAAGATTCAAGGGATGGCAGACCGTTTGAAAGAGTCATACAGTTGATGGGATGGGATGGTCGAGGCGTGGGATGATGCTGGTGACGAATGATGCTTGAGGACAAATTAGAAAGAAATTGGGGGTTTTTCAGATTGTAAGTAAGAAACATTAATCATAGTACATTTAAGTTATGTATGTACCCATAGTATTATTCCAAACATAATATTATAATACCTACTATGTAATTAATGTAGGTACTTCCCTCACTTATTGAAAGGGGGGTGAAGGGATGATATTAGTCGAAGTCACACGTAAGGCAACATTGAACCGAGTCGGGATAAGCCCCCCCCTACCTACCTCCTAGGTATCCAAGATTAAACACCTAATCCATAGATGGTTAGTGCATAGAATTCATGGTACTTTGGTACCTAAAGCATAAACATGGTCGAAAATGACGAGATCCTTCCTAATCCTTTTCTTTGTTCCTTCTTTTACTTCATATCTATTACATTACATTATTATAACTTATACAGTCGAACCTAAAACTATGCAACAACGTTCCTAAGGCATAAAATTGGAGATCGATTACATACTCTAAACCTTCATTCAACCTGGAAGAAAGTTATAAAGTTCAATGTTGGCTGTCGCATTCAAGTCGACGGAGATAACTTTTTGGCGGGACGCTAGTATTATCATGAATGGTGAAACGGCTCAATATGTACCTGTACAGCGACATGCATGCAGTACCGTGCATATACCCCATGTAATAAGTTGAAAATACGGATATACCTACAGCTTTGGATGACGATATCGAGTAGATCTTGCTGATATAAGATAATAAGATAGATTGAATAGGTATAGGTAAGGTATGCACATACGTACGTTATACAATAGAACAGAGACAGACCCGCTCATCAATGCATAAGCCTAAATCTGATAATCGGTCGTCTCAAATATCAGAAACATGCACTATATCGGGAGTCAATATACCTATAAGATATCTCATATCCGTAGTACACAAACTTTTAAACATGCCATCGTGGAATGTAAGTGTGCAGAGATCAGCTGGTATTGATTTCAGATTGTAGAATACCAGTGCACCACTGCATCTCCCCAACTTACGCGTATACTACGTATGTAGCCTACATGATAATAAGAAGAATAACTATAGTTACCTCATATATTAAACACTTCCTATTATTACGACATACCTAAATTAGTACCACTCCAAAGTCATTATATATATACATACAGGTACATATATAGGTCACCGGGTCGGGCAGTGTACGCTAAGTACCTAAGTATGTATAATACCATATAAGTCCATGTGAGAGTTCTCAGCCACCAGACCTTAGAGAACTGGTCATCGATGTGTCAGGCACGACCATTATGCCCTGTAAGTACCCCTACAATAGACGCTCCCGAATAGGCATGAGAGTGGATTTCAAGTGGGCCTGTCTTGATACACTGCATAACGAACCTAGCATGGACCACGGACCACGGTACCCAAGGTATGCTTCACTCCTTACATAGATCAGGTGACTTAGTATACACCATCCTACTCCTACTTACACATAGTACAAAGTATGTTAGTATAAGACATTCCTCGTCCCGTGTAAGGAGAGGAAAAAGCAAAGAAATATTTAAAATGAAATAAAATAAATTAGTTACCGGTAACTATATCATCCAAGACTGAAACATGAAACAGCATTTGACAAATCTCTGAATCCTTACCACTCGTGAAAACTTCCCAATACTGCTATTGCTAACGCCCGAGATCAGATCCGCTGCCCGTGTCCTGCATCCGCGCCTGATAGGATAGCAACTCACCCTCGTGTGATATTATTGGGTCTTGTCGGAGTATGGCTTGGCCTATTACACCCAGCATCTCAATGTCGATTCTTACAATATCATCGGTGCCATTTTATTGCTCGTGTTGTTTGCTTGGGATAGATAACTTGCTCAAACCCTCCGTACAGTCTGCAACTAGTCCCGTACGTATGACACGATGATTCTCGTGTAGTAGATTTATCCACCAGTTTTCATATTCTTCTACCTTAATACTTGCTACATCCACATTGCTCGAGTGCGATGTGAATACAAACTATGTTGTTTATTTGTTATCATCCGGACCTTAAATGTACCTCCGTCGAGTATATAGATTTTAACTCCCAGCTTAAACTTATAGAATTCACTTGCGTGATACAGGGCGATAGCTGTAAGTCAGGTCTCACTGCATAAGCAGTGTGACTTAAAGGCGTGTTTTCTTCAATGTGACAATTACAATATCTACATATGTCTGTGGAAAATAGGAGTATCGAGTTATAAGTAAAGCGAAAGAAATAACGATGTTAGGTTGATATATTAACAATACATTTGGGACAGGAGGGTACCTGGACAAAGGGTCTTTCTGTGTAGGTTAGGTATATGCCGTAACATTAGGCAGGAAGTAGGGCAGGACTCGCATGACAACGACTACTTGAGAATGAGATTCCGTACAAGGCAGCATCCTCTTCATACGGAGTCTCTATGTAATCCTCTTCTATCAGCGAGTTGACCATAATAGTATCGAGTTTATAAGCTTATTCTATAACTCGACAGTATAACCCAGAACAGTATTAATGAAATATGTAACATACCTGTAAGGTACGCGGAAGACATGACATGGCCCTCCCGTCCGAGCAAGTGTTCTTCTATAGTGTACCTAATTACTACTTATACTTTCCTTCGCTGGATATATCCATGACACATTCCTGGTTGACTTCATAGTAGGTAGGTTTCTCACTTGATCGCTATCTGAATTCGACACCAGGTTGCCATACACCCCCAGGGCCTTATTAGGGAGAATTCCCTCTTATAGGATCCATCCCATAGGTAGAACTAGAACTATCTAGTTTCATTACTCTATTCATAACTAGGTCTCTTAAAGGCAGACGCTAGGTACCATTAAAGAAGTGACCCCTATTTCTCAATATCTCTTATTACGGTGCTACTACCTAGTTATACCTGACATGTCTCATAACTGCATTAAATCTGAAGCATGGACAAAAGAACATTAGCACGGCTATCAAATGCTTAACCTACTAACAGGTTTATCAAGATAGGTACTCAGGAGAGAGGCGTGCTTGTGATAAAATAGGCAGAGAGGTAATAGGCCTATAGAACCTCGTGCGATAACGTGGCCGTTACGGTTTACCCCCCTACATGTCTACGACATAACAACGACCGTCTAACACATCTAACACGACGGTTTCAAGCCGGAACCCATCCCGGCAATCTATATCAACACTCGCCCCGTAGCCTCGTCCTTAGGCTCCTCAGACTTTTGTTTATCATGCTCAATACACCCGAGTAACAGCGGCGTCTACCAACTACGCCAGCTCAAGCCTCACTAACGCCTTCGCTTCCCCGATAGCAAGCTACCTGGACATATATATATACATATATATATATACCTACCAGTAACAGCTCAACTCGGCATTCTAAGGAACTAGCACATAACCCATTCCATATCATAGGTACCTAGGTAAGCGACACCCCTCACCTCACCTTTCCCCCCCACAACGAACGCGCTTAACCCAAGCCTCTTCCCCATCCCATCCGACCCACTGAAGCCGAAGCCGCGAAGGGCAGCAAAGAACACCAAGCCGTGCCTCGTAAGGCCGTACGTACGTACCTATATTATCTAACTAAAGAGATCCAAAACACAGTACCAGACACATCTTACGATAGAGAACAAACCCCCCCAGGAATACCTAAAAAAAAAACACCTCAAGATACCACCCGACCCAACAAACTCCCCCCGTACCCACACCTCGCCCTCCAGGGGGGGGGGCCCTTGATATACGCTAATACCAGGCCGTGCTCGTATAGGCCGCTTGGCCCAATGGTAAGGCGTCTGACTACGAAAAAACGACAAGCGGCAGGGGGATAGGGGTTTACCTCCCTAGTCTTCTATACTTGACGAAAAATATGTAATCAGGAGATTCTGGGTTCGAGCCCCAGGGTGGTCATCATCATCATCATTCTTTTTTTTGGTCTTATTAGATTTATTTTACTATGAGGAGGTATGAACTCTTGTCTACTCGTTTGTTTTACTTCGGTTAAACGTGTATGGGTAGATGATGGTGGTCTAGGTCGGGTATAGATACTAGGAGACGACCATGGCCAAATAAATAGGTATGTGTGCGTGGATTGTGGAGGTGCCGGGTAATGCCCTAACCTAAGATCCTATTATTTTTCAAATTTGAAGGATTCTGTATATGGGTCTTACCTTAGGTACGCATCGGTTTTTAAGTGCTGGAAGTATGAAAAATCAAAGAGTACGAAGTAAGCATCGTCGAGTATCGAGACTAATAGGAGGCTGGGTCGATTCGTTCTAGATTAACCAGGTATTTCACTACGTGTATGTCGTGCGAGGGGAACAAGTGGTCAAGCATATCATCATGAAATGTGCATTTATTATGAAAGCAACGAACCTACAGACGTATGAAATTCGCGATACGTAAGGCATGGAATACTCACCAGATCGTGATCATCCAGCAGCTAACTGGAATGTCTGCAAATTACAGGCGATCCGCATCCCCGACAGAACTTTTGGTTATCCTTGAACGCCGTCATAAAGCCCTCGTGGTCTAGAGAAGCTTGGTCCGCTTCGAGATGCCAGAGACATGTCTCTAGCATAGGAAGGTTCATACCAACTTCGTCGACTGAAAAGCCCTCAGAGCCCACTAGGAAAAGCCGACTTGATGAGAAACTAGCATACGAGAGAGCGCCTACCACGAGCCAACTGTTGAGATTTGTTGCGCTTTTCGTACGAAGTCCTCGAGCCCTCAGCGCCCACATGGAGGTCACTCTCCGATCAAGCCCACAGGTTAGATCACAGCTTCTTTGCGAAGCCTAGCCCTCAAAGCCCACAGCTCCAAAGGAGCGTATCGTTTCAGAGAAGCCGACAAACCCACCAAGCCAACCGTCATGTGTGTCATCAAGAGCCCTCAGAACGGATCATCAAGTGCGGCTTTGCCACCTTAGAAGGTGGTCTTCCTGCCTTGGAATGACTGCATGCCACCCCGGGAAGCAGCACCAAAGCCTCCTCGTCCACCACGGCCGCCACCCCCGCGTCCCCCTCGGCCACCACCACCTCGGCCACCGCCGCGACCACCAAAGCCACCACGGCCTCCGAAACCCCCACGGCCACCGCCGCGACCGCCCGAAGCGCCGTCGCGAGGGGGTCGTTGACTAGCAAAGTCAAGACGTATCGCACGAGCCATACGACCCTCGCCGATGTAAGCGCCATTCTTCGTGTTAAAGACACTCTTGGCATCGTCGACAGATTGGAAAGATACGTAACCGAAACCCTTGCGGTTGCCGGACTCACTACGATAATATTAGCATCAGAGTGTGTAGACTAGAATAACAAGAGTACTCACGGATCAGTGGGTAGCCGAACGCTCTTGACTTCGCAGACATCGCCGAAGAATGCGTAGACCATGTCTTCGTCGACGTCAAACGGAAGATTGCCCACAAATAAGGTATCGCTATCCGGGCTGACAGTATCTCCGTGCTGGCGGGCTCGATCAGCTGCGCGAGCGTTGGTGGTAGCATCCTCGGTAGGACGAGAATTAGAGTGGTCGAGTCTCATCGGGCGATTCTCGACCTCAACGCCGTTCATTTTTTCGAAGGCAGCCTCAGCCGACTCGGGAGTGGCGAAGTCGACGTATCCAAATCCGCGAGAGCGTTGCATTGCCTTATCAGTAACAACTCTAGCGCTCTTAAGATCGGCGCAATCCTTGAATGTCTCATAGAGCTTATCATCATCTACTCCCCAGCCAAGGTTTCCAACGAAGAGAGTAGAGCTCTTCTCCTCTTCACCATCGGTCTTGGCTTTCTTGACTGGTGCAGGCACCTCTTCTTCAGCCTTACGCTTCTTGGGCTGTTCGGGCTGTTTCTCCTTTTCAGATTCGGACTCGGCATCGCTAGAACCATCGGACTCGTCAGAGCCATCATCTTCTTCCGAAGAGTCAGAGTCGTCCGAATCTTTCTTAGATGACTGAAAGTTACGTTAGCGGAGAATCATTGATCGTACACGTTAAATCAAACGTACCTCTTTCTTAGCCTTTGCCTTGGTTTCGGCAGCTGGCTTAGCAGACTTGGTAGCGACGGCAGCACCCTCACTGTCATCGCTATCGTCTTCCGCATCAGAGGAATCGGACGAGTCAGAGGACTCAGGCTCAGTAACCTTGGCCTTGGCCTTGCCATTAGGAGCAGAAGCCGGTTTGGCGACTGCGCCGTTAGTCTTAGCCTTTACAACAGGTTTCTCTTCCTCTGATTCAGAGGCATCGGAATCATCCGAGTCATCATCTGAAGAACCAGAAGCCTCCTCAGAGTCAGACTTGTCGGAAGCGGCACCGGACTCAGATCCAGAATCGTCACCATCGGATTCAGACTCGGACTCGGACTCGGATTCAGATTCAGGTTCGGGTTCAGGCTCGACCTTCTTCTTCTTTTTCTTTTCGATTTCCTTGCCATTGACAGCTTTCGCAGCGATATCCTTAGCTAACTGCTTGGACTTAGCTTTAGGAGTTTCGGATGTTTTGGTAACGCCAGATTTCTTGACGGGACCGAGAGGCTTGGTAGCCTTTTCGGCCTTGCCGTTTGCTTGCTTAACCTTAGCCATGATTGACTTCAGGTAAATGAATTGATGGGTTTGGTTTGTCTTGAAGTATGAAAAGAAGTGATGAAGGAAGGAAAAAAATATGAATTGGTAGTTGGGAAGCGTGAACTTTTGTATTTCAATTCACGGAAGAAAAGTTGTGGTTGGTAGCTTCGTTTGAAAAAAAAAAAAAAAAAAAATTCTACTAGTGGGGTAGCTGCAGGCGGTAAGATTTAATGCCGTTCTAGAGAGCACGGACCATAATATTGATCTGATCCATGTACATACTGTAATGGCGTAAGTTAGGTACCTTGTACGGACATCAGTACAGGTACATAGTACATAATTTATTGACACTTCGGTACATACCGATTCTAAATGGAGGTAAGCTCGAAAACCCCAGAAAGAGAAGATCACGTGATTATTGATTAGAGCACCTACCAAGTTCCCCAGAATCTCAGATTGCTTGATGAATGCTGACTTGGTAAAAGCTTCATCCCGGCATTTAGCAATACATAATTCAACCATATGACTTCTAACCAACTGATATTTAATTGTAAGAAGCCGATCTGATTATACATCTACAAAAATGCCTACTCCCGAGTCCGAAGCCTTCCTGGCGAAGAAGCCCACTGTTCCTCCAACCTTCGACGGCGTTGATTACGACGACAACAAGCGATTGAAACAGGCGCAAGATGCTATCATCCGGGAACAATGGGTGCAAGTCATGATGGGACGTCTGGTGCGCGAAGAGCTGAGCAAATGTTACTACCGCGAGGGCGTCAACCACTTAGAGAAGTGCGGTTTTTTACGAGGTTAGTTGGTCCCACGGCTGCTCTCAGACAGCTCGCAATCCTCGGATAGATCTTTGAATATGCTACATCGATTTCAGGGGAGGGAATGTTTGACATACAACAAGGGAACTAACATGGTGATAGAGAAATACCTTCAAATGCTCAAGGATCACAAAGTACGAGGTTACCGGTTTGAGCAACAAAACTATCTTACGAAGAGCTCGTAGAGAGAGAAACAAACTACGATCATAGGGTATGCCTAGCGCTTTCAATGGCATTTGCTACACCAGGTCGAGATGCACGAGATATGAGGACTACCATAAGGAGTATTTCTTATGAGGAAATATCCAACACAGTGTGCTTCATCACGAGTCGGGTATTTGTACATACAATTGATATTCAGGAATTCAACGTATGAACGACATGAATCTCAAGTATACCAAGTGAGAAATCCAAGGGACTCCAAGTTCAAGTAAAGAAACCTGGTAGTAAATCAATATTCTTTTCTTTTGATACCGCACGATCTACGGATCCGTATACTATGCTTGTACGATGTAAGGAGCATCGATTGAGGCTCTTATGGAAGTGCGTAGTCCGTTACTCAGGTACATCAATTAGGTAGTAGGTACCTTATCACAAACCACATCCCCACAGAAAAAAAGGATAGCATAATACCTAATCTACTTATCTACGTCGGCAAAAATCTAGCCCCAAGCTCCGACCCGATTTCTCGTGCCCTCATTGGCCCTGCAAAATTTCTAGAGCTTCAATTCTCAAAAAACGCACCTGAAAATTTCGATATCCAGGCGCCCGCACCGTCTCGCTCCTGAGCATCCGAACCATGATCTGCCGGCGGTGTCTCCAGCGCGCTTCGGCGCTCAGCTCGCGCGTGCCGAGACAGCCAGCGATAACAACAGCAGCGTCGCCGTCGCCGTCACCAGCCAGCTTCCTCAGACCTCGCGCCCCGCGGCCCTTCTCCAGCACGACGTCGCGGCGCTCTACGCCGTCGCCTGCTCCCGCGTCGTCTGCGGCCGACGAGCCCCCCGCCTTCACCACGCCGCTGGCCGACTCCGCCGCCGCCGACGAGGAGAAGCCGAAGCTGTCGGCCTGCCCCGAGGGCACCATCCTGACGGGGCTCAACTACTTCAAGGACAAGACCGACCCCGTCGCCCTGCCCGACGACGCCTACCCGTCGTGGCTGTGGTCCTGTCTCGAGGTGCGGAAGAAGGATACCGAAGGCGCGGACGACAACGCCGGCGACGAGTTTTGTAAGTTTTTATCCCCTTTCCCCTTTCCCCTTTCCCCTCCTCCCCCGGCACTCCCCCTTGACAAAACGATGACGAGGCATGAAACGATCCCGCTAACTCTCTCTCTCCTCCCCCCCTCCTTCTAGCAAAATCTAAAAAGCAGCGACGCATAGCGGCCAAGCGCCAGCGGGCGCTCGAGGCGAAGCTCCTGGCAGAGGGCAACCTCGAGGCGCTCGCGCCCAAGGTGCCCCTGCAGCGGCAGAGCATCAACCTGCCGAGCAACGAGGACGGCACGGCTGAGGGTGCCCTCGCGTCGCAGGCGGCGAGGGAGGACTTGCGCAAGGCCATGCGCAGGGAGAGGAAGGCGGTTATCAAGGAGAGCAACTACCTGAAGAGCATGTGATGACCTATCTGTCTACGCTGCACCCCGTCGTTTCTGGGGGGGGGATGTGGATGGGCTCCTCTACGTCGAGAGACTTTACGTGAGATAGATGGGAACAAAAAAAGGGAGGGGGTCTGCTATGGTGTTGTAGCTTTCCCACTTAACATGTATCATACGCGATTAGACCCTGTGTACAACCCGCATCTATCAGAAGATCAATGTCATTCGACAGCGTATGTGAATAAGTTCACCGTAGCATGGAATTTAGTTAAATGCATCGGTGCCAGTGATTTAAGAAAATCAAGAATTTAATTCCGACTACCTTGACCATGCCATTTTGGGTATCGTTTCTAAACGCAGTTAAACTATGTAGGCCGTATGCCACATAAAGACTCGCAGTACGTTTGAGCCAGGACCTTCTTCCTACAGTTCCGTCCAGCTCAAGCCCATGAAATCATGGAGCCTAATCTTCATCCACTATGCCAAGCGCCGCTTTCTTGACAGCGATTTCCTTCTCAATATTAGACTTCGTGGCGATGATTCGTCTCTTTAGGATGGGCGCGTTGACTTCGTTAAGTTGGCGCATGACATCTTCGAGCAACTTCTTAAGATGCTCGATCTCATCAAGCTTCTCTTTTCGCTCTCTCTCTGCAACCTGCTCCTCGTCATCTATGTCGCCCTCCGCATCCTCCTCATCCTCCTCCTCCTCTTCATCTTCATCTTCGTCGTCATCTTCATCCTCCTCCGATATGATCTCTTCAGCTACCACAGTAGGAGTATGAGCCTCGACAGTCATAGGTGTCGGTGCCTCTAACTGCATGACTGGTGTATCCACCGTCAATTCCTCAGGCTGCGTCCCGCTCTCGGCCAGTTCAGCTTCCATAGCCGCTACAATATCGTCATCGTCGGCATCCTCTTCTACGTCGCTGTTCTGGGCGCCAGCGTTCTCCTCGAAATAGTCCAGCTCAGCTTCACCGTCGGCATCCTCTTCGTTATCGTCATCCATGAACTCGATGTGAGTCTCCAAGGCAGCGGCATCGAGTTCGAGCAGTCTAGTCACCTGTGCAGCACTATCTTGCCACTGCTTTTCCGACAACGTCTTTCTGAATCGTCGATGGACGGCGTCGTGCATCGGGGGAGTAAGGCCATGGGGCCACTTATGCTCGTTCTTCGTAACCATAGAAGGAAGCGGGATCGTCTTAGCTTCGGCCTCGTTTCGAACCTCCGCAAAGCATAGAAGCATCTCGGTCACGTCTGAGTTCTTCATCATGTTTTTACGATCCCAGGACTTCATCGCTTCCGTGATGGTCGGAAGATGAACCAAAACAGCTGCATAATGAAGACCGTCAATGGTCACCATAGCTCGTCTCTGTTTAGCATCAACAAACTGCACCCCAAAATCTGCGCCTCCGTTCTGTTTTGGCAAGCCGACAATGCCTTCAGCCAGGGCTTTGTTCAAGTAGTCTGCCGATGCGCCAGGCATGACGCGAAGTACGAAGAGGGTTTCCCGAACGGGATCATCCTCGCGGTCACTGGCCTCAGAGTCATAGGCATCGCCCGGATGGCGTTCAACACGCTCTCCCCGAGATTTGAATTTGATGGTACTGATCGACGTACTCAAGACACGCTGTTTGGAATGGTTGGATTTTGGGTTGGTCGGCTTGATCTTGATCATTTTATTAGGTCGATCCGACTCTTGACGCGTAGCCGATAATGGCTGATCCTCATCAGAGTCATATTTACGTTTCTTAGATTCGATGAGCTTAGCAGTAGGTTTAGATGTTCTACCAGCCTTGGACTTTGTTATGGACGACGTTGAAATTGTAGATTGCGCGGCCGGTGTACTGGGTTGGCTGTTGTTGATTTTGATCTTGATTTTAGGGTGTTCGCCAGAAGGTGTAGATGTGTCGGCATTGCTACCGAAGGAAGCTTGTCGCGATCCAGCATTGATCGTATTGATTTTTAGGATTGGTCGAGAGTTTTCCGAAGCTGAGGGAGGAGGCATTTGTTGGGTCGTGTCGACCTGGAGCGACGGCTTCGCATTGTTAGATGCCATGATTCGGCCGTACTAGGATTGAGGGAAATGTCTCAAGACGTATACAACTAGTTGTGATGTAAAATAGGGATTTATTGATAAATCAAGTCTCAATGGTTTGATGAAAAGGCAATAGCTTGCTGTCAGAGACTCAAAGTAAGTAGGGCTTGATTGATTGTAGTGGGAAAAGAAAAAAAAAAAGGAATGACGACGTCAAGTTTTGAGAGTTGAAGATTAAGAATGTCAAAGTGTATTGTGTAAGCAGGATAAAACCGATAAATGCACTTTATCGGTGAATGTAAAGTTCAAGGTTGGGTTGCATGTACGCGGAGTACCTGTAGCATTAGGTACCTCATACATGTACGGGGAATATGGAGAGGAAGAAGATGATAATTTTGAATTTGTGCGCATGATTTGATCTGACCTTGTAGAAGTAAAAAGTATGTAGTTATAAGTAGAAGGAGGCACTGACCTTGCCTGTAGACGTTTCTTCTTTAACAAGAACTTGAACCTTAAAGATTCAATGATGCGACAAGGTACTAAGGTACCTAGGTAGTCATAGTACCCACATAGTACATGTATGCACCTATGTAGGAACTGATGTAGGGATATAGGTGGGGTATACCTAGGTACCTAGTAACATTGATGATTCAATGTTCATGCATCATTGAATACATCCGCATTGTACATACACGTACAAAGTACCGTACAAGGTACCGTACATATGTAGGTATGAGGTACCTAAGTACAGCTTCTACAGGCTGCCAGGATCATTATTGTGTTTTATGGAGAAATTTCCAAAGATCAGAGAAGTATCTTTCCACCAGAATTACTCTTATAAGCTACTTGCCAAGAGAATATACCATATGATTATTAAGTGAATCAAGGTATTCTATTATATAAATTTATATAGGAAAATACTTAATGGCTTCAGAGCCCCACAAAACACAATAATGATCCTGGCAGACTATAGCTTTTTGCAACTCTGAACTTGGAAATCACTCTCTTTTTCTTAGAGAAAATCAAAAGATCGATTTTGTGAATAACCACAACCTTAGTACCTATCTACCGCGTATAACCTCGCAACTACCCTTTTCAAGAGTTGCATATTAGCTCAGATGGAGGATAAAACTAAATCACTTGAATGCGGCTAGTTATGAGACTTATATATAATTAACCGATCTATTGTCGAATTTCTTGTGTTTTTGTGAATTTGGCACCAATCCGACTTATCTTTCTGTGAACGGACGAGTTTCAGACATACAAATTATCACACTCACTTACAAAGATCGATCATTGAATAGAGACCTTAATCTATTCCATTCCACCTACATCAAATCCTCCTACCTCCTCTCGTCTTGTCAACCCTACAATTATAGAAATCTGGGTCTACTCAACAAAAGTCGCAAGTATCAACTCTCTCTCGTCTCAGTTTCAGCCAATATAAATTGGCTTCCTTTTGACCTTTAATACCTTGTCGCCTACGTTATCACGTCCTACCGAGCATAGCAACATCCTCTCAAGAACAAGACTATCGAAGTTGTCGTTCCATTTCTTCGCGATGTCATCATCCGCACAACAAACTCAGGCACCTACTGCCTCCGAATTCCACCATGCCATGCTTCGCCCAGCCATTCTACAAATCCTACGCGCACAGGGCTATCACTCATCTACGCCCAACACCATCGATGCGTTAACCGAACTTGCTGGCAGGTACCTTACCACTATCGCGCAGCGCACGGCACAACATGCTGCAATAAACAACGAATCCGGTGCCCCAGGAATCCCTGATGTAGTCGATGTGCGCCTGGCGCTTGAGGAGTGCGGCAGCCTCTGGCCCGAACGTGATTTCACCTCTCAAGAGTTACGCGGCAAAGAGGACATGAGGGGAGTGGAGCAGTTCTTGCGCTGGGCTAAGGGCAAGAAGAATCAAAGAATTCGCAAGGTTGCTGGTCTGGATAAGCCAATTGTGGCCGAAGTTGGGGAGGAGGGGATCGAGGAGGAACGAGAGACGGACTATTTGAGTGGTATGTTCAAGACTGACCACATTTACGAGCCCGTCCAATATCATCGTGCTCTACTAACAAACACGAACTATAGCACTCAAGCGGAAACACAACAAGACCGGCCAAGACGCTAAGTACGCGGGCACGGTTCTTGGACGAGATACCGTTGAGGGCGAAGTCGTCATAGAGGGAGGACACGAGACCAGCATCCAAGCCTGGGAACAGAAAATGCATGAAACATCTCTTCGTCCACCGGAGCCTGAACCCGCCGACGTCGAATCAAGGCCTCCCAGCTCAGGTCTGAGCTCTCTCGCTGACGAGGACGTCGCAATGATGGACATGCAATTTTAAAGGCAAGGAAGGTCTAATCATATCGCACGATACGGAACACCAGGACGTATCTTCTTTTCACGCGCGCATATTCTACATAGCCCACGGCGTTGGCGGACAAAAAAATGAGTCTACATATGGGGGAAAAAGGGAGGGGTCTAGTTGCATTTTTTTTCTCTTTTAACCTCCAGCACGGCGTTCGTGAATCAATCATGAGGAAAATGTTTTTTATTCTTCTCTTCTCTTCTGTTCCTTTACTTGTTATGTACCACTTCTACTAAGTGTTTGTCTGCGCAGGAGATAGGCAGGCAGGCAGGCAGACCGGCTAGCCTCTGTTACTAAACCCCTCTGTAGGAGGTACTTGCCTTACCTGCCTCTTACTTACCATGTACCTACCCCTACCTACCTCTTTACCTTACTAGTAGGTAAAAGGTATTGTGAATAGTCGCTGAACATAAAACTTGGAATCAACTACTTCCTTCTACCTACCTACATACCTAATATTTGTACCTATATCTACCTACCTACCTCGTGATTAATGATTGTTTACGGGTGACGGGGTATTGTTAAGAGGTAGGTACCAGATCGCGGCAACATCTCACTTGTAATGCCTAGGTAGTCCGACTTCGGGGGGTTGTTTAGGACATGAGTGCCTACCTACCCCTAATGCTTGCTGTGCTCTGGGCATCTAGGTACCTTTGCCGAGTGGACGAAGGCGAAGGCGAAGTTCTGCAAAGCTTGGTATAGATTCCATGTAATGTATTACGGCCTCCCCCTTTGCCAGTGGGATCAAGGAGGCACCTTACGTACCTCCTCCCCTTACATCCCCTCCTAATTAGCAACCCCCCCCCCCCATTATTCACATGTCACATGTCATATAACACAAAGCTCATCGTACGGGGGACATGGTCGTCGATACTCGGAATATAATAAGCCAGTGATTATCAATCAGAATTATCAAATACCTAGATCGTGATATATAACCACACACATTTAAGTAGTAAGAGGTATACGTCCAAACTGGTGATTTGGTGGTTGTTTGGTATCATTTACACGCCTTTCGCCTGTCGTTTGCCCTCTTTCCCCAACCCCCCTTCCCCTTTTCCCAAAAATACAGTCGACGCCTGAGCAGTGAACGCGTGATGCTGTTATCCGGTATCCAAAATGGCTTAAAATCATCGTTCGCTGGAAAATCGACGCCTTCCTCTCTCCCTTCTCTCCCCTCCTTCTTGTTTTATGAAAAAAAAAAAAGATTTTTAACGACAAAAAAATAACGATAGGGTATCATTGGTAGCCCAGAGCCAAGAATCGATAAAAAGCCTGATCTGACGCCGGAGAATTCCAGTGTTGAATCTACACCGTTTAGAGGTAGTATTATCGAATCCCCCCCCTCTTCTCTCTACATCACCACGCATTTCCGTTCTCTGCTCTGGCCTCTGGGGGCTGTCCAAATCACGTCAGTCCAGGATTCGTTCTCGCTCTTTTTCTGGTTCCTCCTTCTCCCCGTCCATCCCCGGAGCTTTGCGTCATGTATATTCTTCAACGCCCCTCTCCGCGCACGACTCTGCCGACGTGTTATGCTGGTATGATGACGCAGCGACGTCGTGGTAAGCTGCGAAGAGGGAGGTTCCGGTGGACATAGTCGAGGCTCTCCGTTGCTAATACTCGAGATGGTTTCCAAGCGGTCGACAGTGGGTCGCAGCAGGCGAACTCCCGATACCGGCCTGGGATGACGAGGAACTGGTGCATGCAACACCGGTTCCGCGCGTTCTCTATCGGCATTTGATTGCCCAGGAGTGTCAAAGGCGCCGGTTACTCCTGTTGGTGTACTAATAATGAGTGGCTGAGCTGGGTCGGACGGCAGATGTATCGCGGGAATACTATTAGCTCGCTGGAATTCGTGGTGCTGACTACGACCACCTACAGGCACACGCGGAAATTGGAAGCTACCTGATGCAGGCCGAGGTGCACCAGAGCTGTTCTGTCTGCTGTGCAAGCGTGCCAATTGATCCGGATGTGGTGCAGGAGGTAGAGCTGCCGCTATAATATCTTCGTTATTTCGGCTTGTCACAGGAGCCGAATGGGGATATCCTGTGAGTGAAGCCAAAAAAGCCGAATCTGATGAAGGCAGAACTCTCGGCCAGGTGTGAGAGCTTAAAAGCCTCCCAACTACGGGGCTAGTACTCATCTGTTCATTATTTGACTTCGTAGCATTCGATGTAGGTGACGACGAAGTGGTAGGGCCGAGAGAATGGGCGATAACCGAACCTGGGCGAGAACCCTCCATCATTGTGTGTGAGCCGGACGAAACTGGAGTATACTCGGTAACCGAAGACTGAGCCGCAACCGATAGCTGGTATAAATCTGGGCGTTCAGGAGATGTATTTCCCATTACCTGACTCTCAGATGCATGAGAGCTTGTACCTCGAGAAGGCGACCCCACCGGAGACACATCATAGATATCGTCATAGTCGTCCTGTACAGCGGGCTGGCTATCTCGTGGCAAAGCAGGACAAGACATGGACTCGTGAACCTGCATTCTTGCAGGTGCAGCTGATTTATTCACGTTTATAGAACCGTTTACAGACCTTTGCTGGGAGGCGCGAGTGTTCCAAGACGTACGGTTTGCCCTATCTCGCGAAGAAGTGGTTTGGAGACGGGGTAAGTCCGGACGGCCAGAGTTATATGTCGAGGACGTTGGCGGGAGCGGGGGAACCGGCGGTATAGATGATGGAAGTGGAGGAAGAGGGGGAATAGAATTTTGGTCACTCGGCATTGACTCAACGACAGATATGACAGAATGACGTAGGAAGTCGGGCAAATCACCTGGATCATCCTTCGAGTATGGTGGTGGAGGAGGCACCCAGTTGTCTGCATCACTCTCGTGCGGATGTTCCGCTCTCCCATCGGCCCGTCTATATTCGATTCGGCCAGCCGCAGCCGGTCGTGGATTACGCCGGCGATTGGCGGCCGCAGCGGTTGCGGCACGGCGCAAAGTTGGTCCAGACCGTGGATTTGCATGAGCATAAGGGGCGTCAAGAGCTTCTTGTGCTTCCTCCAGGGAGACGTCTTCCGGGTCCTCCAACGCCATTACATGAGAGCTTCTGCGTGCTGTGACCATAGGTCGTGGTACTAGCGGATCTTCAAGATCATCGATATGACCAGTTGATGGTTGAAGGGGGTCAATTTGATGAGACGCAACGACAGATAAGGTACTGTTCAGCATACTATTCCGGTTTCCCCTTCGTTGTGCTACCGTCCTCCGTCTGACTATAGCGACTTCTGTATCGATGTCACGGTGTTCCTCTTCTAGTACTTCAGGTTCGCTTGTGCCGACCTCAATCGTAATATCCTTCTCATCGCCGTCAGTCAGACTATAATCGAAGTCAAGGATCGTGATTCTTCCTCCATCCACAAAGTCGATGCCGTCCTCTTCGGTCACGAGTTTAGGCGGCATCACGCCCCGAGCGGCGATGATCAGCCGTTCCTCCAACGACGTTGTACCAAAGCCAGAAACCCATTTCACAGTACTCATTCCAGACAACTGAGCAACTTTACGTCCGCTTACAAAAGTGTTGCGAAACTTGTCGCAAAGTATCTGCCACTGAGGGACTCGGCCGCCATCTGACTCTTGTACTCGAGACGGCGAGCGCCCGGAAACCCCGCTGTTCATACGATGCAGCGCAGGCGGTCCACTTGGATCGGATGACATATGACTAGCCTCCGGGACAGCCTCCAGATCTTCAGGTATGCCATACAACCAAACATCCTTCCCATCAAACCCGGCCGAGACAAGATCGCCATGGTAATTGGCGGCTGGTAGGGTGGATGGTAGTAAAGGCCCAGATGCGGACGCTGTAGGGACAGGGCCTGTGAAATAAGTCGTTCCGTTGCGGAGGTCGTCGATCCTCACAGCGCGGAATGTCTCAAAGCTCCTATCATAGGTGAACGTCCACGTTGCTTCCATAGAACTCGACTCCTGCAGCAGGACGGCATAGCCACAATCTCGACTTGTGTTAGGAAATAATATAGAAGTGGTCCAGAGCGCACTAATATTATTCTCTTCGGACATCTGATTCCCAGGATCGTAGTACGGCGCTGTCAGAATGACGGTATTGGGCGTATAAGATGTCGTCGTGGTCCCCAGCAACTGTGTTCCATCAAACGAAAAAGCAAGAGAATCAACACCCTCACATTTGACTGCCCTTCGGTCCGTTGGTAGAGCGCCAGGACTTATAGAGGATACTTCAATCCCACCTTCGTATGCAGTCGCTAGAACACTTCCGCAAGGCGACAAGGCAATCGCACGAGGAGTATGGTCTAAGATGAGAGATTGTGTCCGACGGGGGGGAGATTTACCCAAATCATATAAATCAACTTGCATATCCGACAAGACCGCTAAGAGACTACCGTTATCCAGGATACACGCGGATGCAGGGCGACGAAGTATCTTAAACTCGCGCTTAATAGCCAACTCAGGTTCCCTGACATCGAGGACAAATATACGAGAGGAATTATACGCGAGAAGGCGATGACCTTTAGGAGATGGACTAAATTGCATTCCTTCGCCGCCCGGAGCAGAAGAAGAGCCAATACAATTCGATACTAGTTTTATCGTAGTTTTCCTCGGTCGCAAGTACGCCTCGAAGAGATTTCTCTTAATCTCTCGCGCGAAAGAGCGCCGTAAGCTAGGTAATTTATCATCTCCTATCGCTTCGGAGGACATTGAACCGTGACTGGCGACATAGGATTCGCATCGTGAAAGTTGATATGCGTAAAGGTGGGCTTGCTGAGAAACGCGTCTCCATTTTGAATTTAGCAAGACGAGAGAAGCGAAGGAGTCAGGATCGGTTAATTGAAGTATCCTATGGGGAATATATATATCAGCGATTAATGTTTAAAAGAAGATCATAACGGGTGAGCCTACTGCTCGATGATCTCGTCGGGGAGTCTATCGAAAGCTAAAGATGAGCGTTTCTGGCCGATTATGTCTGACTTGACGTCCCCGTCGAACTGGGTTGAGGACATGATATAAGCCAGTTACAAGTTAAGAGGAAGCCAAAGTCAATGAAGACTAATAAGTAAATATTGAGATCTTGAAGGTCTTGGTGAGTGACAACTTAGCGCGACATCTCATGATTATATTATGCCATTTTAAGGGGGAAAGAAGATAGAATAGGCCGATGATCAACTTCGGTTCTGTAATATAATCCGTTAATCCGTTGGTGGAAGATCTTTTTATTTTCTGTTTCTTCTCCTATGGTAGGCTATGCTGTCGTTTACTTGACCTTACATATGTAATTTGTAGATACGATATCATGTACGATATTGAGCGGGGGAGCCAATGAGAGAAAGAAGAAAATAAAATAAACGGAGATGACGCGGCAGATTGATGCTGAGAAGTAGGATGATATTCTTTTTTTTTTCTTTTTTGTAGGATATTGTATTGTATGTATAGTATTGTATACACCTCGGTTCAGGTGTCCCAGGTCTTTTTATGATGAATATGAAGAGAAACTGAGGCGGAGTCGCGCTTTGGTTCATGTTGGCTCCATATGATTGGTACCTTGGTATGGTACATGTATGTAGATAACCCATAATGGGTACATACCAGGTATAAATGTAACTGCATGTGTACCGGCATTGGTCCTCTATCCGAAAAAAAAATATTATACTAAAATACTACCTTACTTCATAAATGCTCTTACGTACCTAACCTAGCTTTGTGTTACGACCATCTAATTTAGGCAAATACAGCGTGCTGATGCCTGTTGTTTAAGCCTAAACCTAGCTGAAACCGCAGTAGCTCCGGAGGAGATTGACTACATAAGTATCTGTTATGTACCCCTACTTACTATTCTGCTTGCACCTAACTATTTTGAACAAACAAAATACAGTAACTACCTATTATCTAACATTTCCTCATAAAGAAGTTTATTATTAATGTACTATATAAATTAACTCAATGTGTTAATTGCACTATTCTTTCATAATTACCTCCTAACCTTGTAATTATGTATGATCAGTAATGTCTCGCTTCATGGTTATAGAAAGGAGAAATTATGTTATTAAGTGTTCTCCGTCAGAACAGTACGGAGTGTAGTACATCGACTGCATGTGTGATTTAAACTTATGTTATCCGTCGTATTACCGGGGTACAGATGACTCTGGATATATACAACTTTCACCTCCAATACATGTACAATCGAAGGCTACCTACATATGATAGGTATTTTATATGATAGGGTATTTTAACATTCAATTTTATAGACACCTTAATGAAACATGCAGAATATAAAGCCATTTACAGACGAGGAATATTATATAACCCGTGTTAATCAAGACTTGCACATAGTCTTATTAAAAGGTACCTATAAGTACTTTTAGGTACCTACTGTATAAGGGTTAGGTACAGTACCTCTTATACGCATCAGGTACTTAAGTAACTCTTCTAGCGGGCTATCAGCAGATTCTTCCTCCGCAATTGCTATGGATAGGTACATAAAACATGGGTGCAGTGGCCAGAAGCCTGGTTAGAACAACCTTATTATGACTTGGTAATGTCGATCGGATTACATACTGCGGTAGTAGTCCTAACAATTCTCATTAACCTTGTTGCTACGGAGTATATGTATTCAGAATATGAGGTATTTACCTATCGCTGCCGAAGAACTACATGCCTATAGCCTATTCATCAGTACCTACCTACATAGGTAAAGATACAGGTACCTATAGCGATTATACGATGTTAATTTGACACGGCATCTATTGTGATATATTAGATGATACATGTAAATTCAATGTTACAACATAACAGGCCTGTACGGAGTACTATATAGTACGTACTACCTTATTAAGCGCTAGTCCTGCGGGTAAGAATTTGATACGATCTAGCCAACCGCCGTCTATATACCCAAGGTTACATCATTCAAGTTCCAAAGTTCTATTTTTAGTGCATATTCTACTTGGTACCTAACGTATTATGTACTAATCAAAACTCTAAGCATCAGATAGTTGTAAGTACCTGTTAATAACCGACCATTTCCTTATACTTATACGCATGCATGTCTAGCTGCCTTATATAATAACGTCGAAACTTGTCTCTTAACCCGAATGACATACTCAGTATGTTGATCACCTACTTAGTCACTACCTAGGTAGACAAGTTAGGTAATTAAAAATACATGTATGAAATTCCATCTGATATAAACTTAAATGGTTACCTATAGCTTAAATAAGCTCCGTAGTAAGTAAACTTGGTTGGAGTACGGATATTTCAGGTTCTTATACAACGTATTATCACATTCCCACCTTTTATTCACTTTGACAGACTATATTCAAATGCATACCTCTTACCTACCTTATAGATGGTAAGTTTGGATAACTTTGGGAGTTGGGGCATTCTGCCCAACGATAATTACATAATAATTTCTTTTAAAGCCAGACATTTTCAATGCAGGTGCTTATTAAGTATATGTAGATAGGTAAGTATGTATCTAGTAGGTATGGACTCGGGTGTCTCGGTTAAGGCCAAAAGGGCTTTTATTGATTTCTTATTCCACTTCACGATTTTGTATGATGTCAAGACTATAGACGTTTTACAACTCCGCAACTCGATTCTACGTACCGATAGAATACCTGGTATCCTCAAGTGCTCATATCTCACCTTAAGTCTTCTAGGACAAGCTAAATTAATTATACCTTAGGTACGCTCTAAAAGAAGAACTAATAGTCGTTGAATTTTATTTTATTGATCTTATATTTGTATCTTATATACCAAAAGAGTTACCGAAGACTCATTCTCACAATCAGGCAGGAATATTTCACCCTCAGAAATGGCTACTGCAAAATGTAACACGCTCAGCGTTTCTACTAGAGATGTTGCTGGTTACCTTCCGATCGAGAATTACGGGATGATCGGAAACATGAGAACATGTGCGTTAGTGAGTATGGATGGGAGTATAGGTAAGTCAAGCACCATTCCTTTCGAATTACCTACCAAAACCTAGATTATGTGTAGTTTTCGTCCAAAAACTAACGGGATGCCTTTCTCCAATTAGATTTCATGTGCTGGTGGGTTCTACCCTTCATTACTATATACGCCGTCGTTACTCAACCTTGATTTCCCCCTACTATCCCGGAAGATGAGACCCTACATGCACCAAGAACCAGGACACCCTGTCGTTGGTCTCAACCTACCAACTGACCTTATACATTATATACCTAATATTCAACAAATATCACATGGTCGTTCTTTGAAATATAACCTAAGCTTACTTTTATAGGCCAGATTTTGACTCTCCGACTATATTCTGTCGTCTCCTAGATAAGGACAAGGGAGGGTACTTTAGTATAGCCCCCCCTGAAATTTCATCATGCACCACCAAGCAGCAGTATCTGCCTTCGGCTGCTATTCTCCAAACTCGCTACATCAGTGAAGACGGCGTCGTCGATGTCGTAGACTTCTTCCCACGTCCAAAGGCAGCCACCGTTCCGCCCACGAAAAACAAGCACAGTGCCTACCGCGAAACCAGGAGTGTATTCGAGGCATTGAAGAAATGGCTGGTTCGACGAGTCGAATGCATCCGCGGTCAAATGACATTAGGTCTGTTACTTCTCATCCTTGCTACTAATGCTAACTCGCTAACGTCTCTAAAGATGTGGATGTTTTTCCGGCATTTGATTATGCAAGAGAACCTCACACTACTACAATATTGCAAAATGTGCACGCAACGGACAGCTCCCAGAGCAAGACTGTCACATTTCACAGTAAAAGTCTGAAGCTTCAGCTCGATGTAACCATTGACTGTAGTAGCGGAGATTCTACTACTTGTCCAGACCTTGTCTTCCAAAAGGTCCAAAAGGAGCACATGAAGGGCGAAGGAGTTGTCGCTAGGTTTACTTTGCATGAAGGCCAAGCAATCTCTTTCGTCATCCGAGAAGACATAGCAAACCATGCCACAGAAAACATCACAAGTCCAATTCTTGACTCTAAGCAGCATGATACACAGAAATACTGGTTCAAGTGGCTGTCCAAGAGCAGCTACAAGGGTGCTTGGCGTGAAGTAGTCATGAGAAGTTTCATGATACTCAAGATGCTGACCTATGAACCTACTGGTGCCATCGTTGCGGCTCCCACATTTTCGATACCAGAAGCAATCGGTGGTGTTCGGTGAGTTGGAACATATCGCTTGGGTTTAGAAGACGGAATCGATTAATCATGCAACTTATAGCAATTGGGACTACCGGTTCTCTTGGGTTCGCGACTCCAGTTTCACAATTTACATCTTCCTGCGAATGGGTTTCACAGAGGAGGCAGACGCTTATATGGAATTTATCAGCAATCTTGTACGAAAGTCGACTACTAAGGGCGACGATCTACCGATCATGTTTACCATTAGGGGAGAGACCGACATACCCGAACAAGAACTTGACCACCTCGACGGCTATAAGGGGAGCAGACCGGTACGGATCGGCAATGGAGCTGCGTTCCACAAGCAGTTCGATATTTATGGCGAGCTTATGGATGCCATATATCTTTACAATAAATACGGAAAACCTATATCATGGGACACTTGGGTGTCCGTTCGTAAGATGCTCGGTAGGTAAACTGATTAGATTTATTGAGGTACAGAGTGTAGTGGCTAATTTCCGTGTAGATCACGTTCTGACAATACTTGACGGTGAGTTAGTGAATGTTGTTGTCCGGAAAATAAGTAACTTACCTCTGTAAACCCTTTTCTAGAACCGGATATGTCTATTTGGGAAGTTCGTAACCACAAGCAGCACTTCGTCTACTCGAAGGTCATGCTTTGGGTAGCATTCGATAGAGGCCTTCGACTTGCTGAGAAGAGATGCCTCCCATGTCCTAATCGCGAAAGGTGGTTAAATGCTCGAGACAGCATATATGAAGAAGTTATGGAGAAAGGTGAATAGATATTTCTTGTGATGCAAGAAAGACTGATGAGTCTAACCTAGCAAAATAGGTTATAATAACCAGATGGACAGCTTCATACAGAGCTACGAGAACGACACTATTCTTGACTCTTCCATTCTAATAGCACCCCTCGTATTCTTCATTACCCCTAATGATCCACGGTTCCTCAACACTGTCGATCGGATACTTCTCCCACCAGATA
This sequence comes from Hypoxylon lienhwacheense, assembly GCA_902806505.1. NCBI lineage: Eukaryota > Fungi > Ascomycota > Sordariomycetes > Xylariales > Hypoxylaceae > Hypoxylon > Hypoxylon lienhwacheense. The sequence continues at coordinate 1,931,076 of CADCWW010000003.1, read as the reverse complement.
AGGGTGGTCTGACAAGCGCGGGTCTCGTCTATCGCTATAACACGGAGCTTGCGAATGATGGTAAGCCATCTAATATCCTACCGCAATCGGCTTCAGATTGTTAACATTCCCGCAGGCGTAGGCGGACATGAAGGTGCTTTTAGTATGGTATGTATAAGAAATATGTCACACCAACACTTAAACATGCTGATCCTTAAACGAGCTTATGGTTTCATTATATGTCACGACTAACAACCAACAGTGCACCTTCTGGCTCGTGGAAGCCTTGACACGGGCATCGGTACATGAGCCTAGGTATCTAGAAAATGCCGTCAATCTGTTCGAAAATATGCTCAGCTTCTCGAACCATCTGTCAATGTTCTCGGAAGAAATCGCCCGCAGCGGAGAGCAGCTAGGAAATACGCCCCAAGCCTTCAGCCATTTGGCCCTCATAAGCGCCGCCTTCAACCTCGACCGCGCGAAAGACTATGCTAGGAAATGAGAATCGTGCCTTAAGGCGTCGTTATTTAAGGGACTCTTATTAGTAGAATATAATTCTAGATTGCGATAATAAAGATTTTATATGTGCATATTATTTACGTGAACGTGTGAATGGCCTACGAAGAACAGCCCCCCTATTTATTCTACTCGAGAGACAAGACCAGATACGATAGCACATATATATCAGTTTAGCCGTATATTCTGACATGTACGACCACAGGATCTGGAAAACTCGGGATCCCGTCCGCTCTCCCATAGATAAGCCAGATACCGCCGCACTAGTAGCTGGGTCGGTGACGACCAGTGAATCCGCGGTGTTGTACGTTTTGTTATTTTCATCTTTTTTTATTTCCTTCTACGTATTTGCTATTTCTTTTGTTAGTAGCTACCTTCTAATGGAAATATTTTTGGGGTTATCTCTAGGATCAAGGCGATGCTGTGTCGTAGACTTATGCCCTTGAGTCATCTCACTTTCTATTATCACTAGCATCATTTTACGTCACATGTAGCTCATGCTCTGCTTTCACCAGTACTATTCTATGGTACTAAAGGTAATCAAGAATTGAAAAAGGGCCACACAGAAGTTTCCCGTAGGGGGAAAATGGGAAATAGAACAATGATTCTAAATCCGATGAAATTATTACGTGCATAACAATCATAAAAATTGGGACTAATATTTCTTGTTTAAGAGATGGCTCTTGAAGAGAGAATGATTCTTGAAGAGAGAATGATTCTTGTATATTAGAATGGTTGTAAAAATAATTGTTTATATTCATATCTTTATAACCGCTCTTTCCTATCACCGTTCTTTCCTATCACCGTTCCTTCCTTTTATTTACCTCTCGTACCCGACCATTCTATTTATTATTTTTTACCGGCTTATCTATCTACTTGTATTTACTTGGTTACTTACTTACTTACTACGCGCGTGTGTATTGGTAGGTTAATTAGATATATAACCTATAGACAAGTTATATGATTTTAGGTTACACGACGATCCATTTTTGAGCCTCACCACGTAAAACAGCAATTACTCATCAACGTCACGTATTTAGTATTTAATATTTAATATTTAATATTTGAAACTTTGCGGTCGCATTAATTAATCAATAATAGATAATCCTCAATCAATTTTAAATTGATTAAAATCAGGAATATTGAATGATATGGCGCAAGTATAAAGTAATAAGTAGTTGATCAACAATTGAATGGCAATTGACTAATCATAGAATTATACTAGAGTCAGGAATAATTACACGTTTTTACGAGATATGAATCCTTCCAATTGACCGATACTTGTAATATATAGAATCATATTAAAACTGGGAATAGTTACGCGTTTATACGAGATATGAATGTTTCTAATTGATTAATACTTGTAATATATAGAATCATATTAAACCTGGGAATAGTTTCATATTTTTCTTAGAAGCCGGAATTGATTCTCGATAGAATAATTGTTATTTATGACATTTATTCTTACAAGAAGAATGAATCTCGTAGATTTTGGCCAAAAAAGAATGATTGATAATTCCAGAATCCATTGAAATAATTACTTCTATTACCCTATGTACTACACCACCTAATTTGTATGGTAAGGTACTTAGAAACTGTAGAATCATTCTTATTTTCAACGATATTTTGCGTTTAGAATCAATGTTCTCTTTCCCATTTTCCCGCTACTAGGTACTAATAAGAAACCGGTTGAATGTTAGTAAGATTGCCGGGGAACCGACTGTATACCCCCAGGAAAGATATGGTAGCTGTCATGTTATTGCTCAAGAAACTCCAACCTGTCTACCTAAGGGCTTAGCATCTTCCTAGCCCGTAGTTTACAAGTAGTTAACTGCAACTCCATCGGCCCTAGAAACAAAGTAAATCGTAACAGATATTTTTACAGACCATCTTAATAGTATTTCGAAAAGAAACTATACCTACCTACCTATAAATGATTAATAATATTCCATTAGCCATAGATTAATATCAAGATCTGTACCTCCTACCTGTCACTAATACCTGTTTATAGGAATCCTCTAAAGTCTTTCATTATCTACCTAGGTACAACCTAGGCTTCTGCTCGCATGTTACGGCCAGACTTTATGTTGGTATACATTTTCCAAGCTAACGGGTAGGTTTTACTAACAGATCAAATCTCTCAATATCACCTTGTCACCAACACGTATATCTCAGTCTTTCAGCACGTGTACGCTCCTAGATCCCTCAAAGCCCGCACTCCTGAATTTTTTTTCTTTCGTATCAATGTCTCCCCACTCTATCCCGTCTAGACGTACCGAAAGATTGCCACGCCGGGATCTCCTAAAGAGCGGTCAGATAGCAGCCGGTGAGAAACAAATTAAACATCGCCCAAGTAGCAGTAGAGAGAATCATTGAACATAACCTTACCTTAGTATTACGGGAGGTTCAGGTAGAATCCGTTGATGCTTACCTCTTCTAAGAGGTAAGACTGGATAGAAGAGTGGAGATAACTATGTCTACCGCGGTAATAAGTTGAGGCCATTTCTATCCTGGCTTCCCTGCCTTCTCTTCGATCTTCTCTATCTCCTTTGATGTGAACAAGGTAATGTTAATAGATCGTCAATGGATTTACACATATATAGAACCCCCGTTGCACTCATTAAAGAAACATAAAACTAATGACTTACGAACAAGAATACGAGCAGCATAAGACTTACTTATAAGTATGAATTGTCGTATTGCGTTACTTTTGATGGGTCGGTGATTAAAGGTAGAGGTATTTACAAACTATTTGACACAACGTTGTGATAGTTTACCTACAATCAGTAATAGATCAGATCTTATAAGTCAACGCGGCTAGGATACTGTCGTAATATAAGCTTTATCCCGAAGGGGCCTACATTGCTCGGAAGATGTCGTCGGAATTCAACAGGTCGGAATCCGAATTAACCTCTTCCACTAAATAGTGGTGAGTGAGGTGCCTGCTATTAGCGCAGACGTACGCTTGCTGGAGATGAACGAATCAAAGTCCAAGGGATATTCCTCACCTACTTGTTTAAGAGGAACAGAGGCGATCTAGCCAATCAGGCTTAACTACGGTACGTCCTGTACTGCAGTTTTCTCGTCCTGTCGTTTGTATTGCATGCATACCCTATACGTACCTACTATATCTTTCTTACGTGTGTCAGTTGGTTTAGGAGATAAGCAGGAATTGTTAACGCCGAATCCCATTTTGCCAAGCGAAGGTTGCCGGAGAGAAGACATCATGGCAACTGACCCACGGATTAGGCATGTCCTCAACTTCGACTCCGTTAGAATGTAGAACTCGCGGGTTAAGGTTCCTAGATCATCGTCACTAGTGTCAGCCCAAGTAACTAACTATGCTTAAAAGGGCCAGCTTATTTGCGGTAAGCCAGCCCGCTAGAGGCCGTCTTGGCATGCCGAGGACGACGAAATGGGACTAAATCAGGTCCCCGTAATGAAGAAGCTTGTCAGGAGAATTGTAAGAGACATGGAATGGTTGGAAGTTTCCTTTTTTTTTCCCTCCCCGAGAAACCTTTAGAGCCGGTAGCCGAGGCTATCAGGCATCGAGGTATTCGGAGGGTTTACTCAGATACCGGCACCTATGAGCACATGTCTATCCTGCCGTCACTATTCCCGCATATTGTAGCAACTATTAAAGCCCGGAGTGAGAACCGACCAAGCCCGGGAATAGATGGGGCCGTAAATGTAGTGAGGCGACATGGTCCGCGATCTCGGACCACATCTCGGGATGGAAGATGCAACTCTGCGCTCTCGGCGTCTGGGCCGCGTCGCGAGACGCGAAGCGATGGTTTGCCGTCCGAGTTGTAGGATGTACGTATGCCTACTTTTAAGGAGGCTCCGCTGGATCTGGCATTGACGGCTGTTACCGACGGGTAGTGGGAATAGTCTGTTTTAGTAAATCTGTGTGTAAGCGTGGGTCCCAGTGACCTTTTCCTTTGCTAATTCCGTGTAGGTGGGCACTGGGGGAATCGTGATGTAACCCTGGACCCTTGGTCCATGTTTGAATCCCGATCCGTCCCCTTAGTACGATACAGTTAATACACGTATTGCTGGCTGACTAGCTAAAAGATGGTCCACCAAAAAAAAATGCAAATCAACAAATACCCATCCATTGTTGGAGAGATGTTGCATGGGGATGGCGTAAATTCCGAGCTCGGTCTTCGCAAAAAACCGGCTCCTATTGGGGTACCCGTTGTAAAATGAATCATGGCTCTATGCTACTCTTAATAGCTACTATGCTGTAGGATACGTTTACAAGAGCGGGATCAACGTTGTAGTCACGCGCAAACAATTCCGCGATGAATTCTATTATACGGGTAGGAGAAGGAGGTATAGTATATAAAGAGATGGCACCTCGCAACTTATGGAAGGGAGCATCTCATTCAAGTGACCGAGAAGCCAGGAGAAGCTAAGAGCGAGACTACTTTTTCAACGACTTGATTAATACTACTATCGCATTCAATATGAGTGAACCCCAGGGTGAAGACGGCCTCGAATATGGACGACGACTTCCGCTTCATATCATCCAGAACAGGGTAGCCCACGAACCGGATAGAGAATGGGCTACCATACCGAAAGGTTCAGAAGCCTCGGATGGCTGGGAGAAGATCAGCTACGCACAATTTGCTAAGGGAATCAACCATGCTGCGAAGGCCATCCTCGCTTTAGGTGGTCCCGCGCCCCCTGAGACATTCCCTACTATCGCATATATTGGGGTAAACGATTCTCGTTATATTTCCTTTGTCTTCGGTGCTGTCACGATCGGCTATAAGGTGAGCGTCCCCGGGTGATGTCTGGGTTCGGACAAAAGCTAACGTCAGTAGGCGTTGTTGATCTCGCCTCGGAATTCGCAAGAGGGCCAGCTCCGGCTCTTTCGAGGGACGGACTGCCACCTGATCGCCTATACTCCCGAGTTCGAGGAGCATGTCAATTCCTGGAAGAAGGAGCATGAAATGAAGAGTATGGTGGTCGATTCTGAGCGGGACTTCTACTTTGGCAACGACTCCTCTCACATCAACTATGAGAAGACGTTCGAGAAGGGCCGGTGGGAGCCGTACGCCACTCTTCACACCAGTGGCAGCACCGGCTTCCCCAAACCTATTGTCTGCTACCAAGGATGGCTCGCGTCTGTCGACTTATTCCATATCGCGCCTCTAAAGAACGGTTCCCCCACGTGGCCTATGCACTTCGTTCAGAACACGACCAAGTCTATATTCCCTAGTAAGTGACGTATCTCGGTTTGTAAAGAAACCGATCTGATTAATTTTCGTGTAGTGCCTTTTTTCCACGCAGCTGGGATGTTTGTCGCTGTATCTCTGGCGCTCTTCTTCGGAAAATCGTTTGTAAGCCCGCTTCCCTCGAAGCCCCTGACGGCAGAATCAGCGGCCGATTATATCAGATACTCTGATGGAACATCTATACTCTTACCTCCTTCGATCCTGGAGGAGATGAACAAGACGCCTGCTCATGTCGAGATGTTGAAGAAGTTGAATATTGTTTACTTTGGCGGAGGTGAGCCAACTCGTTTTGCCATTCATGAATGTGGTTGTACTATTGACCGTATCTGTGGCTCATTATTTTTTTTAAAATAGGAAACATATCGACTGGAGCAGGATTTGATCTTGTCAGAAAAGGGGTTAAGTTAACAAACCTCATATCTTCTACTGAGTAAGTTACACAAAGAGGACCGAGCTTTGCTTATACACGACAAGAGTGTCAGGCTGATTTGACCAGAGTGCCATACCCTCTCTATCACCAGCCAAATCCGGAGCTTTGGCAATACTTCATCTTTGATTCCGAGCTCGGCGGCTTGGATTTCCGCGAAGATCCCGATCAGAAGAATGTATACCACATGTTCATCAAACGCAAGGCTCCCGAGCCAGGGTACCAAGGCGTTTTCTACACGTTCAAAGACTTGGACGAGTACGACACTAAAGACATGTTCACTCCGCACCCGCATCTCAAGGACCATTGGAAATACGTTGGCCGTTCCGACACCGTAGTCGTTTTCTCAAACGGAGAGAAGCTCAATCCCGTCAGCATCGAAGAAACGGTTTCTTACCATCCAGCCCTCAAGGGAGTTCTAGTCGTCGGCCAGGGATATTTCCAGCCGGCCATAATCCTCGAACCCTACAAGCACCCACAGAACGAAGAAGAGGAAAAGGAACTTGCAGAGAGCGTGTGGCCCTTGATCGTGCAAGCGAACAAAACGTCCGTCGCTCATGGTCGCATAGAGAAAGATTTCATCATGATCTCCAAGCCTGAGAAGCCTTTCCTACGAGCAGGAAAAGGGACCGTCCAACGCGGTCTTACCGTCAATCTATACCAAGACGAGATAGCAGACTTCTACGCAAAAGCAGAGCAGAATCACCAAGCTAACGCGCCCGTCCTGGACCTCAGCTCCGAGGCTAGCCTCATGGAGTCTATCCGGAACCTCTTCGTAACGCGGCTCGAGACGCCCGAGTTAGCCTACGACACCGACTTCTTCAGCGCAGGCATCGACTCCTTACAGGTGATCAACGCCAGCCGCCTGCTAACCGCCGGCATGAAAGCGGCCGGAGTCGAGCTCGACCCTTCCGCCCTGGCGGCCCGTAACATCTACTCCCACCCGAACTTCCAGAGCCTCGCCGCTTACCTCTACGACGTCGTGCAAACCGGCGGGGCGTCGGGGGCGGACGAGACGGAGAAGGTGATGCAGGCGATGCAGGAGATCCTCGACAAGTACACCAAAGACCTGCCGGCGGCGAACCCGGCCAAGCCCGCGCCGCTCGACGACGGGCAGACGGTGCTGGTGACGGGCACGACGGGCGGGCTGGGCTCGTACCTGCTCCACTTCCTCATCGCCGCCGACAACGTGAAGAAGGTGATCTGCCTCAACCGGTCGGAGGACGCGCGGGAGCGGCAGGCCCGGACCTCCGAAGAGCGCGGGCTGAGCGCGGACTTTTCCAAGTGCGAGTTCCTCCGCGCCGACCTCGCGCGGCCGGACCTCGGCCTCGGCGCCGCCAAGTACGAGGAGCTCCTCGCGTCGGCCGATCGCGTCGTGCACAACGCCTGGCCCGTCAACTTCAACATCCCGCTCTCGACCTTCGAGCCGCACATCCGCGGCGTGCGGCACCTCGTGGACTTCAGCGCGCGCGCGGCGCGGCGCGTCGCCGTCGCCTTCGTGTCGAGCGTCAGCACCGTCGGCGGCACGCGCGGCTCCGTGCCCGAGGCCGCGGTCACGGACTTCCGCGCGCCGGTGATGAACTACGGGCGCTCGAAGCAGATCGCCAGCATGGTCCTCGACGAGGCGGCGCGCGTGTCGGGGGTGCCGGCGGCGAGCGTGCGCGTCGGGCAGATCGCGGGCTCGCGCTTCGAGAAGGGCCTGTGGAACCGGCAGGAGTGGCTGCCGTCCCTCGTCGCCTCGTCCGTCTACCTCGGGGCGCTGCCGCGGAACCTGGGCCGGTTCGACGTGGTGGACTGGATGGCCATCGAGGACGTCGCCCACCTCGTGCTCGAGGTGTCCGGGATCGAGCAGCGGCAGCCGGTCGGGGAGATCTCCGGGTACTTCCACTCGGTCAACCCGAAGTGGGCGACGTGGGAGGAGATCGCGCCGGCGGTGAAGGAGTTCTACGGCGGGCGCATCCGCGACATCGTCGGCCCGGCCGAGTGGCTCGAGATGCTGAGGGCGAGCCAGGAGAGGTCCGTGACGGAGCTGGACAAGAACCCCGGCGTCAAGCTCATCGACTCCTACCAGGGCTTCTTCTCCGGCGACGAGTCTAGCCAGGTCGTCTTCGAGATGGAGAGGACCATGGCCCACAGCAACACGGCGAAGAACCTCGAGGCCGTCACGCCCCAGCTGATGCAGCACTGGTGTAAGCAGTGGAAGTACTAGAGTCCAGGTGGCGGGGCTGGGACGCTTGGGATGTTAGATATGCGGCGTGTACGTACTGTTGTCTTCGTCTTATATAGATCCTGTATTACTTTCTTCTGGGTGGATGTAGCGTTCTTGTTCTAAGTAGATAATAAATCTTTGACTGGTATCTGTTTTTGGCTCATGACCGTGATGATTCAAGGTGTCGAGTATGCTGGTGTGATATGTTTGTCGAAGACATGGTCTTTAGAGTGAGCCCAAAGATGCATTAGCTATTAGGTACCTAGCCATACTACTGAATATCGTATAGTTGTACCCCTTAGGTACTACATCTCTGGAAAAGTCACTACTTAGTTCATGTGGAATTCCATATGCATCGTGATGGAAGAAGATACTATAACTACCTAATTACCTATTAATAGATACCTGGTACCTATTAGGTAGGTAGGCATCGGTAGTTTCTCTTAGCATCCCGTACACGAGATCAACACTGTGGCGTTCACGACGATGACGACGACGACGGCATTTTATTTTATGCATCTTCACTCCACCTTTAGTTAGACACTTATTCCCGACTTGTTATTTACTTTCTGTCTCTGTCATTCATGCATGCGGGCATTGCACCTCAGACTTCATAATAATCGACATGAACTCCACAACTTATCGTCGCCGTATAGGCGAAGGCGAAGGAAGACACGATGGATCTGAGTCTCTACATTATTTATTGCCGTTGGATGGTGTTTAGGAGGTACGGCATCGGTAACTCGACTCGTCGAGAATCCTTAAATCTTAGCAGTTCGATATCCACTTTCCTTAAGATCGTCGTCCCACTCATCCATTTCTGTGAAAGGAACTTGCCTCTCCTGGCCTTTTCATTAGCCGGACTTCCTTGATTTGGTGATGCCTCATCTGGACATTAGCGCTCAGGCTTTAGGGTAGGTAGGTAGTTTCAGGGTGGTAGAATTTTTTTGTTGGTGATCTATTACCTAGTCCTCTTCCCCCCCAGTGTTTATGTAGCAAGTATTGTAGTGTAGGTAATCATACCTGAAGAGAGTCCCGAAGGTCGGTTGGCCCTTGCGACTTCGCGAGGGAATGATGTACAACTCACTATAATAAGGCGTAGCAACTACGCCGCAACGTGGGTTGTGCGTCTAATCGGCATATATAGGTACTACTACGGTAACTAAGATATATATCAATATATATATAGTAGGATCCTAGTTAGGTATAATAGTTCATGCTGTTGGTAAAACACCGATTAATAAAAAGATTATCATCGTCACGATTATCGTCGCTATGAAAACTCAAAATCTCAGTTCCAATTCCTACTTGTTTGAAACCTTGGAAGATACCAGGTACCTAACATATATTGTACGTATACTGAATTTAATCGATAAAAACATTCAACTACCATGTACATGGATCAAAGAGTTACATACCTACCTGGTAGGCTATGTCGTTCTGGTTGGAACTTCCCGACTCTGCCTGCCCTGTCCGTGTCCTAGCAGCCCTGTAAGCATGGCCCTGCTTCTTCCCCGCTTTTAATCGGACCGGCCGAAGCGACCCTCGTTAATTCGCAAGACTTGGACGGGGATCCGTTCCGCTAAAAGGGAGGTTACTAACAACCAGCGGACCAGCGGCAGGGGCGTACGTACTTGTAGTGTATGAGTGTATGTACCTTATAGGCCTGTAAACTTGTCAGAGGTAGCCTACCATAGTACATAATTCCATCGCTCTCCCTCATTTCTTTCTCCCAATCGAACCACGGGCCAAGACACCCTGTTCTGGAAAAGGTCGTACACGGCGACATGCACATATCTCTTACAATCATGGCCTATATCTCGACAATCTCCGGTGACCATCTGATCGGGTTGAACTTCTCTCCTTCTTACGAAAAGTTGGGGTCTCCGGTGTGCGTAGAAGTACTTGGTGGCGCGGCGCTAAAAAAACAAGGAGATGCGACTCAACCATTGTATGCGGCGTGCGATGCGTCTACAATATAGTAAAGCGTTTCCAGTCGGCGTACAAAATGCTACGCCATCTGCAATCTAGAAAAAAAGGCTCGCCCCCCCTTCCCCCCCTTTCCCCCTCCCTCTAGTACGGTCGGTCTTTAATCTGGTATATACTGCGTGGTCCGGGGGCGGTTCTTACCAGGCCCCTCCCGATGATCACGTACATACAGCATGTAAGACGATCGTAAGCGTGCCTCGTTTGTACATATGAGGTAGGTATGGAAGATATAATGCGCGAACTTGGCTTGACTACCTGTTCGAACTTTAGTATAGTTTATCTGCATATGCTATACACAGTATAGGTCGTCGACATGATCGGGTTTCCCCGCCGCGTGTCACTCCTTCGTAGAACGGACCCCTCTCAACCTTGACCAAGACGATGTCTTACCGGAGACAGGTTCCTGGTAACCAACCCACATAAAGCTCGGTTCTTGGTTCCGACGACAAGATATGAGTGGCCCTTGCGTCCGTTGCATCGTCAGTACGGTTTCAGAGAAGAACGACGCTGGACGCAAGGGTGGGGTGGGCTGGACCGTACTGGACGAACCGATGATCGGATGGCCCGTGGTGTCAAGATGTCTAAGTGCAAACGCTGCCATCAACTACCGAACTATTCCATACCCAAGATGCTGTCTTAGATGAGCTTAATACGACGTGAGCCCGAGCCATCTCATGCTACTGTTGTGTATAGTGAAGTCAAGCTCCAAACCTGGCATGCATGATCTAGTCTTGCCTCAGTAGTAGGAGCATAATTTAGGAGTATCGAGCCTTGACGGAAGAAGCCATCCGTCATGTGATAACGGACGACTTGCCTACCATCCACGCGTTGATTCCACGGTTATGCAATGGTGATGAGATCAGTATTAATATTAAGAAGGTCGTTGTTCACTTGAATGTACGACGATTCTGATGTCTCATTGATCTTGAAATCATGACGTTTACATACAGAAGACTTCATCGTATGATAGAATAACACCTTGTTACTCATAGACCATAGCAAGAACCATGTAATCAACGGTATTTCACGCGAGAGAGCATGCGTGGCATTTGCCGGTAACATCGAGCACGTCGACTAATACCACATAGCTTCTAGAACCATTCAAAACATAACTAGCTTTGCGGCGGACTGAAGACCCGGCTCCTCGGTGTCCCGTCTACACCCACCTACATACGTAGTAAGCGAGGTCATTAGAATGCGGACGAGTCCTCGGAATTGGTCTAGAGGAAAGTTGTCTTTAGCCTAAACCGTTATCGGACGAAAGGTAACCTCGACTTCTCAACCAAACTTGAAACCTGCCGCGCGTGATAGTCTCAGAGAAAGTGCAGCTATGCACGCAGTAGCGAAGCTAAGCAAACGCAATGAGACGATGCCGGACCCCATCCGACAAGAAAGAAAAGAAAACGAGAAAAAAAGAACAGAAAAGACAAGAAAAAAGGGTAGGGAAGGTAAGTATATACCTTCGACGTGGGGATAGTTTTCGGTGCGTGCAAAGCGCCATACACTGGTGCGGAGTTTGACAAACGAGGGGATTCGGGGATTTTCTGGGCAAGTTTATAGACGGCGAACAAGTGAAGCCGGCAAAGGAAACTGTCAAACCTGCTACTCGGTGACAGGAGCAAGATGCGACGGCATAGGTGCGTATCATGTCAAATAGGTTTGGTTTCACGTCCACGAGGATTCAGGTTACAGACGATGCCAACCCATCTGACTGCGGCGGCGGAACGATCTATGCCACGCAAGAATCTTTCTGTCAAAGCCAAAACAGATCTCTCTCACGTAGTAGCCCCGACTCCTGTCTTTCCTTGAAACGACTAATAAGCTACTGTCCTTTTCTTGGCCACAACCCGAGCGGCGCCGAGGATTGCTTTCCGGATTGGGAGGATTCGATATATTCTTCTAGAATGCTACTGGCTGCTAGGTATAAGTTGTGTAATTCTGGTCGTTTTAGTTCGGTCCGAGGATGCTCCCTGCGACGAGGCGACGACGGGCATTATCAACCCCTGGTGATATACATACAACAGTACATATGCAAATACGTAACCGCCAACAGCGTCTATTGTTTTTGATTCCAGCCGTTTGGGTATTTGAGGGAAAAAACGTGCTGAACCATGCCTTCAAGCATGTTTTCCTTGATTCGTACCAGGATATCTGTGATGTCCCAATCTCAAAGTACAAATATGTAGGAGGTAAGTACATCTCTATGAAGCTCATGATAAGTCGGTTAAGTGAGCTTATGAGCTTGGGCAAATGAGATATGATGTCGATTCAAGTTGTCGGCATAATCACTCATCACCGCGGGATATCTCTGTTTCTATCGACAGAAAGAGAAGAAGGGAGAGAGAGAAAAAAAGGGGGCTGACATTCTGACGACGGCAGTGAGCAAAAAAAAAAAAAAATCCTCTTTGTAGCGCCGTGGATTTACCAATGCTCAGCTTGATCACATCTTGATGGGATTCCTAAGCTTCTCATAGGCTGCTTGGACTATCTTCTAAAGTTGTCGTGATGAACGTGTCGTGGTAGATTTTCAGACTTAATTCATGATCTTCCGTTGTGACCTTGCACCAACAAGCAAACTGCTAGAATTTGACGCGTCTCGTAAAAACGTGGGATGTACTATTAAGTGGTACCTATGTACATACATCATTGTATGTAGGAGGACGCGGCAGATGTACCCTCGTATCTTCCTACTATGTAGATTCGACACGAGGTTCAACATTGAATATATATTGATTTATGTAATAACTTACCTCTTATTACAATTAACCTTAGTCATATTATTCATAACCTTCCTAGGTATAAGGCGTATTACAGTATGTAATATGTAGACACTTCTATCGTAACCCTTGCATATTAATGTCCTGGAGTCTTGATCTTGAAACTTTGTTTCTATTAAGTATGTACTAACTACTATGTATGTTAAGGGTACTATGCATGCTGTATTTTGACCTGCATGATTGGAGATTTCCAAGCGATACGGTACCTAACTTGAATGTATTCCGTATAATCGATCTTGTCAAGTCCCGCCGGTATCATCCTCGTAATTTTAGTTGACCAGTAATTCTTTCTATCCGGACAACGGTGACGCGTTCCTCGATTGGCCAATGCTCTTTCGTTGTTAGAACTTTTTTAATATCTGGAAACCTTTCACAGGGAAAGAAAAAAAGATCCATACCATAATATCAACAATCCCTTTGGATAAATGCGGTGATAAGGCGAAAGTGGCACGGCGGAAACGGTAGAGAAAGATTCAAGAATCGAAGACCTGAAGTTTGGTAGGGTATGTCGAAGATCTGGGTCCTTTAGGGGTAGTAGGAAGACCGGGCCAGTAATAGTGCACCGCTGACGATTTGGGCTATTAGAGGTCGACCTTTTTTGCCCTCTTTCAGGGACACCGGGGTGTCAATGCTGCGGAATGCTGCTCTGACTGGCTGTCACCGGCTCTCACTTCTCCTATTCTTGCCGCTCTAGAGCTCCCCGCACCGGAATCATAATCACGCTCTTTACAATGTTTGGATAGGAATGGCTACACAAGTTAACACTTTTCAGCTTCTCCTGGGATACTATGCTGACCAGTGATTTGTCTAGATAGATACCTAACTAAATTATTCACTCTTTTCACTTGATAATCTATAATTTTTTATTTCTCTCGTCCGAGTCGCAGGTGGAGATGGTAGCAGGGGGGGTGGTATCGTCGAAGCGATATCCTATTAAGGTAAGATAGGCCGGCATTGGTAAATTTGGGAATGGCCCTAACCGACCTTTTGCATGATACCCATATGATGAGCAATATGAGCGACAGAGACCATCAACTGAACAGTGAACCCCCCCAGTGTTGCGAGGTCTGTGTGTTCGACCGACGACAGGGCTGAGACAACATCTCAATACTGCATTATTTATCGGAAGAGGTCGAGAACGGTCTATAACAGTGTCGTCTTAAGCTCTTCGATTTGAATCTTTGAATCTAAGTGATAAAGGGAAAAGGAGGTAAGACATGTCTCGGTATTGTGCTTTTACCTTCACGCACGTAGCTGTTTGCCTTGTTCCAAGATTGTAAAAGCGGTGGCGACGAACCATCAGGCTTCAGCAAATCGTATTTCAATAAGCAACGCCCGTACCTTACTTTACAACTAGAAGTTACGAGATTTTCATCCCTTTCGACGGGACAACCTCCGTTTGCATGAGAGTGATAGTATCTACATGCCCTTAGTATTAGATGGTATTCGATTTATTATGTATCTGCAGGGTCAGTCTGACCGTCACACTGCATCTTTAGGCTGTCGTCGGCGAACTTTGAGCTCTGTACCTGCATGACTAGCTTCAGGTTGAGCGGGATATACATTAGGAGATACGTATTATGTGCATGATAATTCACATAGATATATGTACCTGTATATACCTACATCTTACATGTATTGCTCCTATACTATATATGTATGTACTACCTAGGTATGTATATAAGCTCTGCGGTAACACTTGTTGGATTTCTTATCCCTTGGCTGCACATGTAATTGACATTACCGTCGCCTCCAATCTATGTCGCACTTACATAAATAGATGGTGCAGCCTGCAGTGCATGTCTCACCGGCACGCGAGAGATATTATTTTAGCTGCACACAGATACGTGGATCAATATATGTAAATGGATATCTATGTGTATCGAGTACCTATATAATGTATGATATCGTACACAATATATATGTATGTACTATGTATGTACTACATAACCTCATATACATGCAAATGAACAAGGTTGTTGCAAGTCTTGGTATCTTTGAAGTATGGCTGTTCGGATGTCACCATTCCCAGCTGGGTCGCTCGTGGTTGCTCAAGAGCGATTGGGACAACCTGATGGATTTAACCTTGCGGATTCGGCCCGCTTATCAATTCTGACAATCTGTTATTCTCGTTACCGATGCGTAAATGTGCATATATATGCGTCCATACATAAGTACCCCTAGCTAGTGAGATAAATAGAGTACCTTCTATATAAAAATTGTAACTGATACAACATTGAGAGAGAGATGATGATGATGATGATGTTGTTGTTAATTGTAGCCCCAGCACATTTTAAGCGCACCTATAACAGTACTAAAGCGAAATCTCGAATTCCAAGTTATGAATTGTCTCTAACTAAATCTGGTGTCGTTTCCATCTATTATTGCTAAGTAGAGACTAATTAGTACCTAGTATCTTAGAGCAGCAGAGTAGACAATAGTAATAGTAGCAGGGATCTTCCTAAACGCAAGGGCAAAAAAAATACATGTATACATGGTACCTTAGATTATGTGTGCCGGTAAAGTTGTGCGACGCGAGATCACCAGTAGAAATCCTCCATTGGCTAACTAACTTTCGTGACATTTATTGCTATTCAGAACTCTACCAATCATTATCATGATTAGACCTACTTTATATGTACATACGTATGCGTAGGATCCAACTATAATGCGATTCTCCCTACCTCCTACATTATGTACATGTATGTGCACATGTGTGTAGTGCCTACATGTACCTACATGGTGCACTACATGGTACACTACATACACGACATACACGACATACATTTATATGTACTCCAACGCAAAATTAGTAGGGATCTTATTACCAAGGTGCGGGCTGGTGCGCAACGGAGCGCTCAAGCGTCGGAGATCAAATCTTTTCTTAGGGACTACAAAGTATGTACTATGTAACTATACGAAATACGCCGGTTCTCTTAGTACTCCGAACCAAGAAGACCGAGTTTTGAACTTGGGTTGGATTAACATTAGTTATTATTATTATTATTATTTTTATAAAGAATAGTATAGTAGTTGAAACGGTGATAACTACTATACATCTTAAGGTAAGGGTTACTTTTATCTTGTTATGACCTACCTGACTTGTAGGTACATCACCTACGATGTACCCTTTAATGATCCGCTATTCCGCTATTCCTCCTTCGTACAAACACCCAAACGTTTTCGGATCCCTCCTAAGCCGACAGGGGAAGTTATCTACTTTTGTTGGACTGAACTACATACAAAAAAGATATTCCCCTTGTCGGTCTCTACGATGGTAAGGACTTGGCAGATGGCGAACATCTAGCTTCCCCATATGGTCCACCGGGCCTCTGTCCGGGATTATCCCCCCCTTCCACCATTCAACGACCAGACTTACTAGACTTGCCAGGGCTATCAAGTCCAACGAAGCCTAGGATACGTCAGGACGACCCAAGAAAAGTAACTCAAGTCTCAAGGATCATATTTTTTTTTTCTTCTCTATGCTTGTCTTCCAACATAACACTACTACCATTCTGTATACTACACTACAAGTACTAGTAGTACTATAGTAGTACCACCACACACCACTGATCCACCCCGAGAAGATGATCCCATCGAGTGCTACGGTATCCGCTTCCCCAAGCCCCTAGCATATGTTCCTAACATGTCGTCGATTGGTTCCCAGAGTCGAGACCCCCCTCGATATGTTAGGTTGCATGTACCATTGTTCGTACCAAGTCCTCTCACCTAAATATATCCTATATCCCTCCCATCTGGTCCTCTCCGTCTATTGATACGTTTTTGGTCGTTTTTGCTTCTTCGTCCTCATGGCCCTTCTCTATATTCCGTTTCTGCTTGCTGTTAATGTGTAGTTATAGGATTCCCCTCGTCTGTTTGAAATTTCGGAGGACATGAGTATCACCTAGATTATCTACTCACAACGCGCTAAGAGCATCCGCCGTACGCCTCGGCCTTTGTCTTATCATCAATTAGAAGATATCGTGTGGTTGTTTGGTTTCTAAGTACCTATTAACAGGCGGGCTAAGTCATTGGCTGTTGGGACTCGTGGTCATAAGTTATATCGAAGAAGGACGAATTAGTCGACAGTAAAGCTCAGGATATCTCTCATTTCTATCCGGTTATGTACGACACGTCAACCGACTTACACGAAATCCACCGCGTTCGAAGTCTATCATTTTGAGTTAAAGCTGGGTTTAGAGCTTTCACGACACAGACTATACACTTTTGCGCACTTACGCGGTCGTGCGATTTCGATTTTGACTGAGCTTTTTTCAAGTGATTGTCTGTCGACTCATACGATCTCAGACATGTCGAGCAACTCGACAACCGCCTTGCGTGGCGGGTGTCCTGCGCCATTCTTCAATGAGCTCATGTTTCCTGCTGAGGGAGGGCGTAAGTCTTGCGTCAATACCATCTCGGAACTATTTCTGATCGATTTATAGACGTGGACGGCCGTATGTGCTCGGCTTTTGGAACGTTAAGTTGCTGTGTACCATGTCCTATGACGGACTGGACATACCCGGATAATTTTAATGCGGCGACCACGGCAGCGGATTGGGTCAACGTCGTTGGGATGATCTGTTGCGGTTTCTTATTATTGTCATGGCTCGTACTTCCGGTTGAGAAGACACATCGTCATTACCTCAGTATCAGTCTCACTTGTGCTATTGTTCTGATGAACGTGAGTATCTTATTGACATATGTCATGAGCGAGGTTAACTAATTTTCTATAGCTGGGCTTCGTCATCCCCTTAGCGGCTAAACCAAACCAATGTTACAATGAGATCACTCCTCACGGGATGGACACGAGCTCCGTATGCGCAGCCTCGGGAGCTTTCTTACTCGCTGGTGGCTGGGCTGGTGTTATGTGGGTTTTCTTAAGAGCTCTCTCTCTGCATCTCCAGATTTGCTGGCAATTAGTCGTCGGTCGAAACTATATGTGGTTTTCTCAAGTTCTCGGTTGGGGTATCCCAATTGTCGGTCTAGTTATTCTCCTTGTCTTCAGCGGCGTTTCGTTCCGGTTTGGAGCCACATGTCACATAAACCACGAGAACAGCTTGGCCGACTTCTGGATCCCGCTGCTTGTCTTTTCAGGCCTGACCGTCATCATACAATTTGCCACTTTCGGGTATTGCATCAAGGTCTACCTCCAGTCCCTGGTTGATAGCAGTGCCACGACTGAAGGCTCTGGGATGCCCTCATACTCGAACAGCATCCGCACTATGACTCCCCGTCAAGCATATCGACGAATACGGCGCGTCATCCAGCTCCAGTGGCGCGGTATCGTCATTGTATTGATTATCATCGCGGATGTTATTTTCTTTGCCGTTGTCTTCGTTTTCCTCGATAACACCGTGGAATCGATTAAAACTAACCCTACCAAGGCGTTGACGTGGGCAGCTTGCATGGTCGAATTCGGCGGCAACAAAGACAAGTGCCTAGACAAAGCTAAAGATTTGGTTGTCGGCCTTCCGACAGTCACAGCTGTCCTTATATTACTAGCAGTAAGTGGCTATCATAAGACGTCGGCGGGTGCTTTGGGAGCTAAACTTTGACACAGATGAATGGCATTTGGCTGCTCTTATTGCTCGGCCGTTGGTCCATGTTCACCGGATGGGTAGAATTATTCGCATCGTTCCGCGGTACCCATCCTAAAAGGAATTTGTGTCGGTTGATGCTCGAATGGATATCAAGCAGGATCCCCGATCCTATGAAATGTTGTCTCGCGACTCCGGAAAAGCAGACGAAATACTAACGCCACTTAGCACGGCAAAGTCGCCGACGTCGCGAAGCGGGCGCCAGACCCCCGATTATTTCGGACAAACCGCACGATACCAGCCGCATCAGCGGTCGTTCTCCTCGCCCAGACCGCCACAGCAGCAACTCTACTGGGACACGACACAGCAGTACCCAGAGACTTATCCCCTACCGCAAATGCCTCCGGCGAGACCTTACGAATACGAGAATATGAACCCGCTGGGAATGAACAGGATAGAAAAAGAAGAAGAAGAACCCCAATACGCAGTCCCGAGATCGCAGTACGCGCAACAGGGGACAGCCGATTTCAGTCGCAATCACGTTTTCATATAACTAAGTGAATTATCTTATTAACTCACATTACATACCCAAACTACTTAAGACCATGTATATTTTCTTTTATGTTACCATATCAAGACGGCTCAGTGCCTTAGTTAAGCAATGTTTTCAGACCTAAAGCGCGGCGTCCCGGGATTTGATGGATTTTGTGTCGAGAATCATTCTTTATCTCCAGAAGAGACGTTCGACCACAATCAAAACGGTTGGGAGGTGACACGGAGGGGATTTTTGAAGAGGAAGAGGAACTTCGTCGGAGGGAGGGAACATCATCGGAGGAAAAAGGAGGGGGCTAAAAAAAAAGAAGGTTACTATTCATAATATGGTCGCTGGGCTGGAAGGGGCGGGAAACTAACGGGCCGGCGCACGACGTTTTCGAAGTCTAGGATGAAGTGTTTCCACGAAAGATGATGGAGATGAGGGTACGATGCAATGCTGGCTTCTTACCTAGGCGCTCTACCGGTATGTATTTATGTAAATACCTTAACTGATTCATCGAGTTTGGATCAGTGGTCTGTCTGCCTACTTGCCAGATATCAGATCCGCATCTATTACATGTAATATGTAAATGGAAACCTTTAAGCTACCTAGCAACAATGTGTTTTGACTCTCGTGATGAAATTAACTCGTCTACCTCTATTGCAAGGAGTTACTTGACTGTAAAACCATACTTCCCTCAGCTGGCAACTAAGTAATAGCAACATCCATACTATCAGATACCTAGGTGTATAGGTACCAATTATAAATTGCTGGACTACTATATATACCTACTTTGATTGGTTGCCGTGCGATAAATCAACCTATAAGATGTGACTTGCTGTCGGTTACCGGTAGAGAGGATGGGTTGGCTACTAGTTGTTGTTGTTATGTTGTATTGAAGCATACATGTAATATTTTATAGTACCTTGCATCTTTCATTACCTAGGTGTACCTCTTAAAGGTACAGGTATAATTCAAGAATGCTACACATGCATGTATCATACATGTAAGTACCTACCATTTCCTATCGCATCCTATTAACCAAAAGTCAAATTTATCACTAAGGTTATCACTACGGTATATTCAGGGGCATTTGCTGATGCATAAAGGCAAGAGCAGGTTAGGACTTACACTATAGTATTATATACCCTATACGGCGTTAGAGAGTACACTTGACAGGGGTTCACATGAATAGGTGGATCTTGTCCAACGTCACTGCGACAACTCCTGACAGTGTCGCACCTACAAGAAAAAACGACTGGTCAGCAACGCTCTATTTTTTTTTTTTTTAAACTCAACTTTAGAACCAGATAAAATTTCTCTTTCATCAACACTTTTCTACCTCATTCTGTCCTATGACAATCTGCTTCGCTAGGTTCAGAGAATACGTTCTACAATGGGCTCCGTATCAACATTATTCATGGTAATTGTCGTGTCTTGTTATGAAGTACAGGTAGACATCGATTTTCTGCAGCGTTATATCTAGGAACATCCGGATCTGATCCGCGATCCCCGATTCCTCATTCCTGATTCCTCAGCTCTCAGCTCTCGGCCTTGTCGCTTTTTGGACTTTTCGGGGGGAAAAAAAAGGAAAGCTTATAAAGATATAAAAACATAAAAGATGTATCATTTCATCGTCTTTAGTCTCGTTATCCTCGGCGGATATTTCCATTATTGGTGGAAAGCAGAGGCCGCCCTCCATGAGCCATGGATTCCCGACGTCGGCGACCGACTATTCAGCGAACGACCACTGCCTCCTTTCAGGGAAGCGTCTAGCATAGCAACATATGCGCTTCCACTACGGACTCGGGGTCGAGACATCGTCGATGCAACCGGTCGTCGCTATAAGCTTGCTAGCGTCAATTGGTACGGCGCTAGCGACGAGCTCTTCATCCCCGGAGGTCTCGAAGTGCAGCATCGCTCCGTCATCGCGACTACGATCCGTCTCCTGGGCTTCAATAGCGTGCGCTTACCTTACTCTGATGAGATGGTCATACATAACCCGCACATTCTTCCCCACCTCCTCGCCGCAAACCCTGATCTCATGGGGATGCGCGCTCTCGATATATTCCAAGCCGTTGTCGAAGCATTGACCGACGCCGGTATCGCTGTAATCATCAACAATCATATTACAAGTGCGACGTGGTGTTGTGGTGCCGATCCATGTGATGCCGGCTGGGCCAACGATCACCTCGGCCCTTTGTGTAAGGTGTCGCAAACTGAGGAAGAGTGGATACAACACTGGGAGACGGTGATGGGTCGATTTGCGGGTAACCCCAGAGTCATCGGGGCTGACCTCAGGAACGAGGTGCGTGGCGTTTGGGGTACGATGTCGTGGAGCCGCTGGGCGGCAGCGGCGGAGAAGTGTGGGAATAGACTCTTGAAGATGAACAGTGACTGGCTAATCATCGTCGGCGGGACCGAGTCCGGGAATGATCTCACCAAGGTCCGCGAGCGGCCGGTGGAGCTCGATGTCAAGCATCGAGTCGTATACTCGGCGCATGTGTATGCGTGGTCTGGCTGGGGCAGTAAGGAAGGACGATACGCCAAACGCAGCTACGCATCCTTTATTCAAGCGATGAGGGCAAACTGGGCTTATCTAGTCGAGGAGGACAAGGCTCCCGTCTGGGTCGGCGAGTTTGGCGCGCCACATATGCCAGGGACCGGCGACGCAAACTACTGGCGAAATCTGCTTCGGTACCTGAAGCGAATCGATGCCGACTTCGGCTACTGGGCCATCAACCCCCGCAAGCCCAAGGACAACGCGCCGGAGTCGTACTCGCTCGTGAAGGACGACTGGATCACTCCTATCCTTGACTATCGTATGCGCGACATGACCGAACTTATCGCCGGCTCAGAAGATGGCGATGATTTCACAGCGGGAGGCAAGTATAAGGAAGACGAACTATAACATCGATTAGCGAAGACGAATGGAAACGGCATTGCTTTTTTTGGGTCGGAATTATCGGATTCGCTGTGCTGGAAATACCCTAGGAAAGGCAATTCTTAGTATCGCTACGAGGATGCATTGGTGTGGGTATAGCATGCTGCCATTTCTAATGGCCATCATCAATATGACGAGAAGATAAAGGGATAAGTCATTACGGGTTGGCCGCGTAGCGAGCGGTTATCTGGATTAGGCGGACATGTTTATTTAAGAGATTGTTTGATGCCGGAACGGACCGGACTGTCGGAATCAAATCGAACCGCAAACGGAATTGAGCCATGTGTTTTATTAGCATACCGTGGGCAAGTGGGTACTCGTATACGGCGCTTTCTCTCGCGTTTTGAACATGTTGACTTGGCTAAGCTGGATTGGTCCCTTTGAAGTATGGGGGAAAAAGAGGAGTATAGGAATGGTAACGGCGGCGATTCACCGGCAAACCTTACTCGTGGACAAAGAAATAGAGGATCGTTGCCACGCAGAGTCGTCTATAAGCGTCGGTATCTAGGTAGTCTTGACCCGTTGTTGTGTACATACAGGAGAGGTAGACAAGAGGGTAGATAGAATGCAAAGGCGGAACTCAAGGCTCATCTTGGATTTGAATATAACTACCTCCTTTATTAGTACCTAGTGAGGTATCTTAAGTGATATGGGTAGATTAGGTAGGTCGTTATTGACAATTAAGCTCAAATCCTCCTGAACTTGAGCCCTTCTGATATCACTGTGGCTAACAAACGACAACTTGGGAATTACTTCGTATAGGGGTATGTTTTCTGTCATTTTGGCCACATACACTATCAATTATCCATGGCTAGGGGTTGATGGGATGTTGTCAAGTTAGATATCTTAGCTACCTAGGAAGTACGTTCTGATTGTTTTTATTATTATTTTAACGTGTTATTGTTCTACAACGTATGCTTATAGCTAATGTCCCCCCACAATTTGCCCGGAATGAGGCTTTGGTATGTTATGGACTATGCGATATCCTCTATGTTTCACTCGATAGATTCCATCGAGGATACGGAGTATAAGAGAAGCAATAAGACAATAAGAATACTACCCTTATATGTGGTACCTAGGTAGGTATATGTCGCGTCTTGAAGGTCCCGGCTATGGCGTAATGCGTAGATGCAGTGTCAAAACCCCGGCGGAGCTTCGTCGAGACGTGACCTTCCGTTTAGGATTTGAACGCGCCTGTCTGTAAGGTAGCGTCAGGCGCAGACTGCGGTGGATCGGGGGGGGTATTATCGATGGAGCTCCCCTTATTGTAAACATTTATTTTCTATTTATGGTTTAGTTACTGGTATGAATGAAATAACTATAAGTCGAAGATTGTATAAGACCCTAAGTTGCATGTAAATTTTAATGTGTAGTTTCAATGTTCTCGGAACGTTGAAGGACGTTATAAAAGAACCTTGGTATTTCGTAACAGGTATAGTTATTCGTATTTAGTTAGAGAGGTAGGTACCTATTGTACCTGTTGTAGGTATATGGAGTATCAGGGGTATTGCACCTAGTAGGTAAAGAAAAAAAGAAAGTTCAATGCAAGCCTGGGTTCAAGGTTGTTTCACGTTTCATAATGTACATACCCGTATGATCAAAGTTTAGCTGATTAAGCACAGGGCAGGAGGGAGCGGTAAACGTGCCTGGATATGGGTACATTTGTTACTGGTCATGGGTACCCATAAGGTACCTTACCGATGTACGGTGCTAAGATAAAACTAGAAAAAAAAAAAAGGTGATTTTAAAGCTCCGCCTAAGAAAGTCCAAAAAAAAAAGCTTAGAACCAAGAACAAAACTTGTCTTCGTCTTCTGTTTCAAACGGTCCAAATTCCCAATTTCCCAATTTCACAATTTCACAAATCTCGGACTTCATTAGAAGCTTCAATTGATAAGAGGTACTTACCAACTAACCTACCTCTTACTCACCTATTATAAGCATCGGGTCGAGCATTGACTATATGTACGTCCTAGTTCATCCAATCCCGTCCAGCTTGGAATTGGCGAAATTTGGCTGGCTAGGACAAGCTGTTGAGCATGTCTAAGAGTCAAGGCGTCTCCAAAGACACCTCTTTATCCCTCAGCCAAATCAGGGATCAGACCTCGTCTTCTATCGTTGCGTCTGTGTTAGGTATCAATAAGCACATTGTCACGAGGGAAAATTGGATCAAGTCACTTGAGTGTCTCTACTTAGCCGCCGACAATGAGGAGCCCACTGGTAAACGGAGACGCGTATCCAATGGGAGCGTAGCCACCAGCTCCTCCGAATTACTGAGGAGAAGGCATCTTGACCTTGACCCCGAATATAAACGTCCTAATTCTAATCGATATGTTGCCGTCTCCTACACGTGGCAGGCTTCGGAGGAAGAGGAGCAAGATAATTCGGACGAGGTACCAAAGCGGTACCTCGTCGAGTCTCGCAGAGCCGGTGAGCCTGCACTACCTAGCCAAGTGAGACGATCGGTATGGGACCGCGTAGTCAACTACGCCGATTATGTGGTATGCGAGAACATCTGGATCGACCGTGAGTGCATCGACCAGGAAGACGAGGTCGAGAATGAAGCGGCAATCCAGAGCATGCACCTCGTTTATAGCTTAAGTCACTGGCCAATTGCCCTTCTCACGTGTAAGATCAAGACTACGGAACAGGTTGATCTACTTGTCAAACTCATGTACGACGAAATCCACGACAGGGACGGGCCAGCCTTGGTCGCTCTTCTCGATTATATCACCTCCGACGCGTGGTACACGAGGGCCTGGACATTCCAGGAAGATTATAAATCTTCCATTCGCATGCTATTACTTATCCCTCATGTTCGAAGCTTGGAAGAGCATAAACGAGCGGCGAGAGAGGATTCGGGACGGCCTATCCTAGGCGTAGTCGAAGGCGAGATATGTATCAAATCCACCGACTTTAGGAGAGAGCTTACCGAGTTTTGCCTTATTTATCGAAATCGCCCGGAGCACAGAGAGAGGTGTGACAAGATCCTCCAGCGGGCTTCGAAATACAACGTCCTCTTCAAAGAAGAGTGTCCTACGCCAAAATTCTCCGTATCGCGTTCCATGTCTCCGAGAATCTGTTCGGACATAATCTCGCGCGGCATCGAAAAGGAATCCGACCGCCTTGCTATAATTGCAAACTGTTGCGGGTACAGTGTTCGACTGGATACGAATTCCCTTAATCTCGACGGCAGTAGCCTCAGCATGTCAATCCTTGCCCTATATCTTCTAAATGGCGAGATTATAGAAAACGACCCAGAGCGATCCGTTCAAAATGCGCTTGAGAACAACGTCCATGAGTACCTCTCTAAGCAATCGCTCAACACTTTTCGACCTCCGGTCAACCATGGGCTCACCTTTATCAAGAGCTGTCGTTTCGTCGATCCATACCTGACTGCGGAGGGGATGCTGACGATAGGTCATCTCTGGAAATTGGGAAAAGTGATTCGTCGCAGCCCGATGAAGAAAGAAAAGTACAACACCGTGCCACCGATAGAGCAGTTTGCGACGGAGCTACAATACAGGAAATACGGTGGCTCGTATTTGGACCTTGCGGCCCATCTGTTGGACTGGGTGGACGAACACGACCGTCGTCCTATCCCGATCGACGACGAGAAGGCCCTTTATCGCAGGAATTGGCGTGCCAGTATGGCGAACGAGGTCATGGACGCGTTGATGGAAGGAAAGGCCCTCCGGCTGGGATGCCTCGTCCACCCTAAGTACGGATCGCACGAGAGCCCCTCCCGCGCCATCTTCGTGGGTGACAGCAACGACGACTGGAAAGACGAGACGGCGGAGAGTTACGTCTTCACTTCTTCGCGGCGACCCGACCCCGACATCCCGGGGGACTTACACAAGCACGTGTCGCTGGAGGTCAGGGTCGCGTGGCAGCGGCGGGAGGAACGCGTGTCCCCCGCGCCGCCGAAGCTTTACATCAGGCGGTGGCTCAACGGGCTCTGCTTCTACGACAAGTGCCCGCAATGGTCCGTCTTGTTCCCCTGGCCTCCCGCCCTGCTAGAGCAGGCGCCTTCTTAAACGTGACGCGGGTACACGAGGCGGCCGACGGCCTGTCGTCGTCGGGATTTTACGAAGTATGAAATATAAAGAGTGACGAGAAAATAACAAAAAATAGCATTACAACGTTGTCTACCTAGATAAAGGCTTTTTCCTACAGACTTGAGAGATACGTAACGGCACGGTACACATGCATATGCATCATCATCATCATCATCATCATCAGGGTCGGTGTTTCTAGAGGGCGTCTCCATCTTCCCATCCTTTTCTCTCTCTCCCTTTTTTTTTTCTCTTTCTAACGCAAAGATGAGAACAAGAAAAGAAAAAAAAATTTTCTGTCAGATATGGTATATGAGCAGATGAGATTCCATGTAGCTATCGAGAGGCACGTAGATATGATTCAAGAGCTGGTAGGCAGGGGGTGGTATGTACCTGGGTAGGGGTAGGGGTAGTAGGTAGGGGTAATGTAAATAACCGCGTCTGAGTTAGAAAAGAACGTCGTTTTCATGTCTCGTATCCCTATTAAATTTCGTGTGTCCTTCTAGCGAATTGAAGCCATTTCTGCCTCTCACCGTAAGGAGGTACGGGTAAGTCAGAGTTGAATTATACCCAAGTAACCTACAACATGGTATGGTAGGAGGTAGAGGTACCTACCTATTTTTACCTCTTATCACGTCTTACAGAGATGTACCTACCACCTACCTACCTAGGTACCTAGGTACGTACTTCACTAAGTCCAGGGGTAGGAGAGAGTGAACCTTAGGTATCCTTTCGTATAAGGTATATACTATACTACACTTGCTCTCACGTTTCTACCATCCTACGTCTACTGTACGTACCTTACGACTGGCTTGCTTACATAGGTACCTAAGATACTACCTACCTAGGTAAGAGGTAGGTACCCAACATCACGATCTACAGACAGAGGCATTTTCTATTTCTCATATCAAAGCCCGGGGGGTGGGAAGGAAGGGGACAGGGGGGAGAAAACGTCCAATCTGCGAAATTTTATATTGATCCTCGTCTCCGACGACATTTTTTTTTTCATTGTATTTTCTGCAACGTGGTAGAAATATAGGCTTAGGAAGTACCTAGGTAGGTAGATACCGATATAGTTCTACCTACCTAACATAGCCTGCTCAGGTATCTGGTGTTTAGAAGGGTATAAATAACCTATCTACTTACATTGAGTGTTAGGCGAGTTAAACATCCCCTGACGACCATGTTAATTGTAAGAGAAAACAACCTTCATATGTCAAGTTTTTTTTTCAGTAAAAAAAAGGAAAAAAAAAAACATCCGCGTCATATTCTCTTGATAGTTACCATCGTGGCCCCTTTTCACAACAACATACTGGTACATGAATGAAGCATTGGACCAGCCGGAAGAAGGAAAAGAACGGGCAAAAAGGAACGTCGGGCTTAAGATTGCACGATTTAGAGCACCGTTGTTTTTGGTTACACTTTTTTTGAGTAATGGCTGGTGATGGTATGATAATGTGATGGATGATGCGACAAAAACTCCTCAAAAAACGGTGTAAATGCGACGACTAATCCACCCGATTTCTGTCCGGGACATCTTTTAGAATCTTCCGAGTCCTAATTCCCTTGGGCAGTCCCAAACTCCATTGCTATCTGTCCCCCTTACAAAGGAAATAAAATGCATACACGGCACGCCAATCCAGAGAACGCCATGCTGCGGGCAATACTTAGATATGAAACGACCGTAATGTGATTGGTACCAGAGTCTGATAATTGTTTGACCAACGTAGGGCTAATGTGGTATGTTAAGTTTGGTCCATTCCGGTAATAATCTCGGAAGGCTTCGTAATTCGTCGTGGTGTCGGTTCTTCGATTGTCTCTTCCTGCGTAGCGTGCGCCGGTTTTGGTGTCTCCTCGGGGTCCCTTTCTGCAATCTCCATATCAAAGCTCGGGGAAGCCTCTGGCGGTGTCTGCATAGGCACCTTAGACGGTGATATAGCACCCGAAAGTGGCGAAACATCAGCTTCTCTTGCCGGAGTCACGACCTGAGTTATTGGTTCTGGCGTGGTGTCGGACGAGATGGCAACACTGTCGTGGCTATTAGCCCTCATCATTTCAATTCCGAGTTTCGAACTAGGGGGTGGCGGCTTGCTGCGAAATCCCCGGTCTCGGTGTGTGCCAAGCTCGTCGTCTTCGTCGTCCGCCGAATCGTTGCCTTCGAGGCGCCGCTTCTCGAGATGCTCGCGCCTTGAACGTAGTTTCTCTAGAGAACGCTGGGGAACTGGCATCCTCGGCTGCTCCATTTGAGCTGGGGCTGACTGTTGAGAAATAAGAGGTATAGGCATATTTGACGTTCCCCCAAAGCTTGCAGCGACCTCTTCACCACTGATTCCGAGACCAGACTCCCCAGCCCAGTCTCCTGTAGCCTTTCGACTGACCACTACAGGTATCTCATCAGTAGTAGCAGACTCGGAATCTCCATATAGGCTAGAACTAATGGAATCTTCCCTGCTCGAACCCCTAAAGCTACTGCTCCCTGCATGTGCAAATCCAGATGATGCCGAGGTGGGACTATCTTCCAAACGTGCAATGTTCCGTCTCACATTGATGATGGGATTTGGAATCGGGACAGACTGGATTTGTCCTGGCGTAGGTGGCTTCCATTGACAAAGATTAGAAAGGACATCAACCAATTTAGAAGAGCTGATAGGTTTCTCAATGAGTGAATCAAAGTAATGGGGGGCCTGTAGCTCCTTTAAGTAGGCAGTTATTGCGACGATCGGTGTGTGAGCGTTAACATTCTTGACCTCGCGAACCATTCGGGCAACATCTGACCCGCTTACTTCGGGTAGTTTAAATTCGGTAAAGATAATATCAAACTTGATCTCGCCAGCGGCGTACCGGACCGCGTCTGAGCCGGTTGATGCAGATATAGTGCGACACCGAAGCTTCTCCAGTAACTTTTCCATGACCATTCGCGAGACTGGGTGATCTTCACATATGAGAACATCTAGTGAACGAAACGATGGACTGTCAAGTACGATGGCCGACATTCGACGAGACGATTGACGACGTCGCTGGACTTTAAGGAGAGCATTTGCTCTATCACCCTCATTATCTGATGACGAAGGAGACATGTCAAAAACTTGGCTTCGGCGATTGCGATGATGCGCAAGAATATCGGCCGCCACAGGACTACCTTCTTGGGAACCCACAGTAAGAGATCGTGACCGCGTCGAGGATTCACTTGCCTGTCTCGGAGTTCCTATTGACTTCTGTGGAGAAAGGGGCAATGGAGGAGGTGCGCCTTTAGTCTTTATTGGCGACGCAGCAGCGGTGCTTGCTGATTTTTGAAGGCTGGGGGTAGTACGGGGGACGTCAAAAAAGCTGCCCGGCTGCAAGGAGCCGGTTCCAGATTGCTGCGAGAGACTAGAGGAATTGCTCGAGGCTTTCCTGCGACCTTCAGCTCCCTGGCCGGCGTGGAAAGACACGAGGAGGGGCGAAGATGGTTGAGATGCACGGCTAGGAGATGAATTGGAAAGGCTAGCCGTCGAAGGCGATGCGGGGCGCTGCGACACCGAGGCCTTCGCATTCGACAAGTTCCGTTGTACCGGCATAGATAGGATCGGGCTTCCTTCAAGAGTGGGAGCTGGTGATGTAGGATTGTTTCCGCCGGGACTAACGCCGGATCTACTCTGTGCTGCCATCGCCTGAGCCTTTAGTTGCTGAACGAGATCTTTGTTGGCTTTATCGAGAACCGAGAGATTCTTGAAAGAGAACGACCCAAAATCATCCGAAGCAACGGGCTCACTAAGTCGTCGATTCTTCAAATCTCGGATATGTGGAGGAATATGCAATGGCATTAGACCTCGTTTGATTTGATTGACCTGAACCTGTGAACGCACCCGTGACAGAGCGTCATGGGGACGATCAGGGTAGTCCGGTGTAGCGACGGAGGGAGGTGACATCTGGTCTTCAATCTCTTCAGTGAATGATTGTAGAGTGGCACCACGTGCATCGAAGTATTCAGTATCCTCGGGATTCTCAGGTTGAGGAATAAATTGGGCGTCATCTTGGAGTAGAGTATCCCAATTGATGCCTGTGAACCAAGGATGACTTCTAATTTCTTCTCCACCAGAAGTATATTTATCCTCACGATTAGAACCTAGCCTCTGTTGTGGCTCTATACAAAGTAATTTATTGATCAGGTCCTTTGCCTCCTGTGAAATATCGTCTGGCTCATCGGGCCACATGATTTTTCGAGCAAGGATGTTTTCGAAAACTTGATCTGCTTCATTAGCATGGAATGGAGGATAGCCATAGAGAAACTCGAACATGATACAGCCGACCGACCACCAGTCACTGGTTTCATCTTGTCTCGCGCCTTTAATAGTTTCGGGGGCAAGATAATCAGGAGTGCCGACGAACCGACGATTGGTATCTTCTGGGTCAAAAAGTGCCATCGGAGGAGGCATCATACTTGACTGAGGCGTGCTTCTGTGTATATCGCTGCTGTGGCTGTTGTGGCTATTGGTCTGGACTAGGGATGGCAGGTCAGGGGAAGCGTTGCCACCGTCACTCACATCATCGCGTGGGGATCGCACACTAGACTGACTATGCTGTGGATCACCTAAGGAGAAGGTTCCCATCATATGCGTCAATGTTTCGCTGCCACCACTATCACTGCGTTGACCAGAGATGCGACGGGGCTCTTGTTGAATCTGTGAGAGGCTGAAATATGATGGTTGTCCAGCTCCATTATCCGGAGTCATTTGGGGGGTTGCTGCAGGAGAATGACGACCACCATGGAGATCGAGCGAAGTCGAGCGAGAAGACGCCACAGATGCTGATCGAACAAAAGGACCTGTCTTGAGTAGGTCCGGTGTAGGTTCGGCAGCTCCGCTATTCAGCGCCCTTTTCTGGCGGCCAATCAATCCCATCCTTGACAGCCCAAAGTCCGTCAATTTAAGATGGCCTTTCTGATCGATGAGTAAATTATCAGGTTTTAGGTCACGATGTATAATGCCTCGATCATGTAGATGCTCCACGCCGAGAATAACTTCGCCGAGATACTTCTTCACCCAATCTTCTGGTAAACCTCCGAGAACTTTGATGAGGGAAGCACAGTCGCCTCCGTTCAGATACTCCATGACAAGGTATAGATAATCCTTGCTAGAGAACGTCCAATACAGTTTTGCGACGAATTCGCTTTCCCCTTGCCACATCATGATCGCTCTCTCGGCTTTGACATTTGTGACTTGATTTTTGGCTACCATGTCAGCCTTCTTCAAGACTTTAATAGCAAAGTACTCGCCGGTGGACTTTTTCTTTGACAAATAAACACTGCCGAAGGCACCTTTGCTAATCGGCTTGATGATCTCAAAATCTTTAATAGAAGGAGGAACGGCACGTGCCATTGGAGGGTGGCTAGTAGCATTTAGACGTGGGGACGTGGACGGCCGGTTTGGAAACTCAGATATAGCTGCAGACGATTGTCGACGGTGATGCGCGACTATAGCAGGCGAGCTGAATTCACTACTAGGAAGCATGGGAGACGCCTCTGGAGAAGCCAACCCCTCTTGCGAGTACTGGAAGTTGCGAGGTTTGTGTATCCGCAGAGGCGATGAAGGCTGGGTGCTCCTTGAAGGTGACTCTTGACGGTGAGGCGAAGACGTGCCGGTTAGAATGAGGCTTCGCCTATGATGTTGTCGTGAACTAGTAGCGCGTCGTAAGCTACCTAAATCGGACATAGGTGAGTCAGTTCGATGTGGTTGACGCGCTATAGAAATGGACCTCGCACTACTGTCGCTATCTGCTGCAGCATCGTTCTCAAACAAGGTTGATCCTCGCCGGGAATCCCGAGGCTGGCCAGAGGTGCCCAACACTTCGCGATGAGACCTCGGCGTTAGACATTCTCTGGGGCTACTTGATCTTGTGGACTCGATGACAGAGGATGGACGTTTCTTCTCGTCTGCATCATTTAAGACCATGTTCCCCAGGGTTAATGCTAGTGAAGAAGGCGTATCGAGCGGTTCATTGAGTATAGGCTCTTCTCGGACCACTGGAGTCTCTTCAACCTCTTCATCTTCATCTTCTTCGCCTTCTTCTTCCTCAGTTGAGTCACTTAGACGGCCTGCAGCGATACGGGCCGCTTTACGCAATGCATCTTCGATGCAATTCTCAACAACGACAGTTAGTTCGATTCGGATCCGCTCTGCGTATTCAATTATTCGCCTATGTCGAAATACAGCCTCGACTTTCTCCTTAGAAACTCTTTCTGTTTCGGCACATAGTAAAGCTAAACCCTGTTCTTGTTCAAGGGTATTCGAACCGGGAGACGACCATTGAAGCACCTGAGATATTCTAGATTCAGATTGTGGTGACTGGGTACGAAACTCGCCAGCAATCTGCGACGAGTCTTTGATCGCAGGAGTGCTTATTTCCAAAGCAGTATCACACAAATCTAAAAGCAGTTCGACGATACGAGCCTGGGGACGCCGTACAGCAAACGATCTGGAGCGCGTGTGACCAAATCCAGCCGATCGATCCCTTGACGAAGGGGTAGGAGAAGCTGTCCCGGGAGAGGACGTGCTTGAGGACGGCCCAATCGGTAAGCCTTTGTATTCGGCAGCAGGTAATGAATTAAGCTCCCCCGAAAGGGCACGGCTCTTGCGAGCTTCAAGGGCATCGAGCACCTTTACGATGGCATGCCGGTGCTCAGTCAAATTTTCTTGGGCTATCTGAACGTCCATCTCAGCTCTATGTTCCTGGAGACACAAATCTGTATGTTTCTCAAACCACCATGGCGGAATTTGTCGTTCACAGATACGACAGAGAACCGGTAGCGGTGGTGGATGGTTAGCGGGGTCTTCGTTCCCAGATTCGGCCAGTTGAGTCAAATAACTAGCAAGAACTTCAGCGCCTGATCCAAGAGAATCTACAAGCAGTGGTGCTAGATCGATCTTAATTTCTCGAGGTGCAATCCATGGTCGGATCATCCACATAGTCTATAAGAATTAGCTCATAAACCTTTTCTTTCCCAAAGGTGATTTCTTACATGACTCTCGCCCCCAGTGGTACGATCATACACCATAATGCCCTGAGCCTCCAATTCGACCGTGACAGAGCCGGCCTCGCCAGTATTAGACTCCTTGGGGACATCGGCAGGATATAACTTAGACAGAGGCCCTAGATAGACAGTAAATCGGATATACTGGCTACGAGAGTCATCCTTTTTCATCGAATCAATAGCCTCGGCGAATGCAGTCTTGTCTTCACTGATAATCAAATCCGAAATCAAGCTTCCCTCGACCGTTTCTGGTTGCGTTCCAATGACATCAGCCCACGATGGGCTAACCCATCGGACAGATCCATCGAGGTTTAGGTCCACAATGACGTTCAAAGTCTGTTCCGCAGCCTCACGGAGCTCCTCACGTTCTTCCCTGATGTCCGCACTCAACGTTCTCTCCATGGAGCGGCCGATGGCTTGAGCACGGAGCGAGCCAACGGCCGGAGGGGCCAATCTACTAGTATCCTCATCCATTGCTGAACAGAGACCGGAGAGGTACTCAATTGCAACGGTGGCATTGGGTAGAAAGTATATCGGGTCGAAAAGAAGCTACGGGTAGCTTAACGAAGGCGCAAACGCGTCCGGAATAGAGCAAAGTAGGCGTATGTCGTAGTTTCGGTTCTCGGTCAAAATCGACCTAATGCAAAGCCAAGTAATCTGGCAGAAAGCCAGAATCAGAAGCCCGCGAGAACCCGAGACATGACTGTGAGTGACGTGCGTAATTAATCGAGCCACTCTGGTTTAGCAGGAAGGAAAGAGAAGAAGAAAAAAACTTTCAATCCGGTTGACGGTTGAGGACGAGCCTCTCAGCTCACACGGGAGCGGCCAATACACTTGAGCACTATCGCGATCCGGTCGTGTTATTAACAAAGGGCGGTATCGACGGGGGGGCTTTTAGGAAGAGGGGGGTCGCAAAGGGGGGGTGGAAGCGACTGAAAGAGCCCGAGATTCGTCGAGAAAGGAAAAAGAAAAGAGAAAAAAAAACTAAAGTGAACGGCAGCTTGTTATAAGTATTTGAAGATTACGAAGTATAAAAAGTATGAATTGAGGAAGAAGAGATGACTCGAGACGAGGATTACCTGATGTCCTGAGGTAAGCAAGCAAAGTAAGGACTGAGAGGTGTATGTTGAAGGAGCAATGATTTTTCGAGCCAAAGTGGATATGGGATATCATTTTACAGCGCGGGTCGTTTATTTTAGACTTTCGTTTATTCCCTTTTCGGGCGGCGCGTAAAGAAAAAAGAGTCAGTGAAGGAACGTTCGAACTTGGAACTAGTACCTACGTACCTTCATTACAACATGCAAAAGTGGATTCAGGTTAGGAGGTACATTGATATATGTACATACTACATCGTGGCACTTATAGAGAACTGGAGAGTACCTAAGGTACCTAGATAGGTACCTTGTATCTTATACATGCCAAGAAAGTACTGACCTAACTGTATTACCCTACGTAAATACAATATACGTCAGATATATAGGTACCCAGATATGTAGGTACGTCAGGTTTAAAATACATGTACAGCAGATTGGAGGTATATCAAAGTCGAAAATACCGTGCGTATCTCGTTGGTAGTGCAGAGCGAGTACTGTAGAGACACAACGTCGAAAGACCCAGAGCGGGGGAACTAAGGTACCTACCTGTAGCAGGGAGATGCGTCGCCAGCCTGCGGTGCCATGTATGAGCATACATAACATTTGAACCTACATACACACACATCCCTCTTCCCCTTCCTCATCCTCTTCCCTCTACCTACTAATGCAATAGTAACCCTGAACTTAGCATTATACGGGTAATATAGCTCTAGCAAGGTAGGTATGTACATGTATGGTTTTAGCGCCTTCGACCCTGTTCCTTCTTTTCTTCCTTGCTTCTATTCCAAACTTCTTCTTCTCTCAACCTTCCAAATGTGGTCAAGTATTTTATAATAATAAACATTCAAAGTCGATGTTTAACAACTTGAACTTACAGATTTCTTATTCTTACAAGTCATAAGAATTAATACCATCTATCTTCACACACATAACGTACCCACATACAGGAGATACTATCTTCCTAACTGACGAACGGAACAGATCTCAGGTCTTCTGATATCTAAGCGTCCATCTCCATGCAGCGAACCAACTAGTCCCTTTCAGCGGCATGTTTAGCTGGTTTCCAGTTGGCGCTGTCAGCAAATGAATGGCAACGGACATGGGTCCAGTGATCCTCTTGCAGACAGCCAACCCAATCCATGAGTTCTTTTTTTTTTAAAGGGGAGGGGAGAAGAGAGGAGGGGGGGGAATAATATTTACTTTTGAACCATACGAATTCGATTCCTACAGAGAAGAAAAAATATTCTTACGTCTACGTCAATGCCGCGTCCTAAAAGGATGATGGCTCGACTTGATTATTATTATCATTTATTATGCAGTTACCTTATCTTGGGATATACAGCCGAATTAGCAAACATACATACCTTTTTTTTTCCTCTCGTACGGGAATTAAACTAGTGCTTTATGGCCCATGTGTGTATGTTTACCGAGTAACTTACAACGAGACATCGGTCGATGGACACTCGGAAATGTCTGCCACGATCATAAACTTGTCTACCCGATCTAAGATTAATTAACCAAAGACGTCAATTCGTCCTCCAGTTCGTACGAGATCTTCTTTAGTTCGGTTTTTCTATCTGTCAGGGACTTGGTGTAGCTCCGATCTTATTCTATTCCGTTCAGTTCTGTTCTCATAATAAATAAAGATTAATTTCTTATGAGGCGATTTTTGTAAGCCACAATAGTTCATGTCGTCGGAAGCCTCGAAGCTACACAAAACAACTTGGACGACTTTTAGATTCACACAGAAACAAGTTGCGTCCAAGATAATATATATATTGCCGTACCTAGTATATATCGTACCTACCTGGTATGTATCACCCTTAAAATCGGCCTGGAAGAAATACAAGAGGGGAAAAGGATGTGAGTAGGAGAGGAGTAAGTGGGACGAGAGGTTCTATCAAGCGATCTTGCGCCGCTAAAACCGTAGCCATCCACGACATCGTCACAATCCATCTACCCACTGCCCACCATCACAATATTTCTCCAACACCCCAAGTTTCCTTCGCCTCGCCCAGTCTGCAGTAGATAGTAGATACGCTTACAGTTCTAGGAACGCTTGACCAATCCGGATCGATGATGCTCTCGTATCCACCCTCTCACCTCATCCGGCTCTACCAACCAGTCGTAGTGAAGGGGTAGTTAGCCTATTCCGCGGATCAACGACAGCAATCTATAAACTGCGTGCACCTGTACTACTCGGCCATATCGCGCTTTTCATTATTATTGTTATTACAAAGATGCCAACAACTAGTTCCATTAGTCAAGTACCTCCAGATGCTACTATGGTTAGATTACGCATACCCGTCCACAAGATGGCGTCACGGACATTGATACTACATACGCAACCTCGCTTTAGGCGAATGATGTCAAACCTATCACAGTTGCCAACACACCGAGACTCCCGTGCTATCGTACATTATCGCCGTAACTTCGTACTTGTCAATTCCTTCCGACTAGCATATCAAGTTCATCGTCTCGTCTTCGCGCAAGGGGAGGGCTAATCACTCTTCTACGACGCGTTCCCGGCTAAGGACCGAAACATCCCTTCGTTCTCATCGTCTCGGCTTCCTAACGATGACCTTGCACGATATAGTCTACTATATCGGTGTAACCCATGACATATAATGCATACGATGGAGGGGGACGGTCTAGAATCTAGACTGATTGGCTGTATGCCGTCCTGTGTGTCACTCGAACTAGAGCTCTAGGAATGCACGATGTCTCCTTGCAGCAAGACAGCATGCGACGTCGTTGAGCACGCCTGCGACGCAAATAATTAACCGGGGATGTTTCCCGAACCATCAGAGAGCCCTATGAGATGGACTGTCGGTGCACTGTGCCAAGGCTGCTTTTGGGTACAAGTTCTCATCTCTTATAATGCGGCTCTCTGGTATCTCGATTCCTCACATTAAAACGTGACTCTCAAACTACCCCGATGACAGGGACGGATACCACATGTCATCTTTTACGAGATGCATAGTAAAGAGGCGACTGACTACCTACGTATTATACAGCCCACTGGGTCTTTATATTGTCGAGCCACTCTCCTTTCTCAACCCATCGCTGCTCTAGCCACTTTGCCAGTTCCTCGTCCGTACGGGGGATGTCTTCGAGAAGGAAGCGCCGCACATGAACGTGGAATCTGTATCCATGGGATTCGCTAAGATTCGAGAGCTTTAGAGTCTCCCACATATTTGGAGCCACGTGGAATTCACCTTTTCGTTGGTACGCAATAGTGAAATCATAAACTGCCTTCACGTGGGGTGCTCTTCTCAGTTGCTGTACGGTGGTTACAAACCCCTTAGTACGTGGATATAGTAAATGTAAGGGCTGCGGGCGACCATTCTGTTTGCACCAGATCCTAGACATCTCGTACTTATCTGGTGTGAATCGTGTGGCCTCGCTGAAACTGATCAGCCCTGTACCAGGGAGATAGATGTCAGCGGGATACTGTAGTAATACTTGAGAACGCATCGAAGAGATCGGGGACCCTGAGATGTGTGTGGTATGGTACGTATGGGTATGAAGAGGCACTTACACATGGGCCACCTCCTACGCACGATATCGCCAAAAACGCGATGTAGCTCACGCCGGTCTCGCATCCAATTCCTGGTTACCATAGGCATACCCATCGCCCACAGGCCCCAACCCAGAAAAGGGACCCAGCGGAGTTGGATCTTCGCAAACCATCGGCATTGTCCCAACATAGCAGAGCGCATGGCCAGGGCCTGGATCATGTAAAAGTCGGCCCACGTAACATGATTCGAGATGACAACAGCCGACTCCCCCGTCGGTAGACGGTCTCCTGAGATCGTGATGCGGGCCCCATTGCAACTCTCGAAGATGGTTTGGATCCACTTCCAGACGGAGTATGCGACGCGGGAGGATGCACGGTAGACAAAATCAGGTGCGAATACCTTCACCAGCAGAAGGAGAGACAACACCACGTCACACACCGCAAGGTGAAGGACCCATGGGAGGACTAATACGACACCCCTCAGATTGGCGGGCAATCCCTCCAACACAGCCATGAGATTTTTGCTTCAGTACGGTAAGCACCGTAAGTAGCTGAATAAAAAATAATAAATAATAAATAAGGGGGGGCGAGATGATCCAGCCCAGCTGACAGCCCCCAGTAAAAGAAAAGAAAGAGGAAAGTAAGTGAGTCAATCGTCAGCTAAGTTCCCTCAGATCGTAAATAGCACCAAGTGTAAGTTGGTCCGACCATATGTAAACCGAACCGAATTCCTTCTCGCGATCAATGACAACATCCGTCGTTTGAAGATTCGGGTTCCCGCTTAGCATCCGGGTACGAACCCGACGATCTCTTCTGTGGAACGAAGACGCGGGTCAGGGAATTAGGATAGACGAAATTTTACGTCGAAGACGTAACGAGGGGATTCCGTCACTAAACCGGCCCGTTCCGGCTTGGATCTTTTTTTTTTTTCTCTTTTTCTTTCTTTTAATTTCTTCCCTTTTCTAAATCAAATTACGTCAATAGTTGTCGGAATCAGAAACACGACTCACGACTGGATGAGATGAATATTGAAGGTTTTCAAAAGGTCCTAGTTTTTTTTTTTTTTTTTAAAGCACGGTGAAATCTATAAAGTCTAATACGCGGTGCTACATGTACTGCATACAGGTAGGTACATGGCCTACTTGTAACGTGCATGAATGCTCCAGTCTTTACATTAGTAGGCACATTAGCTACATCTATACGGCTGTACCAGCTTGTCGGCAACATTCGTACATGTACTGCTGTAGTTGGAGAGGTTGGAGAGTTGGAGAAGTTGGACGAGGGGATTGTTCAAGGGTATAAGAGGCCAATCGTACTTTCTACTCTTCTACCCGATTCATCTTTTTATACCTGCATGCAACCTCCGCCCTACATAACCTACGTACGTAATGTATAACCGGCTTTTATTTAGTAGCATTAGCACTGACATTTGCATTTAATTGCTTCTACTTTTACTTTTGTATTAATATTAGATCTTCGCCGGTTCACTATACGTTCTTTACATTGCCTTATATTTCATAGGTATTCAACCATTTGGACTTCAACTTTGTATAATGAACTATGCTTATTCTGACCATTATTTCTATATTATATGCCAGTCATCTTATACCTTCATAGACACACATACTAATTATCATGCGTCCTTTATACTTAAATTTGTTGGGGCGGAGCTTTATTACACGGTAGTCCTCCCGATTATTGGAAGTATTACTCCGTAGTGTACTAGAGGAGGTAATATTAATTTGCGCCTCCCTATCGTTCAAAGACTCGAACAAGGTAATAGCACGTGTCGATGACAGTTGATTTGGGGGCGACGACTTATACATACCTCATAGTAGAACATTGAATGTATGACGATGCTTGCCAGGTACTCAGCCTACCAAGGATCGGTAGATACTGTGCCTAGTACTTCGTACATACCTACCTAATGCTCAATTTCCGCGCGAACCATCTCGATCATCTCAAAATGAAAAAGTCCGGCTAAGTCCATACACAGTATAGTCCATATATCACCAGAAGACGACGCATCACAGAAACACTATAACTTTATTATATGTAAACCAAGTTGCAAAGTTCTATTAATGCATGTATACTCCGTATATACTCGCCAATTAAGTACTGGAGACTGGAGACTGGAGCAAATATACAAGGAAAGGGTACCTCATAAGGTATCTTAAAGGCCTAAGGCTAAAGAGAAAGCTTAAAGTTTTTAGTAAGTCCTTAGAAACCCACGGCTTAAACGGCATTTAAACCTGGCAATGCAAGTAGGCTGTGCAAATGTATGTATATCATTGATGATATACGGTAGACGGTAACCGTCATGTATCTTTATATCAGCCTTTTACGGAATCATCCGCTAACTAAACTATATTAGCGCTAAAGAATTGCTAAAGAGAGACATTTAATACCCGTTTTCTTAACCTTCCATGGCCCCCATGGGGCTTATCCGCCTATTCAAGGGATGATCAACCGAGAGCCTTGTCAACTTTCAAGGTCATCAACTAATACTTTTCTCTATTATCTATGTATTTCGTATGTACGAAGAACATTGCTTTTTTATTTCTGCCGTCGACCTTTTTAAGAAAATCTCATTTTATCATATTACATGAACCAGGAAAAATCCAGTATATTTTTCTATTTTACTGACATAAATAATTTATACTCATTTGATCGAGTCTTTCCTTACCATCGTCGATTTAAACATTATATCCGCTAAATCTCGTCTTCACGATAACACAAGGCTATATTAAAAAGGTGTAACAACCGACTCATCTCTTTTAGTACTTTAGGTATTATTCTCGTCCCGCTATCAGTCACACGTGTATATAAAGCATCTTTCATCGATTTTTGGTCATGACATCTTGTTAGATGATCTCAATCGTATTCAATTCTTGCGCTTTTACTGCTTAGCTCGTCATGGAAAATAATGACCAAAAATTAGCTGACCCAGAACTTGTAGCAAGCTACCTACCTACCTAGGTACTCATCGCCTCTGACGCATCTTCCCTTGAATTATAAACTATCGTGAAGGTCCCTTCACGAACACGTTTCAATGTCATCTTCCTCGTCACCCCCTAATCCAAACAGCGCCCAATCCGACAAGGGTCCGCTCGCCTCGTTAAACCTCAACTTTCTCAAGTCTTTAAACGAGAAGAAGACGACGCGGGATGGTAACCCGCCTAAGCGACGAGGACCAAAACCTGACAGCAGACCAGCGCTAACGCGCCGCCAAGAGTTGAATCGTCAAGCGCAAAGGTATATATATATTTCTATAACGGAGTCTACTAGCAAGTCTCAAGTCCTAAAGTAATCAAATATGCTAATCATCCACCCGGCAGAACGCATCGTGAACGTAAGGAACTGTACATAAAGGCTCTCGAAGACGAGGTGTTTCGATTGAAGGAGATCTATAGCAATGTCTCGCAAGACAAGGATAAGCTGAGCGAAGAGAACCAGCAACTCAAGACTCTGTTGCAACAGAACGGTATCTCGCTCGGCCCAAGGGTCGGCTCGGAAGATATCGGGAACGGTCTGAGTCCGGGGTATACATCAAGTGGTAGCATCTCAGGCAGTTATGGGCCTGCTAGTTCTAACACTGCGTATACGTCGCCGTTGACGACATCGATATCAAGCCCCCCTCCTACATCAGTGACGTCGCAAGGTGTCATTGGAGGTCAACAGCAGCAGCAGCATCCTGCTCAAGGCCATGTGGACTACGAGCAAGCTGGAATAGATTTCGTCTTAACGTACGAGAACCCCGATGACCCCTCGAAGGCCTACACATCACCTCCCCCGCGGTGAAGTCAAGGTTCGCCCACACACATGATTACATGGCGAAAATGTAAATTACGGGCATTAGAAATGACAGCGTAGCTAATGCGTAGCTGTGCTGATGAGCGTCTAGGCTCGAGAGACCTTGCATGGACCACATGCCGTGGTTGGTAGAGAGAGCGCACGATTCGGGAGGAGACGCGTGCGGCCACGCCCTCATGGCCTTGTGTCCACCGGAGCCTTTTTCCGAGCTGAACGACGAGATCCCGTTCGGGTATGCACATACCCACACGAACCGCAATGCCAACGCCAACCTTCAAGGCGGGGAGGACAGTCGACCAAACCAACGGACGTGGGAACTATCCAAAGGTGACCTCGCCACCCTCCTCGATCTTAGCAAGAAACTAGACTTAGACGGGGAGATTACCCCGGTTATGGCCTGGGGCATGGTTCTCGCCCACCCGAAACTGCACGACCTGAGCAGAGAGGATTTCAAGAGGTTGATGGATGATCTCAAAGGCAAAGTCCGGTGCTACGGGTATGTATTTTTCTGTACATTCCCGTCACTCATCATGTCATCCGGTGCTAATCATATTTGTCCTTTTCAGGTTCGGCGCTGTGATGGAAGAATTCGAAGTAAGGGATGCGCTCAACGCCGTATTCTCTGCAAAGCCGGAGGTTACCATGGCATATTAGCAGGTGGTTAGCAGGGTAGCAAGTCTGCGCTTTTTGTCTTAGCCATGTTTTATATTCGTGGAACTTGACCTTGTAGTACCCTATAATAGATGTGAAATCCTATGATGGAGGCGATGATGGAGACGATGGAGACGTATGGCCGTCGGGATGCATAACCTATATATGTATTATAAGCTTGGATAATGAAGCTTGCAAGTATTATAAATTATATCCCTCCTATGATTACTCTGCATGTGATATTTAAGTGTCACATATTCTGTTACTTAAGGTAGTAGATATATATATATATATATATACCTGGGTACCTTATATAACATGCGTATAAGTTTTTAAGAAGGGAATAAGAGATATATTTCTCATATGTGCATATATCTTTGTCTCTTATTACACATAGGTAAGAACGCATGGTAAGGAAAAAGGGGACTCTTTAATAACATTTAATGATAGCAGGTACGTACCCCACCTAAGATTAGATCCGATAGTTTGTGACTGCCCCCACACCCCACCAAAAAAAACCGATATGATTTTAGCAGTAAAATGTTAAAATATTAAAAATATTCACTTTCGATCAAAATTCCGACAAATCTTCAACTTTACATCAAAGTGTGCACATCAAAGGGATTTCGATAACCAAGCGACACTATCCTTTCTTAAATAATAAAATATCGCATTTTTCAGTCCTCTGATTATTTATAACAAAATAAACAGACATACACAATATGGCGCCCACCTCTTTGGCCGATCTCATCTCGGCCTTGCCTGATGGCGATGGTTGGGGCCCTCCTCCCGTAACCGACACCACCCTGAATGGTGTCCCTTATGCCCCTTTCTCCAAAGGTGACAAGCTTGGACGCATGGCAGATTGGACGGCAGATAGCAAAGACTCCAGAGATGGTCGCGGTGGCAGACAGCAGTATAACCGCAACTTCAGAGGTATGGAGAACATGGTTGCCTTTCGCCTCGGCTACGAGGGTCATCAGAATATCATCGCTAACTATCGCAACCACACAGACCAGCAGATTTATGGTGCCGGTAGTGCCGCACTTTTTGCTGCGCCTCAAGCCGAAGACGAAAATACCTTCTCCGTTGTTAGCAGAGAGACTACGAAGACGCGATACGGGCGCGGCGCCGTCTTTACGCGCGGCCGTGGACAACGAGGTTCCCGGCAAGACACGAGAGGCGGCCGCACCCAGCCGCAACGTCCTGGACGTGGTGGTCAACAAGGATATGGATACGATAGCCGCGGTGGACGTTCCAATGCGCTTCGCGGCCGCCGCTTCGGATGGAAGGACTATGATAAGCCGACCCGTAGTCGTGATGCTTCCATTAACATCAAGCCGGATTGGCAGTTGCTGGAAGAAATTGATTTTAACAGACTGGCCAAATTGAACCTCGACGCCGACGAGGGAGAAGACATGGACAGTTACGGCTTCCTCTACTATTACGATCGATCCTTCGACAAGCAGCCTGTCAAGACTGCCGAGAGACGATTGATACCTCTAGATCGTGCTGCTTACAACGTTACTACTTCATCGGACCCTGTCATTCAGGAATTGGCTGAAAAGGATGAAGCTACTATATTTGCCACCGATAGCATCCTCTCCATGCTCATGTGTTCCACCCGCTCGATTTACCCCTGGGATATTGTCATCGCCAAACATGGCAACAAGGTCTTCCTTGATAAGCGTGATAACGCCGCGCTCGATATGGTAACCGTGAATGAGAACGCCGCCGATGCTCCGTTGGAGTCTTCCGACGGCAACAAGGATGGCATCAACCAACCCGGCGCCCTAGCGGAGGAGGCCACTTACATCAATCATAACTTTGCTAACCAAGTTGTCCTGGAGAACGAGTCCCACAAGGTTGAGATGACGCACGACAACCCATTCTATAACGCCTCCGAGGAGACCGAGCCCCCGGCGAGCAAGGCTTATAAATACCGCCGATTCGACCTGTCGACTAGCGAAGAGGACCCGATGTATCTTGTCGTCCGAACTGAGCTAGATGCTGTTCAGAAGAACGCCATAAGTGGCGAAGATCAGTTTGTAACCGTCAAGGCCCTAAATGAGTTCGACAATAAAGCCCAAGGTAGTGGCGGTGCCTTGGACTGGCGAACTAAGCTAGTCAGCCAGCGTGGTGCGGTCGTGGCGACAGAAATGAAAAACAACAGCGTGAAGCTTGCACGATGGACGGTGCAGAGCATTTTGTCCAAAGCGGATGTCATGAAGCTTGGGTTCGTTCTGCCTCTCATTAAATCCATACTTAGGGACGTTCCTTGCTAACATTACGAACTAGATTCGTTTCTCGTGCGAACCCTAAGTCCAATGACAAGCACATCATCTTGGGTGTCATAGGCTGGAAGCCCAAGGACTTTGCCAACCAGATGAACTTGTCGCTCTCCAACGGTTGGGGTATCGTGCGCACGATCGCCGACATGTGTCTCAAGCGAGAAGACG
The DNA here is from genome assembly GCA_902806505.1 of Hypoxylon lienhwacheense. Lineage (NCBI taxonomy): Eukaryota > Fungi > Ascomycota > Sordariomycetes > Xylariales > Hypoxylaceae > Hypoxylon > Hypoxylon lienhwacheense. Next base: position 1,886,318 of record CADCWW010000003.1, on the reverse strand, counting down.
GCAAGTTTGTGCTGGTCAAAGATCCTAATAAGTCGATACTTCGACTATATGAGGTCCCAGCCGGCAGTTTCGATGACGAAGTGGAAGACGAGATAGTCGGAGAACCCATTCCCGAGGAAGAGTAAGACGTTTTAGCAGCTTAGGCGAAGAGTGCTCTGGGAAGGATGGGCTAGAACGATACAAAATCGACACGAAAAGGATTCTCAGAGATGATAGGAGGTAGCTATGCAAGACTTGATTCTGAATATATCATATGGTTCTTTAACCTCTTATTCCTGCTCTACTTGCTTACACAATGCACACGTATTTCATATACGACCTCAGGTAAGAGGAATGTATTACATGTAGGATGTAGGATGCACTATATTACATTATACTACTGTAGTAGTAAGCACCATATGTACCTAAAGGGATCGCTATATTTAGTACTCCACCTAAAACTAAAACCCCCCCACCACTTTACCAATGCCCCGCCATTAGAATGTATACCTAATATTATCATATTATAATATATAATATTGTGACGTCCATTTCGTCTTGTATTACAAAGTTCTGTTTTACATCTTAATATTCTCTCACCAAGCTAAGCTACCGAGTCACTTCAAATCCCTCTCAACCTGTTGGAACATTGGAGATAGGTATACTTGCTTTTCTTCACTTACACGAACAAGGGAAAAAAGGAAAAGGAAAAGAAACAGAGAAGATGGCACCAAAGGCAATAATAGCACCCTCGATCCTGTCAGCGGACTTTGCACAGCTAGGCGCCGACTGCGTCAGAACGATGGATCAGGGCGCCGACTGGCTTCACGTGGATATCATGTATGTACGCACGTATAGGGCTAGTAGAAACGAAGCTCGGAGAACCGGATTTGCTTCGGTGCGCTAACGAAAGGGATCCGGCTTTTTTAAAAATCATCAGGGACGGTCATTTTGTGCCTAACATCACTTTCGGCGCCCCGGTCGTGGCTAAGATCCGGAAACACGTCGACAAGCCAACCGGGAATTACGGCCGCGGGACATTTGATTGTCATATGATGATTGCGGAGGTAAGACTATTTTACTACTTCTCGCCCTAACTCTACCTTTCTTTCTTCCTAGAACAGTCGTTCTCCTATACCGAGACGACGACAGGAGCTATACTAGAATAAGAGACTAACCGCCGGGGTACTATAGCCTAAGAAATGGGTGAAAGAATTTCAGAAGGCAGGCTGCGACCTGTACTGCTTCCACTACGAGGCTGCTTTCTCGAGCGCGGCCGAGAGTCCCGAAGCCAAGACGGAGGCGCGGACGAGCCCTAAGGAGCTGCTGCGCTATATCCACGACTGCGGCCTACTAGCGGGCATCGCACTCAAGCCCGCCACCGGCGTCGAGGTCCTGACCGAGCTTATCGAGAGCCCGGATCCGAAGGAGCGTCCGGATGTACGTCCTCCCCTCCCCCCAACCAAAACCTCTCCTCTCCGCCATGCATTCTTCGGTGCGGCCGCTGCTAGACCAGGCACGCTAACTGGCAAACGTGCGTAGATGGTCCTGATCATGACGGTGGAGCCCGGCTTCGGTGGGCAGAAGTTCATGGCGTCGGAGCTGCCCAAGGTGCAGGCGCTGCGGGCCAAGTACCCCGACCTGAATATCGAGGTCGACGGCGGCCTCGGCCCCGGGACCATCGACCAGGCCGCCGACGCGGGCGCCAACGTCATCGTCGCCGGTAGCGCCGTGTTCGGCGCCAAGGACCCCGCCGAGGTCATCTCGCTGCTGCGGACGTCCGTCGACCAGCGGTCTGGGAGGAAGCTGTGAGTCGGGCAGGTCCGGTACGTAGATGGTAGAATACCACATCTACGCAGCGTGTGATATCGAGATATATTGGATTGATATTTACGAACTGCGAGCTAGGAAAGTCATTTACGGCATTTAGCAAACAAAGCATTATTTAGGGGAGAATAAAAGTTAGTTCCTTCGAGTTAAATTTCGGCTCTACGTGTCAGTCCACACATGGCCTTATAAGCGTCATTTGAAAGTGTGCTACGAGGTATCACTTGGTAAAAAGCCTACAAAGAGTTCTCTATATCATGAAGACCCTTCAGCTGCGTAAAATTAAATACATGTACATGTCAGGGGTAAGTAGAATTAATTATATGACCTCGTACCCGAGGGGACCCAACAAAAGAACTACGTACGCCTTCTCCGAGACCAACTCGTCCAGAGCCTCGATGAACCCGCTGACCTCTTCCACTGCGCGGAGTCCTCGTTGGCGAATTACTATTGATCCAAGACACTCGCTCTCCACATGCGCATGCGCATGCGTACCTCTAGAGCGAACGAGGAAGCACATATACGTAGAAAAAGGCAGACGGCCAAGAGAGAACATATATATATATATATGTATATATATAAGGAACTCACTCGTATTATAATGCACCGAGCTAACCCTCACGATGCCGCCGTCCGTGGCGGGGGACAGCCCGAGGACGTTGCGGACGAGGGTATCGGAGTAGTAGAAGGCGCCGTGGCGGACCCCAAACCGGCTCCCCGCCGCGGAGCTCTCGAGCGCGGAGGTACCGGACGATGCTCAGCACGGCTTGGACGAGCTCGTAGGCGCCGCTGCCTGTTTTTTTTTTTTTTTTGGCTTTGGTTTTGTTAATTTCACGGGAGCGTGTGCGTTGGCGAAAAAGAAAATAAATCCTCGACAGGGACGTGAGGTGACGCCGGCACAGGTCAGGAGCGTAGGTAGGTTATATTAGGTCAAGAGGGGGGAGGGGGAGCGAAAACTACCGAGAGTAAGCCTATCCGCGAGCTCGCGGTCGGGGTGGAAGAAGGGGCCGAGGGAGCGCAATGGAGGGGGGGACGGCCCCTTTGCGCCCGCGGCTAGCCCCCCCACCACTTGACCGCGAGGTCCTTCCCACGGCGCTGCGTTGCTCTCGTGGTCGAGCGCGGAGACGACGAGATCGTCGCCTCCGCGCTCGAAAGCGAGGGCCCAGGATAGGTTACGCAGGAGCTGCGTGGCGGAGGGACCGAAGGCTGTTTTGTTGTTCGCGCGCGCGTGTTTTTTTTTTTTTTTTTTAGTTAGGTAGTTAGTTAGATAGATGGTAAGGACTCGATGAATGACGATGAAGTGTAGGTTCGTGCAGCGAGGGATGTAGGTTCCTAAGAAACTCTCTCCCTTACCTAGGTATCTCGTCCGCCTCGGCGTTTAGGAACGTGGCGCCGGCGCGCACGCCCTCGGCGTACCGCTGGCTCGACATCTGGCTGGTGCGGTAGCCGCCGCCGGACTGGGCGTTGCTCTTGGTCAGGTAGTCGCCGATGCTGCGCTTCCGTTGGAGTGAGAGAAAGAGAAAGAGAGAGGGGGGGGCTTTGAAGGTCTCGTGGTCGAGGTATACTTACTCTTCGATCACGGTGTCTAGTGTTTGGCTACCCCCCGGCGTTGTCGAAGAAGATCTGGTCGCCCTTCGGGGCCGGGAACCTCGACCTAACGGATTCGACGTTGAAGTTGGCCATTGCTGTCTTCTCCTTTCGAATTAGGTAGTCTAGCTATCAGCTTCTTTGAGGGTGGCTTGTGTTTGCTTCTAGGGGGGAGGTTCGCCTTCGCCACGCTCTTCAGGCTCGTATATCCGGCTATTTTTATATCTTTGATGTCGGGTGGCCTTTTCTCCTCCCGGACGAATCGTAACTTCTAAGTATGTAGGTATACTTTTAAGAATCTATAAGCAGTGACATTGATGCGGGGGCATACTACTGAACGTTGATTCTACAATAGTATAACTACCTCTTAAGGTATTATATCGAACAATATGGCAATACAACATTTCCATATCGCATAGCATTACATACCTCATGCTTGTCCATTAGTTTCTGATGAACTGTTTCATCCAAGTCATACTTATTATATCGAAAGACACCGGATATGGCATATGCAGCATGAACTTCTACCTACCATGCGCGGCAAGCGAAGCGGCAAGAACATGCACTTTAAGTACGGCAGATGTCCGAAGACGCAATGGGTTTGAGATTATGAGATTTTACAGATACATACCTGAATTAAGTATAACCACTTAGATGACTAGTACAACCCAATGGAAGAGTCTATAGTGCTGCATAAGAGAAAAGGGGGTGTCATGAATAGAAGTTAGGTTGGGTACCTAATAACTGACTAGGTATATATCGTTTCTGTTCCCAACTATCGGTATACGTCATGTCAAAATTTCTAAGAAATCTGCCAGACTGATGAACGACAAGCGCATAATTACAATAGTTATTAGTAGAGGAAGAAGGTAGCTGCTGTACTTGGATCTATGATTCTAGCTCTGAAAGCTTCGAATCCATCATAACTATAGAAACAAGGGCAACATGGGCTTGCACATAAACTGCGTAAGAGACTAGTCCAAAGGATTGAAAAAGAAAAACGAATCATGGAAGACATATCAACATAGGGGAAGTTAAGGTAACCTATGATCGTCGATCCCACAGTTGTTAAGACCGGCAATCAGGTCACTCCACGCAGTATTTCACGGAGAGAAGCGCGGCTATCTTCGCACCTAGATTGTCCCTAGAGGCTAGAGCTTGCATTAGGTTGTTCGATATAATTGGTGAATGACATGTGGAGGGTAGTAGGTCTTAGAACGGCCGCCATCGTACTATGTAAGTCTGGCACGAACATACCTTTCTGCGGGAGTTTATAAATTATACTATGTGTGATTATTGATGATACCAAGCAAACTTATTACTCCGACTAGAGAGATTGCCGGACTTGATCATGGCTTAACTGCCAATGAAGTGATGGTATAGGGGGATCTGAAAAGGGGGGAGGGTGTCGAGTGTGTATGCGTATGAAGCAGTGCATGATCTATAATTCTATATATACGCACTTATAGTATAACTACGGACGTATGCGCTCACATATGACGAAACGAGAAAAGGGAGATTGTAATGAGGATGCATAGGCGCCAGAACCATGATGTAGGGAAGGGTGGATCACTAATATTCGTCAACCCTTTTGAAAAGCTGAAAGAGAAGAATAGATGTATTTGGGAAGAGTGCATCAGCCATGGCGGCAAGGAGATACTTGTATAAGATGTGTATGTACTAAAGGAGGTACAAGAAGAAGAAGAAGAAGAAGAATGTAAGAAGAGGGGCACTAGATTAAAGTGTATGCATACCTCTTCAAGGATGACTAACTACGTAACTTAAGTTGATGCAGATGCATGTTAGGTAGTGGGTCTGGCGGTGAAGATCGCACCAAAACTTCTACTTCTACTACAGTATCTAAAGAGCGTAGATCCTACCAGTGTTAGTTTTAAGTACATAATATTTTATATTTTTGGCACTTTCCTTTTTTTTTCTGCCGCTGCAGTTCTGCATTAGAAAAGAAAAAGAAAAAAAAAAGTAGAAAGGACGACTGATTATCGTTCGAGTAAAAAGTCGTTTGGTTTTTTTTCTGTTTGCTCCTTTATTTATTCATTTATTTCTTCATTTACTCATTTATTCCTGTTCTCGTTCCTCGTACTCGTTCGAGACTCGCCCACAATTCTTTTTCCTCCAACTTCTTAAAAACTTCTCTTAACTTGCCCAAAATTCCAATTGGCGCAATCCTTCCATGATACACACAGTAAACTCCCTTCTTCAAAATCAAATCCTTAGCCCAAGATGAAGCGCAAAGCACAGTCACAAGCCGTTGATCGCAACTCTTCTAAGAAAAAGAAGTCCAAGACTTGTAAGTATTTTGCTACATTTCTATCGTATGATCACTTTTGCAGCAAGAGAGCTAACTACTCCTCCTAGCACTAAGCGATGTCGATGCTAAGAAGAGATTTAGAAAAGGTCTCTTCGATAACCAAGTCTTGGATGAATATACCCGTGGATATGCTGAATCCGCGCCGTATAAGCACAGTGTCATCCATGAATTGATCGACGATACCTTATTACGATCTGTCCGCGAAGAGATCAAGGACAATGTTTCCTTTACTCCCAAGGAGACCGATATCTACAAGATTCATCAGTCTGGTGACCTGGCCAACCTCGATGGCCTAGATGATGATTCCCTCGCAAAGCTGCCGTCTTTGCTTGCTCTTAGAGATGCCATGTATTCCCAGTCCTTCCGAGACTACGTTGCGCATATCACCGGATGTGGTCCCCTGAGCGGTAGAAAAACAGACATGGCTATTAACGTCTATACCCCGGGCTGCTATCTCCTGTGTCATGACGACGTTATTGGTAGTCGCAAAGTCAGCTATATCCTCTACTTGACCGATCCTGATATCCCCTGGAAGCCTGAATGGGGCGGCGCGCTGCGACTTTTCCCTGTACAGACGATCAAGGGTAAAGACGGCCAAGTTGCGAGAACGCCTAAGCCTGATGTCTCTAAAATAATCCCCCCCGCTTGGAACCAGCTAAGCTTTTTCGCTGTTCAACCTGGCGAAAGCTTTCACGATGTCGAAGAGGTTTACCGGGCAGAAACTAAAGAGCAACTTGAGAAAGAGGGTGGCAGAGTTCGCATGGCCATTAGTGGCTGGTTCCACATCCCTCAAATTGGGGAGGATGGCTACGTCGAAGGCGCCGAAGAGAAGCTAGCAAAAAATAGCGGCTTGATGCAATTGCAAGGAAATCCGGACCAGTATGACATGCCTCTTCCGAAGCCGGTTGCCGTTCCCGAGGAGCAGTTGAAAAGTACACAAAATAGTGAAGAATTATTTGATGAAGACGACCTAAATTTCCTGCTCAAATACATGGCCCCGACATACCTGACCCCCGATACCCTCGAGCAAGTTGTAGCAGAGTTCGATGAATACTCTAGCATCACGTTATCTAATATCCTAGGACATAAGTTTGCAAAGAGGCTACGAGATTACGTCACCGCCCAAGAGAGTACCCCATTGCCAGAGGATAGCGCAGAGATCGAGAAGAGTGAGTGGCGAGTTGCAAAGCCGCCTCATAAGCACCGGTACCTATATCTTCAACCAGGAAACACTGCCGCCTCCAAGACAGAATCTACTTCGAAGAAGAGGAAGGAGGACATTTCTCCCATAAGAGAGCTGCTCGAGGTCTTCCTCCCTAGTAGGCAGTTCCGCGTCTGGCTGCAGATCGCCACTGCATGCACAATTGACAGCTACGACCTTGTCGCTAGACGCTTCAGACGCGGAAATGATTATACTCTCGCCACGGGACACGGAGGCGATCCGCGCCTCGAGCTGAGCTTGGGTATCACACCAACGAGCGGATGGGGGGACGATGACGATATTGTAAAAGCCGCGGCTAAAGAGGAGGAACAGAACGGCAAGGGGAAGGGAAAGGCCAAGGCTAAGGCGGATACTTCTAAAAAGAACAAGAACGGGAAAGAACAAGACGAGGAGAATAAAGACCAGCAAACAGAAGACTTCGGCGGCCACGAGGTATACATGGCAGGTGACGACGACGCTGCCGATGAGGATGCCGCCGTATACAAATCAGGCGACGACGATGATAACATCCTTTTCTTCCAGGCAGCCTCCTGGAACAAGATGTCTCTGGTGTTGCGCGACAGCGGCTCGCTCCGGTTCGTCAAGTACATCAGTCATAACGCTCCCGGGGACAGGTGGGACATTAGCGGGACCTTCGATGTTCAGATTTCAGAGAGGCAGGACAGCAATAGTGACGACAGCGACGAGAATAACGGGGATGAAGACGATGATACGGAAGAGGTGTGGAACGGATTCCCTTCGTCGTCCGACAGCGATTCCGATTAAACATCAGGCATCCCTCTCCATATCTCTAAACTCCCTTACAACAGCAAAACCTGCGATTATGATATCCAGCCATCTAGAGGGTACTAGGTTAATTAAGTTTTTAGTCTCAGATAATAATTATTGAAGGGGGTTACTTGTATATGGCTCAGTGCCTTAGTTGGGATAATATTCGCAGGTGCTTTGGACAGATGATAATGAGAACAACGATGATGATTTCATGCCCAGACCCTGAAACTATGAGATCTAACATGTGATAGTGCTATGCTATGCTATGCAACGCAATGCAATGCTGTTTACCTGCGTCCTTATACCAGGTAACGACTGTTTCAACGGTTCTCCAGCCGTCATCTGAGCAAACCCAATGTAATAACTCCCCTAAAAAAAGGGGGGGATACGTATATATATTTCGTGCTGTGCCATTCCAATTCATATACACGTCAAATCATTCTGTATACCCTACCATCCAATCCTCCAGCCTGTCAAAAGAGGTAAAAATCAGTAAAGCGAAGACTCCTTTCCCCCCCTGCCTCGTCGCCTCCTCCTCCTCCTCCTCCTTCTCTATACGCCGTCCCATGCGAAACCAGGAAGAAGGTCTTTCCCACGAACTACATACCTGGGAGGGGGTAGATTTATCCCTCCCCCTCCTCCTCTTCGTCGCTCCATCCGTCTAGGTATCCACCCATGCGTCCATGTAGGTACATACGCCTAAGCTGCTTTATATACGGTATATTTTCCCCCTCCAATCAAACCTACTCCTGGCAGGAACAAAAAGTCGAGGTTGGGAAAAAAAAAAAAAAAAAGGCAATAAAAATAATATAGAATAAATGATAAAGCAAGGAAAGAAAGGAAAGAAAAATCCAAGCTCCGCTTCGCTTATTCGATATCCTTAAGCTCGTCCGTCGTCCGGGTGCTGACGAAGGCGTGTCGTAGGAAATGAAGCCATATCTTGGTGTTCTTCCTTTTCTTGTGGCCGCCCTTGCCCTTCTTGTTCTTCTTTTTCTTCTTCTTCTTCTTCTTCTCCGCCTCGAGATCGTCGTCTGGTTCTTCTTCGTCTGCGTCGGGCTGCTCGTCGTCATCGGACGACGCGTCCTCCTCCCCCGATTCGTCGTCGTCGACGGCCTCGTCCGTCGAACACGGATGGGTTTCTTCTTCGCCTTCGACCATATCCGCGGCGGTCTGTTCCGCGGACTCGGCGGAGGACGTCTGGCCTATCTTATGGGCGAGGCGCAGGAAGTTCTTGACCGTCAGGTCCTTCATCTTGTATATGTCGTCGTCGAAGGTGGTGTATTCGACTTCGTACCCGAACTCCCTCGGCTTGGGCTTGTCGTGCTTCGGCTTCTTGTCCTTGTGCTTCCCCGCGTTCCAACGCGCAGACGACACGTCGTCGTTCTTTTCCACAGCCTCTGCGACGACGTCGTTGTTGATGTAGGTTAGGTTGGCGTAGAACTGGGTGAATCCTGTGAGCGTCAAGGGTTGGGGGAAGTATGCTGGGCCTGGTGGGGTTCCTTTCGATGGCGCGTCGGGTATCTGCACTTGAGGGCCCTTCGGCTTTTTCCCTTTCTTCTTTTTCTTCTTCTCGGCGTCCACGCCAGACTCGTCGCGTAGTTCTAATTTACGCGGCTCTGATACGAGTGGAAAGCTCTTATCATCCCGGGCGCGTACCGTATCTACCCATGTTGGAGTGTCTTCCAGTCCTGTAATATTGTACTCGAAAACCCGAAGACTTGGGAAGTAGTTTGGTACGATGCTGGGGCTGATGAGCGTTAATTGATACCGCTCAGCCCACGGGCCGCCTAACTTGCTCTTCCCACCCTTTTTCTTACTTTTATCCTTCTTATGCTTCCCCTTTCCAGATTCCTTCATGTCTTTGCCTTGTACAGGGTCCGGCAATTTAGCCCAATCCTCGCGTAGTTCCATAAGGTAATCTTTGCTTGATTCGGCCGAGAACTCCTCTTCCATAGACTCGCGAACGTCTACTCGCTGATCAGGTGCGGCCTCCATAAATGATAGGTCGATGTCTTTAGTATCTTGAAGGAGAAAATGATCAATGTTCATATGGCCGTATAAGGAACCAACGACGACGTCGCGATATTGCTGCAGCCAGAGAGTATACTTCTGCCAGCAGGTTTCATCCCACAATTGTTTGCCAGATGTCCTAGCCGGAGGAACGTGTCCCATTAAGATGGCTTTCATGCCACGCTGTCGCATGAATTGCAACTGTACTCGCAGCCATTCAAAGTGCTTAAAGCCAGGTTCGGTTGGGTGTGCACAGTCATCAACTCCCGCATTCCGATCGAAGAAATACAGAGTGTTTAAACTGATGACGGCGAGCTTGTTTGGGATGACCTCAACATAAAACCACCCACCATAGTCAAAAGAGTGCCGCTGGGCCTCGGGGATAAAATCGTTCCATATGTCGGTGTAAGCCTTCAGAACGTTGTTTGGACCTGGCATTAATATATTATGCGGATATATGTCATTGTTGCCGAAGGTCGGGACGACAGGAAGTACAAGCCCCTCGTCGTCGGAAAATGCGTTGACAAAGGTATCCGCAATTATGCGGTTCATAGCTACGATATCTTTATTATGCCGTGGCGTCTCCTCATCGCTATCATGGCGGGCCGAATCACCAGTCCAAACGACGAAGTCAATCGAATCTTTCAGATTAGCGGCAATCCAATCGAGAGTCGCATTAACCAGCGCCAGCGGGGAATCGCAATCAGACGTTTCTGCGCCATATGTACCAGCCGGACCGTGGCCTCGGTGACATGCGATGTTCTCCTCCGTAGATGTGTGAGTTTTATAATACTCATCAGGATGTAAGTCTAGGCAAGATACGGGATATTAGTGTCTTAAAATAAGATAATAGGGGAAATGGTGGTGTGGCGGGCGTTGTGACCGTACCTGTAATATGGAGAAATCTGCCGTGTAGCTTGCGCTGCGAAGTAGACTGGCTATCGTCGTAGCCTGTCTGCAAGACGTATTGTGCTCCGGTAGTTGGTGCCCCTATGACGACAGTCGCCAGTAAGCTGGGGACCGCCCACAGCCAGGCTGCCTTCATGAGAGTCATGGTTGACCAATTTTAAGAGGCGAAAAGAGATGGCGGGTTGATGAAGGTGCAATTTGCACAGGTAGGCGACAGACATCAGCTTATAGGTAATAAAAAGAGACACGTCTATGTAATTATCATCATCTTTCGATTTAAGAATTCCGTCATTGGTGATCGTATTTTCGAGAAGAGTACCAAATGATCGTCAAGGAACAGAAAGCAGGGCTAGTTGGCTGCTCAGGGGATCCAATGAAATTTGTTGGATAAAGCCAAAAAATGGTCTTAGCCAAGGGCTCGATGCCAAGTGGATAATCCGTTGACTGCAGAGAAGCCTAAAATACTACGTCCTGAGTCCTGAACTCTTGTTTGAAGTTTGAGGTCTGATATTTACCAAACAAGGACTCGTTAAAATTTCAGTAAAAGGGATCCAAATAGCCATTTAGTCTATAGTCGTCTCAGGAGTCGGCCCATAGGCTTCTTAAATCATTTGTCTCGTGTTCCGCTTATTGCCGTGCACGAGGCTGAAAGCTGACGATAGGCAACGAATCACAGCGCTAGATCCCGCACGTGTAGGAGGTGAATCGCGGAGAGACGAGCTCAAGCAACTAAGACATCGTGGAACACCCTTGAGTGCTACAATGAGGGCACACGACAATGAAATAGTCCCACACTTTCCCAGAAGCACATCCACTCGATGACTGAGATACCAGTATCCCATAGACTTCTCAGGTCATTCGTGATGGAGTCAAGCTGCAAAGCCCATTCTGGATCGTCAGGTGGAGGTGTCAGAGTATGCTGTTGTGAACGAATCCGACGACTGCTATGCAGATCTACCGTACTCACGTCGTCTGCATGTAACCAAGGGCTTGGTCCAGATGGCTCAAGTGGCCATCAAGGTGCTACTATGAGAATTATTCGTTCCTAGTCGACGGCGCAGAAATTCAGGAATTCTATCAACTTCTTGATCGTTCCTCAAATCATATGACGTCAGGTCGAAAGACTGCCATGAGTTCCGAGGATTCCGTAGCATAATATATAATAGTACAGATGTTTGATTTTTCTTTTTCTTTTCATCCTTTTTAGTAATTGTCAGGATGTAAGCGAATGGTGCGTTTATGAGAATTTGAATTGATAGGTTGAAGCAAGATGTTGTAAGAACTTCCAAGTCTTTATTATAAAATATACTAATAAAGTACTGTAGGTACTTTATACAAGTACAAAAATAGGGAGGGTACGCTCTTAAAGTGGGGGCATCGATATTAGATTCGCATAGCACACTTCCATAGTGTCTTATCTAAATGTACATAAATCCAACACATACGGAGAAAGTTCCGTATTGACCAATGATGAATCGCAAGGGTCTTCTACTTGCATTCAAAACTCTACATAATGTGGATACCGGTACGTATATGCCTTATGCAGATTAAGTGTGTGTGTGACCTTAGAACTTTAGTCTCATTTGATATGCGTGGGATGAAATTTTCACCCTTTTTTTTTTCTCCCTCTTACAACTTTACATTCATTAGCACATCCGATTCAATCAATCCTTCGTGATCGCTCACAGACGGTCCCTCCCACCGTCTTCAAGGCCGAGTCAAGTGCAAGATCATGACATGCCGTTCGTTTGAGGGAATCCAATATTTTACGAAACATTGGGTTCCTATGGTATATATCGGCGACATTGCAGTTTGCTACTGTATCATTTTCTTCGTTTACACGAGACCTGAACCTATGTCACCGGGTATGCTGTTTCCTGCAATATTTCGTCCAAATATACTCCTTCAACTAGTCTAGTCATGACCGAATCAAGGAAGTTTGATGCAAGTATTCCGTTGCCTAATTTTGCCCGCCATTAAAACGGAAGCCCTTATGTATGGTAGGAGGGTATGTATATTCATCAGACCACTTCTTTGAAAGGCTCTTTAGGCCATCTCGTTCCCTCTCTTAAGTCTGCAACGTTTTCTTCAAGACGTACCGCAATCACGTAACTCCTTGAGCTCGGGGCCGTCCTCCGAGGAGAATTCATACACCCTGTACTCCGCATTTGTAAATTTTGCTCCTTTAATAAATCTTTTAAGAAATCCCGAGTGGGTAACGACGACGATGCACTTTTCAGGACGTTTGAAGAGCCAATCTCTAGCGAAAATCGCCCTTTTCTTGAAAGCCTCTTCCGAATTCTCGTAAAGGCCAATCTTCTGAGGGTAGATGGGGTCTAGGCTCGAGAAGTCGAAGTCCGGCCACTCACTCTTAATAGTAGAGGGCTCGCCGCCAATGTCACAAGGATGATCCGTTGTTTCCTAAACATGATCAATGTCTATGTCAATAATTTCGGAGTGCCACATGATACATACCTGCCATTCAGCGCGGACCTCAACAGGGACTCCACGATCTCGAAGCCACTGGAGACCGTATCGGACAGTTTGTAGTGTTCTTTTCAAGGGACTCACTACTATACGGCAGTCTTCCGGAATGGGTAGGGATTCCTTCCCAAGATTAACCGCAAGACCTTTACATTGCTCTATACCCTTCTCCGTCAGACCTGGATCGGGTAGTTCCCAGTCGTGTGCTCATTGTGTTAGTCTCCTGTGGTTTGATAACTTGCCTAGGGTATCGAGATCACTTATCAGTAAGATCTACAAATCTGTCAGAGATGTTTCAACAAGACCAAAGATACGTAGGCACTTACTATGTAGAGCTTCACCGTGACGTATCAGAATAATGATTCGTGGCTGCATTTTGAACTAAAGATGGCAGTTTGCAGATCTTTTTCTTAGACAAAAGAGACGTGTTAGGAAGTAGGTCGGACTAGTATCGGCGTGTTTTCTGGATTTGTGTATAGATTTATAACCCACATTGAAGAAGGATGAGTCATAAGGTAATTTTTGTTCAACTTGACATTGAAACTTGTCAAGTTCAAACAGTTTGCAACTTCAAAAATCTTAAGAACATTAGCATTCTCTGTCAAAAACACCCTAACACACAACTTAGAGCGGGCAGATTTTCGAAGCTTCATTTTTTAATGTTAATGTTACACTTTACTTATTCGTGACAAGCCGAATATGGTTAGCGTAGGCGATCAGCTCGGCTCTTAGCTGAGCCAATTAGCATTGAAAGATTCTATGCGTATATCATCATAACCTGAACTTCTATTAAAATACTATGTACAGTACCTACCTTGTAAGTTATAAACTCCAACTTTGGAGCCTTGGAACTTCCAACTATTACTTAAGCTATTTGATAATTAGGCACTCGCAACGCATATCCGAATGCAGTACTTAGCACCTACAGTATCAAATAGAAGTTTCCTCTTAAACATTGAACATTACAGAACAACCAGCTATAAACTTGTATTATACTTATATCTAATAGACTAACAACAACATTAGTGACTCTCAGCTTCTTCATATCTGACTCGGCTTGAAATGGATTTAAGGACAATGTTGAACAGCTCTAACCGGGTTAGAAAATCTTCTAAGAAATCTGGCACGAAAAAATCTAAGTCTTCGTCATCATCATCTCCATGGATTTCTTCTCTACCTCATCGTAAACCTGGACTGCGGCGCGGGAAGTCGTCGACGAAAGATGAAGACGATGGTGATGATATTTTCAACGATAAGCTCGATGATTATGGACTTGTCAGAGCTTTGGCTACTGACCTGAATTTGCGCGACGTCTCTCAAGCCTTTATATATATACGCAATCACATGTTCTCCCCGATGCCCGACCAAGCGGCTGGAATGAATTCGACAAGGATTGCCGAAGTGCTCAATTATCGGAAGCGTCTTCCCCCTGTTGCGAGCATATCTCATATACAAGCCCTCCTATCGTCGCCAAGTGCAGTAGAGCGGGAAGTTGCCGAACTTGCGCGGGCTGGCTTTCTTCACAAGATAGCTGTCGCTCATCGGGGAGAAATAGGGGAGACAGTGATACTTGCTACGGACTTTGAGCAAATGGCCAGAGATTCTACGAGCTTAGACAAGCAGACAAAGGATAACTTCGCCACCTTGTTAAAGGAGAACCCTGGGCTTAATGTTGTCGGGTTAAACGCCCTCCGTATGTCAGATATCGATCAACTCATCAAAGCTGGATTCCTGGTAACCCATCATGTCGGCGTATTTGGCCATAGCTCCATGTCGCACATTACAAACCTTTATTCGCGACCGGAAGACAAGGCGACGCTTACGTCTCTTGAGGTCGTCTCAAAACAACCTACTGGCTCGATCGGTGCTGTAGGGGGCGTAGGTATAGTACATAAAATCGGCGGTAACGGGGGAGGTCTACTCGGTGCCTCTCGGGTTGGCAACAGTGCTGCGGAGTTTAAACTTGCTGTACCTGGGAACGGCCAATTTCTGAAGCTCGTTTCCTCAGCCCTCGAACATTTAGTCTCACTACTGAACAAGTCAAAATTCCGCGAGGCGCCGGAGAGCGTACTTAGGGATCGATGGGACGGAGGTGTGGTAAAAGAAGAGGAGCGTTATGCAGCCAAGCGTTCCCGAGGCGAGTTCGCAGGCGTCTTACCCGGGAAAACAAGAAAGTGGAGGCAATTTTATGGTCTTTCCTTCGACTGGATCTTGCAGGAGGCAGTCGGGGCTGGCCTGATCGAGGTCTTCGAAACCCGAAGCGTCGGTCGTGGGATACGGGCTGTATGAACCCTTACCCGGCCAATCGGCTTCTATGCTATAGTACTACAGGGTCAGGGTCCCTCCTCATCATACACACACAAGAAAGATACTATTAATTACACGTGTACGACAACTCTAGGTATTGGATTTATGACGGGCACGGACTTGGGGAAAATTGAGAAATTTATAAATGAAAGCTAATGATACCAGGCTTGGTACTAGAAGAATGGACGAAATCGCGATATAATTGGAGTTGGTGTTATGCGTTTGACCAGAGGATAGAAATATAGACCGGTGGATTCTTGCCCAGATATAATGATGATTGTTCTTTCGAGAAAAAAAAAAGGTTGGCGAAGATATCCAAACATGTTAGAATATATGTGGTTATCACACAAGATGCGATCAATAGGCTTGTTTTCTGGTACGTACTATTTAAGTAGAAAGAGTGATATGTACGTAAGGCATCTCATGGTGCATGGCAACTAGCGAGTCGGCATAAACAAGCGTGGTTACATACTAGTATATCAACGTCAGACGAGCATGGCTTCGAGGCCGCTAGATCGTCCCAGGAACGTGCATGGTCTGGGTTGTCCGGAAGTCCACCACCTCGTCGGGGCGGAATTTTATGCGAGTGGAGTGGTCGTGGGGGATATGGACGGCTTCTCGGGTACGGTCGATATTAAAGCACTATATAATCCTGGAGAACGACTAGTACTGCCTCTCCTACATCACTTTAAGGTGGCGTTCAACGCGGTCTCATACATACATACATACATACATACATACATACATACATACATACATACATACATACATACATACATACATACATACATACATACATACATACATACATACATACATACATACATACATACATACATACATACATACATACATATAGGTCGCTCCCTTGTATCGATGCTGTGTTTGAAACTCTTATCAATGTTTGGTCAGAATCCCGAAGAGTCCCAAGTTACCGGTATTCTTACCAAGCGGAGGTATGGTAAGGATACCGTAACCCGTACGCATTATAGTCGTACAACATAAAAAGGTACTTGCCTCTCACATGTATGTCACCTAGGTAATAGATAGTACCTAGTGAGTATAGTCTAAAGAATAATGAGTGTTAGGTAGGGGGTAAATATTGCCATGGTGTAGTCTTAGAAAGGCTGTAGGCACGGACGAGAAATGGAATATTACAAGGAAACCGATTATATTGCAGGGAGTGTATATCATGTATAATCGCCGACATCCAATAGAAGGCCTGCCTCGTCCGAAAAAAACTACCCGTACCTGGCATATCAGTCTCCCCATGATTTCCTGTCAATCAACATTGAAGGCTCGGGGGATACCCTTCGTGGGTGGTATACATACCTGTACCATGTAAGGTACACACTTAGCCTCTTGAACTCTTAGTCTCTTACAACTTACATCCATCATGCTTCTGTCGTACGAAGCCTTTCTCAGGGGCTATTACCTCTACCGTATCTGTAAGTCTTCATAGTGTGTATATACATGTAGCTAGTACGGGTAAACTATTCAACTACCTACACGTATGGCATACCTAGTAACGGAACCGGCGTGAAGATGAAGGAGGTGGTAACTAAAAGATCGTTGTAATAATAATAACCAGTTACCACGGTAATTTCGGAATTACCCACTTGATATGGAATACACGCAGCCATCATTTCTGCAAGATATCAGGGCCCGTGCTGCCCATGCGCACTTAAAAGGTATCCGTACCATAAGCACTTTAACTGTGAAAGCGACTGGAGCCAAATGGGGAGAGGGGGGAGCTTTGCACGGACTTTGACAACTTCGTGAACCCTTGACGCGTGCTCGTTCTTGATACGCTCTAAAACCCACTCTTGTAGACTACTCCGTATTATATACATAAATATGGATGCGTATGTACGTGATGAAGGAGAAGAAACCCACACAAGTCTGTGTGCAGTCACCGCTAGAGTAGCGCGGATGTCGAAGGGTCTGGTTTAATATGCGAATGTTCGAAATCCCGCACCCGAAGATTTCAACCGTCCTCTTCCTGACGATGGTACAGATCCTGCTCCCCTCTCTTTCTCAACTATTAAACTAAGCCTTATACACTACCTACACATAATAATACGTACGTAGTTGACACGGCTCATCGCGTAATTCTTCTACCCGTTCGGCATAGTGTACCTTGTACGGAAAAGAGGTAGAACTGGTCCAGAATAGCATTGAAGTCGACTCGGAACCGACGAAAAAAGGGGGAGGAGGAGTTCCCGTCTACCTACCCTCGAGAGTCAAAGTAAGACCGCGTCCACGGGATGAAAGGCGCTATTCTCAACTCACGGTCTCTCAGCTAACCTAAGTTAGTCTAGGTGCTCGTCGTCAGGAAGAGACCGCATGAGCTGAGACCGCCGAGATAAAGAGGAGCGGGCTGATCATATACCTATATTTACGTAGTAAATACGGATCCGTACACGCCGTCAGGAATTAGCACAGCGCCCAAAAGTGACCGATCGATTGATTCTATTTCGATATTCTTTCACTTTTTTTTATTTTTTTTTTTTTTTGGATTGCAAAGATGTAATTTCGTACAATTCATAGTTGTAATAGTAGTGGTTATCTAATAATTTTATATATTCATTAGTTGATTTATAACAATTATGCCATATATATACATACATACATACATATCTACGATACCTCGGTCTTATAATCATACTTACCTATCTTAGAATAAGTGGTGCTGATTACGTCGTATCATCGGCGCGCGAACGTAGTAGCGATGTCACCCATCTTGGAAAGTGCTGAGAGTTAGACGAAAAGGGGTAATCTCTACTTCGTACTTCGTACTTCTTTTTTTTTTTTTTTTCGTTGTCGTCCTTCCTTCTTTCCGTCTGTTACCTTTGGTGGCGTCGTGGGTACCTTGAAGTATACCCTAATGTTCAAAAATACTGCTGTGCCTGCAGTTCGCTACCTACATACCTAGTACATGTAGTATGTGCAGGCGCCGTTTCATTGCATCTGCAACTGTGTGACTCCCGCTCTTGCAGAACACATGCAAAGACTTAAAAGACGTATCAATGTACAATACTCTGTTTGTGCTAGCCTGTAAGTACATGTAACTTGGAACATCTACGTAAAATAGCAGCCCATAGTACGGAATATTATAGGTACATGATATATCTCTACAAGAGAACTGAAGGTAAACTGGGATGATATCTACGGGTACTTTTTACGATGACTTCAATGCGTTATTCTCCTTTTTTTCCTAGGACCAGGGATTTAATATAGCCTGGAAGAAGGATTTTTTAACCCAATCTCCAATTCAACACTCCTCGGTAAATAATCCTGTTCTGACTTACCTTGTACTTGTAGAGTAGACATGTAGGGTATGAGAGGTACGCACGAAAAGTAAAGTTGTATGTACCTGTCAGTGGCATGTGCAAGTATAACTCAGTGGTTTCACTACATAAACATGTAGGACAAAATACCTCTAAAAACTCTGATACATGTCGTATGTACGGAACACTTCATACTACATACATGCAAGTATTGATGGTAGTACAACAGCGACTAGGTTAGGCGGGATGCGAGCCGAGCTTGCCCATTCCTAATCATAACGGGAGGTGACTACTGTAAAAAAAAAGAAAAGTAGTATGAGTTACCGATCATATTTAGTCGTTTCCAAATTCAATGTCTAACCATTGGCGCAAGCCACAGCGTTTTTTTTCTTTCTTTCTTTCTTTTTCTTGACTCAGGAATTGCCACGAGTGACTAAGACATAGGCGTACGAAAACTGCCGAACTGAGAAGACAACTTGTTCTCGTTACTACCGACGGAGAAGTCGAATGGAAACAGAGGCCGATGAAATGTTCCCAGTTACTATGTAATTCCAATCCGAACCATGTATTCTCAATACGGACAAATTGATGGTACTATGTACTTTCTTTGTCCTCGAAGAATGACACCTTCAGTAACAAGGGGGTCCCCTTGTCGTGGAGAGTCTTCTTATCCAATCCCTGAATAGACCTTGGAACTTGGCCCGTGATTGTGCGAGGCCCCTACAGGAAGCTTGGCTCTAATTAGCATGCAAGGTACTGGTATTGGCCAGCCAGGAATCAGGGGTTCACTAATAAAGAAAGAAAAAAAAAAAAAAAGAAGGATGAAATGGAAATGAATTCTCTCGCGTCATTTGATGTTGTCATCCTAGTTAGCAGATAGACTCTTTCTCCTTTTTTTCTCTCTGTTTTTATTTATTTATTTTATTCTTTCGTCTCAAGTTCATGTGGCACTGGAAAAGGGATTGGCCGATTAGAAATATTAAAATATATAAGATGATGGGTAGGGAAGCATTGTGTTCCAATAATATATATATTGTACATTGTACATTAGACATTGGACATTCGAGATGCTTAAGTTGATAAGATCAATCGCAGTTAGATTCAATGGGTCTGGGTCTGTTCGTACTTAGTGTCAAGTAGCTTAGAAAAACTTCGGCCGTGATGTGATGCATTATGTATGTAGTAGATATTTGCAGGGTACTTCCTCCCTGTAATACTGTAGACGAACATCTTAGCCACGCCACCTTCCTACGTTCCCCAAACCCACACCAAACCTAAAGTAGGCCGAATCGAAGAAAAGCCTGGACCACTCTGACTTTTGATATTCAAATGTTCAGACACTTTCCATCATCTATCATTCTGTTCAGGTGCTCTCCATCAGGTTCATGAACCTTAAAGTCTTTTTTTTTTTAATAATAGACCTTCATGATTTCTCTTTCTCTCTCTCGTGAGAACTATTCGTCATTGCTTCTGAAATAATTCAACAAGCTCGACGCCTACCGTTCATTCCTTCATTTTTATTATTTTCGTCTTCGTTTTATTTTATTATTTTATTTTATTTTATTCTTTATTCTTCGTCATTCTTCGTTTCTTCGTTTCTATTTACTTTCCACACTTACATGTACGTTGTTAATTTCCACATCAGCTTCACTTAGAAACCCCTCTCCTCGTCCTTTGGCATCATACCTTCCATTATATCCACAATACATTCGCTTTCTCTTCTACCAAGATATTAAAAAAAATGCTCACACGGTGTCTTTAAAGAGTCTCTTGGCCTTGTTGTTCATATCATCTTCTTCATGGTCCTATCTTTTTTTTCCCCTTCTCTCTCTTGCTAAGGCAAATCAAATCAAATTAAATCAAATCAAATAACGCCAACAAACTACCAAAATTACCGTATGATCCTACCATCCACTGATCATTAACTACTACATCTTATTTGTTCTTTGTACCCCGTTGCCATCCCGCAAAGCCTAGCAATTGCTAGCTTATACGATTGTCGGTTTCCGGCGATTCATCATCCTTTGTCTTCTGAGATACTCCCATATTCGAACATTCAACTTTCACCTCACCTTTTCCCCCGTTTGGGCTCATAACAACGCCAAATCAGACAATACGCTTGTATGCCCTCACTACTTAGCTTTAAAACTTATGTGTAAAGTAAGTTCATCAATTGGCATTCCCATATAATCTGTGCAGGGCTTCTTTTTTCTTCTTCTTTTTCTTCTCGATATACCACCTTGTTTTGTATCGGTAGCTGCCTAGATAGATTGACCTGAGACTTACATTATAGGAAAGCCGACTCCAGGTTCTGACGTATACCGTGTAGAGATTTACTCGCCAGTAATTCACTTTATTGGTCGTTTGTCTCCAGACTGTTATTCGTCGAATTTGCGAAGGAGTGCAGCGCGTGGGTACGATTGTAGAATCAGTTCAATACCCATCTGTTGATCTAATCGACTGATCGGCAGTCTGTCTTCAACCGTTCCCAGCAGCAAAGACGATTGGTTCTCGAATATTCTCTATACGAAGACGCTTACTATGAATCGAAGAGGCGACTCTTGATTCTCTAGCCTTGCATTCGATATTCTGGGTCTTGGAATTCGGATCGTTTGTGATATTCGGCTGGTACCGCCCCACAAGGTTCGTGGTGGTTGTGATTCGATA
Organism: Hypoxylon lienhwacheense; assembly: GCA_902806505.1. Classification (NCBI taxonomy): domain Eukaryota; kingdom Fungi; phylum Ascomycota; class Sordariomycetes; order Xylariales; family Hypoxylaceae; genus Hypoxylon; species Hypoxylon lienhwacheense. The sequence continues at coordinate 1,864,936 of CADCWW010000003.1, read as the reverse complement.
CGGGAGCAGCGCTGTCGAGTGAGTCTTACATCATATTGTGCCAGGTCATAGGCACTTTGCACCTCTTCCACCATGGCGACTACCTTACCTAGACCGCGCCCTTCGAATGGCCCACCTACCAGTTCGCTTCCTGCCCTGCCTGTCCCAAAGACACGGAAGAGCACTGGTGGCTTAGCAAATGCGAGCATGTCGGGTACCCCGAAAAGCGGACTTCGAGCGCCCTCAGCCAATATTTATCCCGGTCCCCCTCCATGCCCTGCACCAACTACAGCGTTGCCGATCCCGAAGACCCAACACGGGTTTAACAGCTCAGGAAGGACTCTTAGGAAAACCGTCAGCATAAATTCGTTTCCTCGACCACCGAGTCGCGTCGCAAGCCTCCCTCCAAGCCCTTTATCTGGTGCCGTTACCCCTGTGAGGAAATCGCGTACCCCACAACCAACCTCCAAGTTGGCTCACCTTGGTAGCGGTGTACCAAGTTTGCTAAATGGTAGTGGGGACGGTAAATCGCTCCTAGGTGGGGCTGGGGCGAGGAATTCGGATGGCCTTATTAGCATTTCTTCTCCTCCACAGAGTCGAAGCTCTTCTGCACAGGATTCTTACTCGACTTCGGCAACGACTTACGACGATCCAACTGATACGATGAGAGCCTCAACCAGCGATAGGCGCACATCAAAAGGGTTAGATGGTAAGGGTAACGTCATTGTTAGCGTTAGGGTTAGGCCAGATGCTGGAAATAATGGAAATAATAAAGTCGAGGGTGAATGGATGGTGGATGGTCGTAATTCGTTAATAGCGTATCGCGGTCGCGAAGGCGGCGACTACTTTTACGGTAGGAACTTGCTGCATTTATCGTTCGTCAAACCCCAAGGCTAACGTGAAATAGATAATGTCTTCACGACACACGACGACAACAGCCGAGTCTACGATCACATTGCAAAACGCTTAGTTCGCCGAGTCATGGAAGGGTATCATGGCACCGTGTTTGCGTATGGTATGACGGGCACCGGGAAAACGTTTTCGATGCAGGGAACTGCGTCTTCCCCCGGCGTAATACCGCTTGCGATAACGGATATCTTCTCATACATTCGCGAAACCCCCTCGAGAGAGTTCCTGCTGCGTGTCAGCTATCTCGAAATATACAACGAAAAGATCCATGATCTATTAAGCATGGCTACTAACAACGGTGCTGGCATGGGCGCACAAGAAGAAATCAAGTTGCGGGAAGATAGCAAGCGAGGTGTCTATGCTACTCCGTTGAAAGAGGAAATCGTCCAGAGTCCCACCCAGCTTCTACGCGTGATTGCCCGCGGCGACCAAGCTCGCAGAACGGCCAGCACGCAATTCAACGCCCGAAGTTCGCGCAGTCACGCCGTCGTACAGATCGTCGTCGAAAGCAGAGAGCGCATACCCGGCGGTTCGGGTGGAGATAGCAAACGTTCAGGCTTAGCACCCGGCGGTGTCCGTGTCTCCACGCTGAGTTTAATCGACTTGGCTGGCTCGGAAAAGGCAGCCGAATCAAAAGAGCGCCGGACTGAAGGTTCCCATATCAACAAAAGTTTGCTGACCCTTGGGACAGTTATATCCAAGCTTTCGGAACATAAGGATAAGGACGGCAAGGTGGCTGACAAGGATGGAAAGCATTTACCTTACCGGGACAGCAAGCTAACTAGACTACTCCAAGGCGCGCTATCTGGTAATTCATTAGTGAGCATTCTATGCACGATCCAGACCGGATCGGCTGGCAGCACGGCTACCGCGAACAGCCACGCAACCGAAACCTTGAACACGCTCAAATTTGCCTCGAGAGCGAAGAACAACATTATCAGTCATGCTAAACGAGCTGAAGAAGCACTCGGCGCGGGCGGAGAAGGCGGAGCCAGAGTTCTTCTGGAGCGTTACCGGATGGAGATCCTCGAACTCAGAGGTCAACTCGAGGCTCAAGCTAAATCAAACAGTAGTAAAATCGAGGAAGATGAAAGGGCCAAGGACGAAGAAGAAGAGCGCGCCCGGGAAAAAGAAGCGGAAGCAAGACACGAGGAACAGATGTTGGAGATGCAACTCGCGCGCACAGCGTTGAAAGAACGTATAGACCATCTAAACCGGCTTATCTTGAGTTCGAAGTCTACCGGTGTTAACACCGGTGGAACGTATAGCGCATTAGGAATTCACTCTAGATACTCTCAGGCATCTCTTCGGACGTCAGTTGCCACGTCTACTGGCAGTCACCCACTTCTAGAGAGAGCTGGCTCAAGGGGTTCCTCGTCATCCACTATTGGACGGCGATCGCTTGGCCAGCGGCCTTCGAGTATAGGTGAGCAAGGATCAAATGACGAGGACAGTTTAGGTGAATACGGCGACGGAACAGCGTCCTTACAGGCTCAGAACCGGGCCTTGCAAGCAGATCTCGCCGACAAAAACCGATATATCGCTACTTTAGAGAAGCGTCTTCTCCAAGCCCGACGTACGAGCTCTTCGCGGACGTCGGTCGGGCTTTCAGCACCGAGTAAGGGCATCATGGTCGGAGAAGACCACAGCGTTTCCACCATTTTGAAAGAGAAAGATGCTGAAATCGCGGAGCTGAGGGCACGGCTTGATGATAAGGACAGAATGCTGGGAGCTCTGCGCAACGCAGCCCGATCAAGAGACGCCGCTGAAGGAATCGATAACTCAAGGATAGAGACTAGGTCGTCTCTCTTGTACGAACAAGCGGCAAGTCCGCCGCCTCGGGGAGCTCTTCCTGATCCGCCGGTATCCGGAGGTAAGGGTGACTCGCCAATCCGAAAACGAACTAGGAGCGTTGACGAAATGAGTCGTATCCTAGACGAGATGATCCAAGACCGAGTCGAGACGGGCCACATCGTCAGGGGCGCTCGCGGCAGCGTTCGAGTAGCTAGCAACCGGAAACGCGAGACGATAACGGAGGCCAACGGCGCAAACCTCGAGCCTTTACGAGGAAGCACATCGGTGCTGAGCGAGTCGAAGCAAGTCGTGCTGGAGGCGTAGATATCCCCTTGTGCGATCCAGGAAGCAATATCCATCATCTTTGCGAATTAACGAGGCGTTCCGGTTTAGGGTCTGCTTCTGCCGTTTGATCTTATACCCCATACCATTTCAACTTCTTCTGTTTGCCACGGCGTGGTGCCTGTGGAACGTGACGGGAATGTCCTGACGAGGGGACGGCGATTGACGGGTTATCGCTGCCGTTTCCGATCCACCAGACAATGATTATTGTCAATTCTTATCAAGATGTGTCGGATACGTGTGATTGTAATTCTTTTGGTCCTGTACTTTTTTTTCTTCTTTCTGACTCGGTAGTCAACAGGAACGTGACTAGGTGGCAGGGCAACCTCTTTGGCTCCTTCGGGCTTCTTTCGTCTTGTATATTATTGATACCTAGGTATGTACGCTGGACTCGGGCTCATAAAAAAAAGGGGGCGAGGGGGGTGAACATGATCTAATTACTACAGAAACATTGCTTTCACACTACTCGATCTGACCTGTCTGCAGGGACTTATTGAATCTGTGATACCACACCTAAGTGAGAGGCTTCGTGATATTAGCGCCGGTGTAAGCAATGCTCAGCCAACATGCGTAATTCTTGGGATACACCTAATTCCTTCAATGCCCTCACTCTCGTGGTGATATGATGTCTTGCTTTGGAGGTAATTATATAGGTAATGTCTACCTCCTAAGATGTAGTAGATACCTGGGTGTAATTGAAGATCATAGACTACCTGGTTGACGAGTACCTAGGTAAAAGAGTGCCTAGGTAAGTTAGGTAGGTGCAGGTAAAGAACCTTAGGGGTAGGTATATTTGATCAAGCCACCTTAGGTACCTGGTATCCAAGATGGCGCTCGGAGTTCGATCAGCCACGTTGTCGTCGAACTCTTTTACTTCATTTACACCATGTCATAGGGGTGGGTACCTACCTACCTACCTACCTACCTAATTTACCTAATTTACCTGTATAGGTATGTTTACTTAGGTACTTACGCCTATCACGATGCTTTCTGACGGGTCTTATAGAATGGTAGGTATAGGGGTAGGTAGGTAGGTGTTCGATAAGGGACCACATGGCCAAAAGATAACTTGTACAGTATACGTTAAGGGTACCAAAGGTATCCTTGACTATATACAACAGTAGGTAAGCCGACTACGAGAGGACTATGGATGGGATAGTTTAGTTGTAGGTAGGTAGGTTACCTAGGTAGGTATCTGTTACCTGCACTAGGTAAGTTAAATAGTGTAGGGTAGGTAACGGAGGCGCTTGTTACTTGAATATATATATACCTCTGTGTGTGTGTGTGTGTGGGTGTATGATATATATTGTGGTTGGCACGATTGCGTTTGCCGTCCTAGACCTACGGACGGCTGGGAGATCCGTCGTATATACGAGATTGAGAGGTAACTACAAATATATATATATATATACCTATATCTTGAGCGGCCTCTCGGATGTATCTGATTGATAAGTAGGTATTTTCGCTTGTCTTGGGTATAGCGTACGTAGGTAGGAGGTAGGTATATACTAGGAAGGTAAGTATAAGGTAGATACGAGGGTCAAGCGAGAGGTAGTAGAGAAGGTAGAGAGAGAGAGAGAGAGAGAGAGAGATACCTAGGACTACGATAAGATGAAAAAAAAAGAGGAATAAACGAGGGTGATGGGATGATGGGGATGGAAAGGGGCGGCGATGTATTGAGGAGAGAAAAGGAGAGCAAGAAAGAAAGAGAGACTGGGAGCGTTGCGTGCATGGGAGTAAAGGTGAAACTAAATCAATAAATCCAATAAATCCAATATGGCGATTTCTGGGCTGCGTGGCATCGATATCGGAGATGACTGCCATCTCATGCCCTATTTATATGTACATTGATCCTTCTTATACGACCAAGACGAGGTTGAGGTGTAATTTGAGAGCGGCCGATTACGCGGTACTATTTATAAAACAAGATATACATATACCTATGACTACCTACCCGCCTTCCTCGTAGTTTTTAGGAGGTCGTCGGTAGTTGTCGACCTTGTCTTCTTCTTTCTTTTCCTTTTCCTTTTTCTTTTTCTTTCTTCTGAACCATTTTTACCCCATTATCCGGTGATAGACCCTTTTGGTCAAGTTATAGGTTATATATGGCACCTATATTATAGTGCCTATCCTAACATGATAACTATGCACATATACATCAAATATGGCAATGGGGTTATCTGCTTCCGCGAGGGATGGGATTGTTACATAGTACAATGCGGAGAGGGAACTACAGTTCAAAGTGGTTACTTTACCTTGTAGGGTTTCCCCTTAAACAACACACGTCATAGGTCCAGGATCCGAGTAACACGGCAGAAGTACCTAAGGAGAAGTGACCAATCAGGCGGGTAGCAGCCGAAAAAGCGATTTTTTTCACCCTCATCGCTCAGAGTCGGTGCCGTGTTACGTTTCCTATAACGAACGGGCTTGTCGTAGATTTGGGGGGGAGGGGAGGGGGGCAGACTGACAGACTAGCAGACAGGTCAGCGAATACAATAGCTCGCCTTGGTCCAACTAAACGTTTCGTCGGTTGCCTTTTGTCCACATGCCGTTGCTTGATGGTAACTGACAACCCGCACCTGCAGATGAGAAAACCAATAATAGAGGAGAGTAAAGGTGTCAGTTAATGCAACTCAGACCTGGTTGGCGAGTAGGCAAGGCGTGCTGAATAGGCGGGTTAGGAAATATTGTTGATCAGCAAGGTCAGCGTGATGTCTTGATAAGATCATCGTCGGCAGCTGGTGGTTAGAGGGATACCTACCGGTACGTGGTATGGTATGTAGATAAATCAAGCACATACATCGTAGATGCCAGGTATTTTACCATAAAAGTTGGCCATGATGATAGACTCGCCGCACCAGCCTGTACCTCGCCGCTGTAATCCATCGAGTCCGCCGTAGGACCTAGCCTATCTTGGGGTCTATAATATCATAGAGCGATTTTTTGACCAAGTTGAGTTTGGGTTGAGGAAGAAGTGAGAGAAAAAAAAAACATTCTAAGGATTGCCATTTTGCTCGGATAGGATCGTCTTTCCATCTTTCCCTTACTGAGGTCCCCTGATCCTTCCCCCCTCCCCCCTCCCCCCTCTCTCCTTTCCCCTTTTAACTGACCAGTCAAAGCTCATCCCCGTCGTGCCCCCGAACTCCGAATAAGAGAACCAATCAGGCGGATGCACTTGCAGGGCTACCTAGTACTGTTTCAAAAAGGTCAGGGGTTTCAAATGACGATCCTCTCAAGCCTAATCCGCCCAATCGTTCGACCCCGTCTGTCTTTTACGTACATAGTACGTTCCGTGGCACCGTGTCACCCGAGGATTGGGGTGTGTATGTGGGGAATCGCGAAGAAAGTTGAAGAGGAGAAAGAAGAGAGAGAAAAAAAAAAAAAAAAAAAAAGGGCACGGGAAAAAAAAAGTTGTTGTTTTTTTAGACAACGCTTTGGCATGTTGGTGTTTTCTACATAGCGTACTATGTATTTTTGTATCAGCGTACGGAGTAGGTACCTAGTTCCAAGTATGTACTCCGTACATGTACTCACCATTTATGGAATAGTCGCTAACATGGAGATCTGTGATTGGTTCTTAGATCAGAGCTGGTTTACAACATAAACCTTAAACTGTCGAGGAAAACAACTTACATCATATGGCATAAATCCGAGGAACGAGAAACGATGAAAGGCGCATGTTGAAGGCACTGTCCAGTTATACGTATTAGTTACCTATATGTATCAGGTACCTACCTCCCCTTACCTAGGTGATGGGGGTTTCTAAAGCACACTAGTAGCCTTTTACCGTTTGCTCGTGGGTCGAAATTATAATGGATTACGAATTTACACTCGAATTATCATTCGTTTGTCAACTCAGCTAGCCACGCTTCGCGTTCGTTCTCTATTACTAGACCGGTGTCCGAAACTTGAAGAAAAATTCAAATTTAATTTTTTTTTCTTTCCATCTGTGTCAAAAGTAAGTGCTAAATATCCCTCCCCTTGTTAATATATATATATAAGAAGTATCGATGGGAAACTATCTAGGAATTCTTAAGATTACGCATGGTCGATCTTCATGGGGGCAGATAGGGATATGATCTAAAGTCTCTCTTGCTCTTTCCTTACTCTTTTCTTGTCTGACATCATCCCGCTGTCCCTGCGTAACCAAGGATGGTGTCATAATACTACATACTACATACATACTATACTACATAGGTACTACATAGGTACTACATACTACATTTTATCTTCTTCTTCCTCTTGCCTATTCTTACCACCATGCATATTTGTCTTTTCCCTCTTTGGGTGCTTCAACATATCTTATTCTAACAAGTCTTCTTATGCACATGCCGGTACTTGCCTGCCGGATACTTTTTTTTTATTGATCTTATTTTATTTTATTTTACTTACATACACTACGCGTATATCCTGCATATACTAGACGTATGCAGTAAGTAGATATTCCTTCTCGGTCCACGGAAGATTCTTCGTCATACTTATAATCCCTACATCTACTACTACCTACTACTACGACTAATACTAAATACCCCAAGAGATAGTCCTGCTAGATCTGTGGTCAATATCAAAATATCAAAAGACTACTGGCTGTACTTCGTCTCTTCATATCAGATCTAACTCTCGTTCTCATAGGTTCCTATAATTCGGGGACTGCTTAATATTTATACACTACACTACATTTTCCAAGCCTCGTGGCCCTCGGCATAATTTGGGAGCAACACCCTGTGATCGTCATCTTACATAGTACACCCCAAACCAACAGAGACAGTCCTGGGCGGTGAAATTATATTGGGCCCTTGCCAACCTGCCAGCCCCATTTCCCGGGATACTCGACATAAGCGGCGGCGGAGGGTTCTACATGCCACCCGTCAAACGCCAAGAAGGAAAGATTAGTTGACTGGCCCGTCGCGCACCTCGCAGGAATCATCACCTACTATTTTCGGGCACGATCGCCTCTGCCGTCGAAGGCACCACCTGAGCAGGCATATAAGTACCGCGTTGCACCGGGGGCTCGGCCGTCTCGCGGAGTTTCCTCACTTTTGCGACTCGCGGTTCACCATCCTCGGTAGTTAGCTGCTGGTAACCCGTTGCTCGATACACCGCAGATGTAGACGAAACTCGACACGCCGCATGCCCGATGGCCTGGCTCTAAACGGTAGTCGCCATTTTTTCGAATCACCTGCCTGTCACTCCCTTCACATCCTGATTCCAACCTCACGCTGCTGCAGCGCCTTGCAGCTTGAGGTTACCATCACTCCTTGCGTATCAACGATTTGTAATAACCGGACACCTCCGTTCCTCGACATCACACGTTCACCCTTCCTCTCCCTTAGATGCCCTTGGAGTGAGGTCGTCTTAGACGTCACCGCCTAATTGAGCGATGTCGCCGACTCTGGACTTATCCCAGAGCACCCACGCCAAGATGATCGTGTCTCCGCCTCGACTGAACTTGCGTAGGACCGCATCGTATCAGCATGAGAAGGCGCCCATCTCGGCAACGTCGTCGCGCTTCAATTTCAATCATCTCATGTTCTCCCCGCCGCCGTCGCCTGGCCTACCGGCTCTGGTGTCTCGATCGCGACAGTCAACTGCTGGACCAAGGCCGAGTCGGGTTGTCCGAATCGCCGCATGGGTCGCCGGGTTGGCGTTGGTCTCTTTGGCTTTCAGAGTTGTCATGAAAAAGAACTTGCCAATGCCAAATGTTGGATGGACCCTGAGCGGTCACGAAGAATATGAGATGGTTGGCCAGGATGATATACCCGATTTCCCTACGCCCATTGCTGCTACAGACCGAAGAGGCAGGTCAAAATGGACGGTTTCTATCCCGCCTACCTACGACTTTCCCCTGAGTCCTAAGGAATATTCGGACATTTGCGTCAAGTGTCAGGAGGTCGCGGCTCATGTGAAGGAGTTACACGGCCATACAAATATTCAACAGACTCAGACGGATTACTACTACGAAGATCCCTACTTCGTGGATGTTGGTGAGGCAGAGAAACGTGGGCTGTTACCGGGTGTGGAAGGCAAAGCGTGGAAAGTGACTGCGCGTGCTCAAGAGGGTCACTTAGTGGGGGATGCAGGGGATGGACTAGACGACAAGAGGACTTGTAGAACATCATTAACGTTCGTCCTCGAATCGGCCGATGCCGGGCTAGGGCCCACTCTGATGATGTTATGGATGGCATACGGCCTTGCGCAGAAGGAGAGGCGGTCCTTCTTCATCGACGATTCACGATGGGCATATGGCGAGTATACTACGATATTCAAGGCCCCGCCAACTCCCGATTGCAGTGCGCCGCCACGTCACGAGATGCTGCCCTGTCCGCACAATGCACGGCACTTGATCGTATCTACAGCCACGGCGTCCGAAACCTTTGGCAAAAGCTTCAGCGCCGAATATGAGAGCCTTCTCTGGGGTAATGTCGATCGAGAACGACCAGTATACGACCTTGCCCGAACCGGATACGAAGCTCTGTTTCACCTAAACGACGATGATCAACCCTACGTGAACCATCGCGTCCAGGAGCTGAAGGCGCTGGCTAAAGTGAAAGAGGGAAATCGTAACGATGGCATGATAGTTGGTATTCACGTTCGACATGGGGACCTGCATCCATACGAATACCAGTACAACGGCGCATATATACCTTTGACCATCTATTCGCAAAGATCGAAAGAAATCGTCGAGGATTACCATAACTACAGTTCCACCCTCGGAGGGGAAGATTCGGTGGCAAAACGACACTCCTTCTCCGTCATCGCCTCGGACGATCCCGACGTATACGATGCAGAAGAGTTTTCCGGCTCGGTCCGAGCCCAGGAGCAGATCAAGCTCGCCAGTAAAAAACACATGCAATCAGCGAGCCCAGACCGATCGGTCATGCACAAATTCGTGGAGGAGGCTTTCGGCTGGGAAGGCGGATTCTTCGCCAGCATGTTCTGGAACCTCGGCCGCTCGCCCTCGAACAACGCCAACGCGGCAGGCCAGTCGCAGACAACGTTCAGACCGTCGGCGGAAACCATGAGGCTTAGAGGGCTGATCGGACGCGCCTACGTGATGGACCTGGCCGTGCTAGGCCAGGCTAGCGACGCGGTCATCTGCACCATCAGCGCGATGGGGTGCCGGCTACTAGCCGTGATCATGGGATGGGAGAAGGCGATACACGAGGGTAAATGGGTCAATATCGACGGGGACTACCAATGGACAGCATTATCATTATAAGCACTCGGCACGGCGTTTCCAGGCATTCTTTTCGTTTTTATTATATCATCAACATCATCATCATTATATCCCACCAGCATCAGGAGAGGGGAGCATACCCAAATAAAGGCGCCGACCACACGGGAAAACAAGACATTCTGCATATAGCATAGCACACATTCTCGGCGTTTTTTTTCTTTTTCTTTTTCTTTTTCTCTTCCTTTTTAAGGAGAGCAAGGGAGGAGGGATAGGAGGGACTGGTAGAAGGAATCGAAAGTTTTTTTTTTTCTCGTTTTGCTTTCTGCTTTTTTTCTGCTTGGCTCGACGAGGACCATGTCCTCGCGCCTAGAGAAGCACGCACGCACGCAATGCCATCGCGGGGTCCCGTACATAGCCACATCCTATCATCGTTCATCGTTGTAGAACGCAAAATTTTTTTTTTCCAATATCCCAACCGCGAGGTCCGGGGAGAAAAATAAAGGGGGGAGAGGAAGGGGAAGGAGAGATCGAGTAGGTATAGGCGATTCACCTCCACTCAGGCTAGATAGGGGCTGCAATGAATGAGAAATAAAAAAGGAATTTGCTTTCATCTGGGTATCTCGTGCCGGTTTCTTCAATGCTGGCTGTAGTATATGAGGTGTATGGTGTGAATGTGACGCTATAGTATGTACCTAAAATATCCCGTTTTTGAAGGGGTTGTGGTGGTGGGTTAGGAGCTACCTAAGCTGCACTCCTAGGTAGTAAGAGGTAATCTTCTACCCGCGATCTTGTCGTGGGGATGACTCTTGTACCTACCTACCTGGCTGTTTGAAGCGAAGATATACGTACCGTACCTAACCTAAGAGAAACATCTATTTGTCTACCTACCTACCTACCTACCTACCTACCTACCTACCTACCTACCTACCTACCCACCTACCTGATTCTGGCATAGACGTTATTATTCCTTCCTACAGCAGTCCATTTTGTCCATATACCTATCTACCTATCTACCTATCTACCTATCTACCTAGGTAGATGCCCAGCGTCTACGGGCGAGGCTACTGACATGCGGACTTTCTCGGCTAGGACTTATAATAGCTTAACTTCTGTAGCAGTAGCAGTGACGGCGTGGATGGCGAGAAGGTCACGCCGGGCTAGTAGGTAGGTAGGTAGGTAGGTACCTAGAGCTTGGGGGGACGAGGTATGTGAGAAGGGTATGTACGGTAGGTAGTGGGTAGGTAGGTAGGGGTAGGTAGGAGGTAGGTAGGAGGTAGGTAATGGTTAACTTGCTCGTTTGCTACGGCGAACTGGTGTGGCACGCGCGGGATTGCGTAACGGTCACACGGGATGGCGCAAACACCGTTTCTGAGGTAGGCTAGGTAGGTAGGTAGGTAGGTACTGTACGTGGTGTTCCTGTGTGAGGACACCTCGTTCTCTTCCCGGCTTGTTTGGAGACATCTGGTATGTACAAACCTAGGTAGGTAGGTAGTATGGTAAGAGGGCATTGAGGGTAGGTACCTAGGGATAGGAGGGACGTCATGCTCGGGACTGAGAAAATATCTGCTTGGTTGGTATGTATGGTATGTACGGTTAGGGGTAGGGGTAGATACTTACTTACCTCCTGCTGTTGTTCATAGGAGTGTTTTGCTGGCTGAGGCGCTAACGTGACTGATTAGGGGTATGCTAGGTAGGTAAGTTAACAAAAGGGGGAAATATTTTCAGCGCGCGCAAACGTTTCTAAAGGGGGGACTATGACATAGGGTAGGTAGTTTTTTTTTTAGGTTCGGGTCGTTGAGGGATGGATGTTTGATCTGTGGCTTGTCAAACTCTACTATGATGTTGTGCGTTGACGGATTTCTGACTAGTAGGGTTTAGAGTCTATAGTTGTTGACAAGTAGACGTTTCTTTGCGCGTTGATAGTCATCACGTTAGCTAGTGGTATAGGATTTCTACGTTGTCTATGGGAAGAGTTTGGTAACTTGATAGGCTTAAGTATATAAGTCGTCCCTTGTCTTAATGTTGTTATTTACTATTTGCGGATGACTTAATAGGTATCTGACGTTTGACTCTGAAATATGAAGCGATAACTACCTAGGTACGTTTTAAGGTGAAAGAGATACTTGCTAACATGAGGTAAGTTAAGTGCAAATATTATAAACGATTATAATCGTAGACTTCTGAGTGTGGCAAGTACAGATAAAAGACATTACATTGCAATAGAAGGTCACGCGGAGGTTGCGGTACGTCATAATACCTAGGTATAGATATATCTGATCACTTCTGCTTTGAGCTATTATACCTGCGAGTCTTGCATCTCTATTGTGATAGAGACATTAGGTGACAAGGTCAAGTTGACTTAGATGGGGTTGCTGTGATTGGGTAATAGTCTTGCTGTTCATTGCTGTACTTTGTAGATTAACTATAAGATAGACATGCTGTGCGTGACTATAGATGTCTAATGTAACGAGGCGTTGCGGCTTGCATCGTCATCTTTGAGCTTAAATATCTCACCTGCCGAGTGTGACCAAGCTATACCTACACGTCCAATGGATAAGAGTATTTAATAATGATTATGGCGAATGAACGAGCGTCATAGCGTTCATGGCACCCCATTGGAATCCTGTATCCATAACTTGATGTACTTATAGAACATGGCTGCATACCTCTTACTTCCTATAGAGTATAGTGTTAGTGATTATAGTTAGTCTTATTAAATACCAGAGTCCAGAGATATAATATTGAGACGTGAATAGAATAGGGGATGAAATGTTTTCGTAGAAAGATGCCAAGCCAGATCGAGTCGAATCTAATACCAAATCGTATCATTATCATGCCTTATAGGATCTTACTCGTATCAGTCACGTACTATAGGTAAATGGACACCAAGGTACTGTACGTATAGATAGATGTATATTAATGATCATATTTTTTGATGCGGCTTTAGGGCGGTGTAAGGTCCAAAGGTCTAAGTGTACGATCTTCTTTCATTTTTGTTTGGTGATAGGTCGACAATGTTACTGTTCTGTAATCGGATCGATGTACGTAGGGATGTAGATTACATGGTTCACTCTTTTTTTTGTAAAGGAAAGAAAATAAAAGGAGGAGAAAGTTGCGGCAAGTTTCCATTTCTAAGCTGGAGATTAAGGTTAAAATACGAATACGAGGTGACTTTGTACCTAAATGTACGTTGTAGATGTACCTTTTCATTCTAGATCGGGGAAAGTTAATGGGCTGATTAGTTGTTTATACCCCTATCGATTGGCCAATCTCTTACCACCTTTTTACTGAAAAGGGTCAGCACTTAGACCTTTATTTTTTTGGTATTTATTCATCTTTCCTCCTACACCATTATCGTTAAGTCCATTTGAGATTTCTATCTCACATTCAACATTTCCCCTCTCCTCCCTTCTCCTCTTACATACTAAGTCCATTTGATTAGCTAAAAGTGCAGTCGACAATAACTTGGTCGCCAGCCATTTTTAGCAATGGGACTCGTAGAGGATAACCTGGGACTTGTGTCCCGGTATGTATCACAGCTTTCGACGCCATCGCAAGTTGGTGTAGTTGCCGTCGCCGCTCTTTTTGTCATTGTTTTCTTCAATGTTATGAGGCAGATTCTCTTCAAGAACTCCAATGAGCCTCCGCTTGTTTTTCATTGGTTTCCTCTGATAGGAAGTACTATAACATATGGCATGGACCCTCCCCGATTCTTCAAGGAAAATCGAGCAAAGGTGCGTTTCCCCCTTTCACCGATGTCAGACACCAATTGGTATACTAACATCGATATGACAGTATGGCGATGTTTTCACCTTCGTTCTCCTCGGAAAGAAGACCACCGTATGCCTAGGCACCACCGGCAATGACTTCGTCTTGAACGGCAAGATCAAGGATGTCTGTGCTGAGGAAATCTACACCGTCTTAACTACTCCTGTTTTCGGAAAGGATGTCGTTTACGACTGTCCTAATTCCAAGCTCATGGAGCAGAAAAAGGTAGGTCTACCATCATTTTCTAGCCATGTAGAGTAGCGCTAAACAAATCCAAAATCTAGTTTATGAAGGTTGCCCTTACTACCGCCGCTTTCCAGTCATATGTACCTATCATTGCCGACGAGGTGACCAGCTACGTCAAGAGATGCCCCAACTTCAAGGGTAAGTCGGGCGTTACCAATATCCCCAAGAACATGGCCGAAATCACGATCTTCACCGCCTCCCACTCTCTCCAGGGCAAGGAGGTTCGAAGCAAATTCGACGAGTCGCTCGCCGCTTTATACCACGATTTGGATATGGGTTTCACTCCGGTCAACTTCATGCTTCACTGGGCGCCCTTACCGTGGAACAAGCGACGTGACCATGCTCAGAAGACTATCGCTAAGATCTACATGGATACTATCAAGGAGCGTCGGGCGGCTGGCAAGAGTGATGCGCAGGACATGATGTGGCATCTGATGAACTCGACTTACAAGAATGGCGCCCCCGTCCCCGACCACGAAATAGCACATATGTTGATCGCGTTGCTCATGGCCGGCCAACATTCCTCTTCCTCTACGAGCTCCTGGATGATGCTACGTCTCGCTTCGCGTCCGGATATTATGGAGGCTTTGTACCGCGAACAGGTTGAGGCTCTCGGCGCTGACCTACCACCGTTGAAGTACGAGGACCTGGCCAAGCTCCCGCTGAACCAAGCGATTATCAAGGAAACGTTAAGACTGCACGCCCCTATCCACTCTATCATGCGAGCTGTCAAGTCCCCTCTGCAGTACCCCGGAACGAAATATGTGATCCCCACAAGCCACACTCTGCTCTCGGCCTCTGGCGTGACGGCGACTGACTCGGAATATTTCCCCGAACCGGATAAGTGGGAGCCTACGCGATGGGATAAAGAATCGCCGCTCGCACCGACGGTAGTGCGCAACACTGTGGAAGAGGAAGAGAAGGTAGACTACGGATACGGTCTGGTCAGCAAAGGCGCAAACTCTCCCTACATTCCTTTCGGCGCCGGAAGGCATCGTTGTATCGGTGAGCAGTTCGCCAACGTCCAGCTGCAGACTATCAACGCTATGATTGTTCGCTTGTTCAAGTTCAGGAACGTTGACGGGAGTAACAATATTATCGGAACGGATTACGCTTCGTTGTTCTCGCGGCCGATTGAGCCGGCAAATATATACTGGGAAAAGCGAGACTTGTAAAAGGCGTCCTGGCGTAGGGAAAGGGGAAAGTAGAAGCGATATGTACCTCTTAAATATATGTACTTAAAGCTCTGTACATAAAGTGATGGGACTGGATGACGATACGGTTCGAGACGAAAAAGCCTAGACCGGACATGAAAGTAGAAGCAGAAAATTACTTGATAGAGTAACTAATATTAATATATGCAAGGAACAATATGAAGATTTTTTACAGGAGGCTACGCCATTGGCACAACATAATAGCCTGAGGTTTATACGGTTTTATACTGGATAAAACACTCACATTATTCAAGGAAAAATTAAAATTCCGCTTAAACGGTAAAAGAAAAAAAAATTTTTTATTTTATTTAATTTATTTATTATATAGAAATTATTTCTATATTTATTAGTTATAAAAATTATTAATTATTTTATATTATTAAGTTATTAAAGTTATTAATTTTAAAAGCAATTTATTATTATTTTTATTATTATCTTATTATTATATTTTTATTTAATATTTTATGTATTTAAGATTAGGTAGCAGATTAATATTTAAATTAATATAATTTATATGTTATATAAAATTAAAAAATAAGGTATATTTATGCCATTTCCGAGTTATTATTATTTAAATCGGAAAAATTGTTATTTCCTGGCTTACTTAACGTTTTAAAGACTGAATTAATCTCTGAATTTAGAAGTGTTATTAAAGGCATGGTAAGTTTTAACTTAATAACATTGTTTTATCTGCTTATTTATTTTCTAATCGGCAAATTATTACGTAAAATCAAATTATAATTATTAATAATCTTTTTAATCTTATTGGTAAAATTAATAGATTTTATTATTAAAAAGGAATTATTTCTTATTAAATATTATTATAAATATGAATTAATTTAATTAATCGATTATAAGATTTCGTTTAATATTATTATATATATAGGTGTTTATTTTTTTAATATATTTTTATTACTGTTAATAACGATAAATAAATAATTATAAAGGTTATCGATTAAGGAATTAATGTAAAATAAACGGTTGTTATTTTTAAGTAAAGTTTTATTATTACGGGATATTATTTATAAATGTTTATTTCGAATCGATTTATCGAAAAGAAGGAATATATAAAAAAAATAATTTCTTTTTTTAATATTTAAATATAAGGTATCTTTTTGGTAAATATCTTGGGATTAAGGATTAATTCGGTTAAAAAAAAATTAAAATTAGATAAAAATATCGTATTTAAAAAAAATATCCATAATATCTTTTTTTATAATTATATATACGAATAAAAAAAGAATATAAATTTAATTATAAAAGGTATATAGAAGTTATTTATTAATTATAATAAAATCTTTATAATTAATGAAAATTATGGATAATATTTTATTAAAATTCGAATTAACTTTATAAAACTATAATTTCATATTAAAATAAACTTACTTCTAAATTTTTTTTATTAAAATTATAAATAATAATTATTATTTTTAATTATTATATACGTTAATAATTAGTTTAATTTTAAACTCTTAACCATTAAAAAATCCTTATATAAAGATTATATTACCATTATAAAAAGGATTTTTTATAAAATAAAAAATATAAATAATAAAAATAATTTAAAAATTGATAATAAAATTAATAATAAAAAAATCGAAGTTTATTAAATTAAAAATATTAATTTATATTGTAATATATATGATTATATTCTCGTATTTTATTAATTCTTTTTACTTTAATAATTTTCGTTTTATTTTAATTATAATAACGATATAAATGATTTCGAATTTAAAATCCCGGAAGATTTTTAATATAAAAATAAACTTTACCTAATTTTATATAGGAATAAAAATATTTATAATTAAAAATAAAATAGATATAAATGGTGTCGGTATAATTATGTGATAATAGGATAAATTTAAAATTTTATATTATAATAATTTTTTCGATAAATATTTTTAATATTTTATTATATATTATATTATAATTAAAAAATATTTTATTATCTTTTTTTTAATAATATAATATAAGAATTATAATATTGTTTATTATAAATTAACGTTATATATATTATAATTAATATTAAAGTAATTATTATGTTAAACCATTACAATTTGTTATTTATAATAAAAGGTAATTTTATATATAAAATTAATATATTAGTTTTTATATAATTATTGTTGTTGGATAATAAGTTTTAATATAATTTTTATATATATTTTTAAGGAGTTTTTCTTAATATAATGATTTCTTTTAATATTATTATTTTATATATTAGGTTTTTACCGTTATTAATTATATTAATATTTCTAATCTTATTTAAAAATAATATTTTAATAATAATATTTTTTAATTTATAATTTTTTCGATATAAAAATATTAATATCAAAATATTAAATGTTTAAGAACCTATATTTTATCCTTATAAAAACATATATATAATATTTACTTATACATTTATACTTTTTATTATTATATAACCTTCTTAATTTATAAAATAAGCCTTTTAATTTATATTTATATTAATAATTATAATATATTATAATTGATAAAATTAATAAATATTAATTAAAATAAAATTATAATATATAATATTATATTATTAATATTATTATTATCTATTATTATATACATAAATTTATATTTAATTAAAGATTATTAATATATATTATTCTAATTTCGTATTAAAATTTAGAGTTACTATCTTACCAAGTTAATATTTAATTATTAATAATGTTAATATTTAATTTTTTATTATTTATTTTAAAGATATAAATTATTATTTTATTAATTTTATATTTATAAAGTAAATAATTATAACATATAATTCTTTTTTATTTGTTTAAATATTTGGTAAAGTTATTTAGTCGGGTTTATATTTAAATAATAATTATCTTTAATTTTAATTTTTTGTTTATTTTAATATTATTTATTATTACGTAAATAAATTTATATTAAATAACCAAATATTATTAATATAAAACTATTATAAATTTATAATAAAATTTAATATTATTATATTGCCGGGTTTATATTTAAGTATTATTTTTAATACATACTTAACCTTCTATTATTTATCTAAGGCTTTCTTATTATTACCTTCACAAGTTTATATTTAAATGTCAAATATAGGTAATTTTTTCATATTTATTTAAAGTTTTATTATTAATATTTTACCGGTTTATTAATAAAATAATATTTATATATATTTTATTATATGTTGTTTATATTAATATTAATGTATTTTTATTATAAGTATTTATTATAAAAAAAATATTTAATATTTTTTTAATAAAGAAAGTATATATATTAAAGATTTTTTAATATAATATTTAATTATTATTTATATTTATGTAAAATTTATATATTTTAAAATATTTTTAATAATATTTATTTAAAATTTTATATATTATCAAAATTTAATTTAAATATTTTTAATAATAATTATTATATTATTCAAATTTCAAATTACTTATTTTATAATATAATAAAAATTATTATAAATATTATTCGTTATATTTATTTAACCCGGTTAAAATATATTTCGTCTTAATCTTATTATTATGTTTAATTTATTTTATCTTTTTTTTACAAAATTTCGGATTTTTATAAATAATTTTATTTTTTCTGATATATTTAATCTTATTTCCCGAATTTTTTCGTTTAATGTTATAATTGAAAATATTTTAAATTATAATGATATGGTTTATCTTTATATGGATAAATATATAATAAACGGAATAGATTTCATAAAGAGTAATTATAATATTAATTAAACGGTTAAAATATTAAATAATTTAAAATCTATTCTTATCGTAAAGTTTAAAAAAAAGAAAAATATATTTATAATTTAGTTCTTCTTTAATTTCATTAATATATAATATAAGGTTATATATATTTTATAATTTTAATAAAATATTTAAAATCTCGATTTTTTTCTTATAAAATGGTGTTAATTATATTATATATAATGTTTAATTATAACGATAAAGTTGTAGCCGTGGAATTTCTTTCTTAAACCGTTTTTTCGTATTTTTAAAATATCTTTTTCGAGGAATTTGAATAAATTGTTTTATTGGTTTAATTATTAAGATTATTTTAATAAAAATTAAAAAATGGTTAGAATTTGTTATATATATTTATTAAATATAAATAAAAATAAAATTCCTAATAATTGTTATTTTAATATATTCCGTATACCGTATATTTATCTTTTTTTTAAAAAAATTAAAATATTTCGACCGTTAAAAAAATAATTTTTTATTTTTAATTTTACTTTTAATATTATTAGTAAGTTTATTTTCGACTTTAAAATTAATTAATTGTTTAAATTTTTTTATCGGAAGGTAAAAAGTCACGTTATTATTTTCGTTAATAATATTATATTAATTATAAATATTTTTTTTTATAAAATTTAAAATATTTTAGATAAAATTTATATAATATGGTATAAAATTGAGAAATTTATTATAACGGAATTAATATTATATTTTAAGTTACGAAAATCTATAATAAAACGGGCGTTCTTATAATTAAAAGAATATAATCATCTTTATCGGATAATTACCTTTAATAATACTTTTTAAGAAATTTAATAAAATAAAGATGATTTATTATTATTTTAAATTTTAGAAAATATTATATATGTGATAAATATTATTAAAGAAATTGTAATTTATATGATTTATATTCTTTCCGAAATTAATAAAAATAAATTATTAGTGATTTCCTCGGTAATTTATCTTTATAAATAATTTAAGTTTTATGTTTTTAATATTAATGATATGGAAAAAAAAGAGAAGGAGTTTTAAGTTTTATTTATGGTTATTTTTTTTAATTTTTTTCTTTTTAACGATAATCTTACCATAATAAATAATATATAAAAGGTTTTATTTATTTAGTAGTGTGTTTATTAATATGATTAACCGTTTATTATTTAATTTAAAATTGAAATTATTTTTGTTAATATTACCGTAAATAATAAACTTTATATTAAAATATTTTTAAATAATCACTTTTTTAATAAATAAAATCTGGATTTTTTCTTTTTAATGTTTATTAAAATTTTATTTTATAATAATAAAAATCTTATGGTTATTTAATTTAACAATTATAAATATATTAAAAAATAAAGTTTTAATTTTAATATAAAAAAATATAAATTTTTTAATTTATTTATATATAATATTTATATTTATTTATTTTTTAAATAAGCTATTATCAAATTATAATAATATGGTGTTTTTATTATAACCTATATTATTTTCCCTTTTTTAATCTTTAATTATATTATTAAAGATAATAATGGCCGTATTATTTTAACCCAAATAAAAAAGGATAATTTTTAAGAAATTTAGAATATATATGAAATTTTCATTAAAAAGTAACTTTTAAAGGCTATAAAAAAATTAAAGGTTTATAAATTTATCGGTAATTTTAATATACAATATCTATTTTAAAAAATTATTATTTTCGGTTAATAATAACCTTTATCAAATAAAAAAAAGATTAAATAACATAATTAAATCCAAAATCTTATTATAAAATATAAAGTGTTAAACATTTAATTCATTATTAATTTAAACGATTTATTATTGTCGGTTTATATTAAGTTAGGCAATATTTTCTATTTTTAATGTTACCACAACCAAGTAAAATGCGGTATTAAAAGAAATCTTTTTAAAACTCGTTATATTGTTAATAAAATAACCATATTTAATCTTATAACCATAATATGTTAATTTTATAATTATATAAAAGTTTTTTTTTATAAATTATACCATATTAAAACATATAATGGTGTATTTAAATTTATTAATTAATATTTCGATATATTAAAAACAAATAATTATAACGTATTTTATCTTTATAAATTTTTATAATTTTATAATAATATTAATATTAAAAACTTAATTAATAATTTGGTTGTTAAAGGTATTAATAAAAAGATAGATAGATTTTTATCTTGGGTTAATAAATATTTTTAATACAATTTTAATAATATTATTTTATAAAAAAGATTATAAATAAATTAATATTTAATACTGAATAAATATATTTAAAGGGATATTAACATTTTAAAAATTAAATTTAAAAATAAAACATAATTTATAACTTCTATAATATAATTCCATAAATATATGGCAATATATATTAAATATGTTTAAAGTAAAAGTGTTGATGATAATAATTTTATAAGATATCGATTTAAATATCTTTGGGATATAATATTTATTATTTACTTTAATGAAGAAGGTATATTTTATATTAAAAGAAATTTACCATATTATAATCGTTAAAATAAAATTATTATTATTATTTATTAACATAATTATAATTATTTTATAATTTTCACGCAAATTTAAATTATAGTTTTATTATTTTATATTATAAATTATATTATAAAGTTTAAAATATTAACTTATTAATATTTAATTTTTATTATAATTTTTTTTAATTATATTTAATTTTATTTAACATTTATTAATATTAATAATACTATGGTAGTTATTTAAAATATAATTATTAAAATAATGAATTATGTTTTTTCCGAAAAAGAATTATCCTTTATGGATATATATAATTATATTTTTAATTTTGATATTTATTATTTATTAAATTCACAATGACGTTAATTTTATTACGAAACCATTTATTAAATTATTTATTATTTGTAGTTTTATTTTAAACATTTAATTTTAAAAATATTTAATGGAGATGTCAAATTAAAATTTATAAATAAAATATCATTTAATATATAAAATAATATAAAACTAAACATTTATAAAAATTATTACTATCGTAAATTGTTATTATAAGATATATATTTATATAATTACACATCCTTTATCGAAATATTTTTAAAACCTAAATAAAATTAATTGCCACATTATATTAAGTTTATAAGTTCATTAAAAATAAAAAAATTTTATTAACATATTTATTTTAAAAACCAAACTTATATTCTTTAACTTACCGGTACTTTCCCTTTTAATCTTAAGGATACTTTCCAATATATACAAAATCCTATTATTTAACTCGATTTATTTCTTCTTTAAAAAAACTTTTTATATTATAATTTAAAAGATATCTTAAAATTATAAAAAAATCTCCGAAAGAAAATGCCGGCTCGGTTATAATTCATTAACAACAACTTTAATCTATTATAATAATTAAAAAACAATACTATTCATAATATTAAAATCTGATAAATTCGTACAAATTAAAACGAAATAATAGAAACGGGAAATTTTATAAAAAAAAATAATAAAGAAAAAAAGGAGATGGTAAACCAAATTACCGATAAAAAAACTTTATTATTATTTTTATTAAATATTTAATAATATCTCCATCAAATATATTAATATAATACTCTTTTATTTAAACCATTTATAAAAATGTTTATATAATTTATAATAAATGGTAAAATACACTTATTCGAAGATTTTTTAATCGCATTAAAATTTAATTTATATTATACGTTAATAAATAAATTAAATTTATTTGTTAATAAATATTTTAATGGTTATTTATATTTAATAAATATTATTGGTTAATATTTAAAATTGTAAAAATACAATTTAAAGATTTTTAATAAACAATTATTATATCATACGGTTAAAAAAACGGATGATAACTTTTTTAAATTTTATAAAATATTTTTAGATTTCAATAATTTAGATGAAAATTTAAAGCGGCAAATTTTAAATATAAACGATGATTTTTTTATGGAATAACTTTTAAAAAAATATAAAAATCTGTTTTTTAAAAAAAGATATAAATGTTTTATTACCATGTTTATTAAATATTATCGTAATTAGATATAAATATCTATTTATAATAAATTTATTAAAAAATTATAATTAAATATAAAATAATTAAAAATGTTAAAGATTATTTTTTATTAATTTAATATTTTTAATATAATTCGGTTTATTTTAATTAATAATTTATTTAACGTTATAAGATTTTTTAAGGTATAATAACTATTATATTATCTTAATAATAAAAAAGAAACTAATAAAAATATAGTTATTAAGATTTTTTTATAAGCCTTTAATCTTAAAGATTATTGTTAATAAATTAAGTTAATAACAATATTTAATAACATTAAAATATATATAAAAAGAATAATAATTTATTCTATAATGTATTTTTTTTTATCTCGGTTATAAAAAATTTCTTTTAAATAATCAACTCTTTAAAAAAATATAAACATCCTTATTATCGATAAATATAATATAATATTTAGATCGGATTTATATAAAATCCATCTTTAATTTTAAAAAACTCGGGATTATTTTAAAGAAAATTTTAATAACCTTTTTATTATTATTTTATATAATAATTTCTATTAATTTAAATTAATTAGAATAATAATTTTACTTTATTTTAAACATCTAATAACGGAAAAAAAATATAAAAAAATATATTAATTTTTTCATATTAATATTGATAATTAATAATATTTCGGTTATAAATTATGATTAAAATTTATATTAATAATTATATTAGATTAGTAAATAAAGATAATTAATTCTAATTTTAATCCGTTATTTTATTAATTAAAAGATGGCGTTTAAATTTTTTTAAATCTTTTAATATTAAATTAAAAAATTATAAAAATAAAAGATATAATATTAAATAAAGATACCAAAACCATTACACTTTTAAATACTATATAATACGCCATAAATTTATAAATTATTATTACGTTTAATCGAAAAAATCACTAAAAGGTTTATATTTTCTTGTTAATTTATATATTTAAAGGTTTTAATCATATAATATCATTAAAAAAAACCTTTAAAATTATAGATGATTTTATAATTAAAATTCCGATTTATTTTATTTTTACTTAAAACATACCGGTTATTATTATTTAAAATAATTTATAAATAATAAAAATTATAAATAATATATTTTATATAACGATTATTTTTATTTTAAATCTTAATTTATCTTTATATCATTTTAATAATACCGTTATCATTATTACTTAACCTCTTAAAACTTTATTAATATTGTTTAAATTAATAATTAATATAAAATTAATAAAATTATTTAAAGATTTATTATCATTATTTTTTATAAATATTGTATTAATAAAAATCCGGCTATTTATATAAATCGGTCTTATCGTTATACCAATTTTTACCGTAACCAATTTTAAAATGTAAAATTAAATTTTTTAAAAAACTTTTTTTAATTTTGTTAATCGTAAAAAAAAAAATATAAATTTTACTTTAATATATATTTAATTATTAAAGGTTGTGAATTTAATAAGGTTATATTTTTTAATTTTAATTAATATTATATATTAAGCTATATTATAAATATCGTTTAAGTTAAAAAATACCATTAAACGATTTAAAAATTTTAAAATAAAAACACATATATCATATTAAAAATACTTTTAATATTTATATTAAGATTATTTTAATTATTAAGTTATGATAGTTAATAATAATATAAAATATAGAATAATTTTTAATATATGGTATTTCTATAATATTTTTAAAATCAAATTATTATATGGCAATTTTTATTAATAAATTATATAAAATATTTATTATTAAAATTTAAAATTTAAAATATATATATTTAATTTTATTTTATCTTAATTAAAATATAATATATCGACCTATTATAGATATTTTATTCCGATTATTCGGTTTTATAATATTTGAATATTTTTTTTCCGTATTTTAAATGTTAAATTGTCCCGGGGCCTTAAGGTAATCTTTAAAAATACGGAATTAAAACTTTTTATCATCCGGGACAAACTTATCGAGTAATATGTTAAACTTATTTATAAATAAAGTTAAAATTATTTCCCAATAACGATAGCCGGGGTCATTTAATAAAAGCCGGGATATTTAATCTTGCCGCCAATTAATAAAATTTAAATTAATGTTTAAATCGTATAAAATTGCGAAATATAACACAAAGAATGCTTAACGGTATTAATATAATTAGGTAAAAATACGAAATATAAATAATTAATAATATATATACGTATCGATAATTTAAAATTTATAACTAAACTAAATAAACGATTGAATAAATTAATAATATAAATTTACCCTTAAAGTAATAATTAATATAATATAGTTAAGTATTATTAAATCCCGAGTGAGGAAAAGGCGCACGAATTTTACTAAGTTATAAAAATAAATTATATCGGCTTTTATAATAAAATATATTTAATTTAATAATAATTAACGATATAAAATATATAATAAAAATAAAAGTTAATAAAAATTTATAAACTTATAAGATTTATTTTTAAAATTATAATTAACACAAAAAATAATAAAAAACCTTATAAAAGTATAATTAAATAATAACGGTTTAACCGTAATAACATTGTAATAAAATACGGTTAAACGTACGTATAACATATATAATATATTAAATTCTTTATTCTTTATCGAAAAAATATACTTAAAATAATTAAAGATTAAATTATAAAATTATTACACAATTTATTAATATTAATTTAACGGATTGGGTGTATAATTTAAATTGGAATTAAACTCCTTTTCGTTCGAAAAAAAAGTAACGGACATATCGGAATTAAAATTTATAACAAGTTAAATATTCTTATCTTTACGTTTTTTAAAAATAAATAAAATATATTTACCAACAAATAAAGAAATAACGGTCGATATATTACTAAACAAAAACTAAAAAAAAAAATATAAAAATTAAATTAAAATAAAGTAAGATATAAATAGAGTAAAAAGTACCGGAATATAATATAAAAGGAAAAAAATTAGAAAAAACGCTAAAAAATCTTTTCGAAAGAATTTATAAGTTATTAAAAAATAAAGATAATAACAATAATTATAATAAGTTATTTTTTTAAAATAACGAAAAAAATAAAAATGTAATTTTTTAAAAAATAAAAGGTAAAATAAAATATTAAAAAAACAATTAGAATATATATAATACATTAAATTTTAAAATTATAAATATAAATTTCTAAAAGCATAAATAATAAAATCCAAACAATATTAAAAATTACAATTATAAGGATATAATCTTTATTTCCGAAAAAAGAACTAACCGATATTTAACCGAATCCTCCCCGGCTACCCAAAAGTTAAAATATATCCCGAAAAAAAAAAAAAAAACGATAATTAATTAAAACGTAATACCTTTTTTAACAATAATAAAATATTTATATTCCTACTCTAATCGCGTAAACTTATTATATCCCGATCACACCTACCAATATAAATTACTTAATATATATAAAATAAATCATATAAAGATTTACCTTTAAATAAAGTTAAAAAATAATTTCGTAAAAATATCTTTATTAAACTTGTATAATCCCGATCCGAAATCGTATTATTTATTTATATTTTTATTATTAAATCCACTAAAATAATAAAAGTTTAATAGTTATAATATAATAAAATAATGTGTAAAAATGATAAAAAGTGATATAAAGAAATTAAAACGTATAAGTTTTATTTATTTTAATGGTTTTTATATAAATATATGTTAAATAAATAAATTAAATATTAAATATATAAACTACGTAAAGTTATAACTAACCACAATTAATATATAATTAAAAGGCGTAATAATATATTTATAAAAATATCCTAAAATAAACTTTAAATATAATTCTTTTTATTTTCTTTTTATATAATATTTATAACTAATTAAAAGTTTAAAATAATGCCATATTTTTCTTTTTCCTTTTTATATAATTTTATATTATAACCATTATAACTAATTAAAAACCTGAAATAACGATCCGCTTTAAGATATAAATTTCTAACCGGATATGGAAATTTTTTAAAAACTCCCTTAGAAAAAAAATGCGATACAATATCTTAAGGTAAACCTCAGGCATTTTGTGAACAAATGTAAATGTAGATATATCTTTGGTATTGTACCTACGGAAGTACGGATATAGGGGCCCTTTTAGGGTATCATTGCGTACCTGACGCTTCAGTCCCTTACAGTAAGGGGTCGGGCCTAGCCCTGCCGGCATTTGAACTGACACACGGGCGTCGCGGCACGAGTGAAAAAGCTTGTCTCCCCGCCTGCAGATGAGATGACGCATTGATGTTTTTTTTCGAGTTTATGCATCCATCGCGATTCTTTTGCATGTCGGTGTCAATTTAACTTCTTATATTTTTTGAAATCTTACCACCTATTCTTATTCTCCTTATTTCCTTAAAAATCTATCCTATAAATTAATGTGCAGCATATATTCATTCGACTACATTGACCATCCTTTGAAACGGGCTTATCATCGATACTTCTCAAGGAGGTAATAATAGCTGGTGACTGGTCTCGTCTGTTACTATTATTGCGTCAAAGAGGGAAGGATACCACTTTACCTCTACCTACGTACATACATACATATATATACTCTACCTGATATATAGGTAGGTATGCCCATAGTACCTCATTAATCCCCCCCTTTCCTACTCTTCCCTTCATTACTTATTTTACCTCCCTCCTTAACATCAAAAAAAAAAAACCACAGCTGGAAAATATGTCGAAAGACGCAGACAGTAAGCTCGGCCCGCTCGTCCGCCTCCGGGGCTTGCTCACGGCGCAACTACCCCCCGCGACGGCGACACCCGACGAGCTGAGGCCGTTCCTGGCCGCGATCTTGCGGGAGGCCGTGCCCTTCATAGACTCGGCAGCGCCTAGGGATGTCGCTGGCGGCGTCGCGGACCCCGGGGTCTGGCGCCGCAAGGCCAGCCACACGCACCCGGACTCCGCGGCGGCAGTGCAGGTCTCGGAGCGCGTGGTCCCGGCCGCGGTCCTGGAGCGGATCGCTCG
Source organism: Hypoxylon lienhwacheense (assembly GCA_902806505.1). Taxonomy (NCBI): domain Eukaryota; kingdom Fungi; phylum Ascomycota; class Sordariomycetes; order Xylariales; family Hypoxylaceae; genus Hypoxylon; species Hypoxylon lienhwacheense. The sequence continues at coordinate 1,836,748 of CADCWW010000003.1, read as the reverse complement.
GGAGGAAGGGGAAAGGGGAGGGAGAAGGGGAAGGCGCGCGCCGAGACGTGGTGCTGTCGCCGCAGCGTGCACGAGGATAAGGCGGAGACGGGGACGGCGGCGTGGGACGAGTTCGTGAGGTGCTTCCGCGACGAGCACGCCGAGTCGGAGCGGGCGTTCACGCCGGCGTGCGTGGACGCTCACGAGGCGCAGCGGTGGGAGTGCGGGGACGATACGGAAATAGAGGAGTCGGAGGAAGAAGGCAGCGGCAGCGGCAGCGGCGGCGGGGGGCAGGGACGGACCTGGGGTGGGTTCAAGCTGGTGGTGGAGGAGATGCGGCATCAGGTAGGGAGGCCGGTGCTGCGCGACCGCACGTTCCCGGTGCTGCAGATGACGTGCAGCGGCGCGCGCGGGGGGCCGGGGGAGTTCCTCGTCGTGAGCATCCCCGTGCCGGACCTGGGGCGCAGGTCGGAGGCGAGCCGGCTGGCGCGCGAGAAGGGCGCGCAGATCGCCTCCTACGCGAGCGTCGAGCGCGTCCGCAGGCTGGACGACGACGGCGGCGGCGGCGGCGGCGGCGGGCGCATCGAGTGGGTGATGGCGACGGCGAGCGACGCCGCGGGCGTCTTGCCCGCCTGGGTGCAGAACTTGGCCGCGCCCGCGGTCATATGGAAGGATGTGCCGCTGTTCTTAGGGTGGATCGCGAGGGAGAGGGCGAAGAGGCGGGGAGATGGCGAGGATGGGGAGAGGACGGGATGAGGAGTATACTGTATAATGGATCACAGGCTTCTGCGAGTGTATGAGTCGGTGGGGCGCCGACGGGCTTAGGCGACGGTGCGGCCGTGAAATGGTCCGGTAATCCACTTGTTTCGGCCGGAGAGGTCGGAGGGCGGTGGGTAATATGCTTAGGATTCTATCTATCTTAAGGGGACTTGGCGAGGTATTCGGCACGGCATGAGTTTAGTCTTATGTTCATATATGGCTTAAGAGGATTTATTTAAGGGCTACGAAGGATAATGGTGGTGAAGATGAAAAAAAGGGGTAGGTGATAAGCCTTTGACTAGTGGTTATAACTTATAATTGCTACGGACCACGGTATAAGGCTGAGAGCGTGTAAGTCTTGAATATGTTGATTTTATTACGAGGTTATTGGGAGGTAACGGGTTATAACAATGAAATAAACAACTGAAATGTATAACTACCTCCTATATATAGGTATTTACCTATTTATATATAATTATCAACACTAGAATTTAAAATATTATATGTAGGAACGTTGAAAGTTAGATACTGAGTATACTAAAGGTATACGGATATAAGGGTAATTATGTGATATAATAACTTATCGATAAAGGATAATGTCAATCCAGCATCGCCGAAAAAGGACGGATGTATTTTTTTACCCCTCTGTTTTTTTCTTCCCCCCTTCGAATGAGTCAACAAAATTGAAGGAAAAAGGGACCCCCCCCCCCAATGCCACGAATCATCTCCTCCCCAATTTTCCCTAACTTCTCATTAAAACACCGTCAAGTTGTCTAGGCTATTTCTTCGAGCACTCTGGGTGCGCCGGTTGTCGTACAGATCAGCCTTTCCCTTCTCAAGCGCCACAATGGCTACTAACAGTGGCCGTGGTAATCCCATTAATGCGTCTGAGGGTCCAAGCAAGGTCGGTGAGGGCATACCACCTCCTGTTTCCGATGATCTGAAGGGTGCTGTCAAAGAAGCTGCCGGTCAATCGGACGGTGCCGGCGTGCATGCAACTGGCCAAGAGCCCGGAATGGTCCCAACTCCTGCCAAGGTCAAGACCGAAAAAGAGTTGGAACGTGAGCGGAAAAAGGCCGAGAAAACGGCCAAGTTCGAGCAGAAGAAGGCTAAAGCTGCTGCTCAAGCTACACCCGCTACCACCGCCGCCAAGGCTAAGGATAAGAAGCCCAAGGCACCGAAAACAGAGGAAGAGCCTCTTCCTCCTTACGTTGAAGATACTCCGCCCGGCGAGAAGAAACGATTACGATCCCTCGATGATCCACAATTAAAAGCCTACAATCCCGTCGCCGTTGAGAGTGCCTGGTATGAGTGGTGGGAGAAGTCGGGTTTCTTCGAGCCTGAGTTCACACCGGATGGCAAGGTCAAAGAAGAAGGATCCTTCGTCATTGTCATACCGCCTCCTAATGTCACCGGAGCGCTACACATGGGCCATGCCCTCGGAAATTCTCTCCAGGATGTCATGATCAGGTGGAACCGCATGCACGGCAAGACAACCCTGTGGCTGCCGGGATGTGATCATGCCGGTATCAGTACTCAGAGCGTCGTTGAGAACATGTTCGTGCCAAGATATCTACCATTCACCGGTACACACACTGACTGTGGCTAGGTTATGGAGACGACAAGGCAAGACTCGACACGATCTAGGGAGGAAGAAGTTCATCGAGACTGTCTGGGAATGGAAAGAGGACTACCATAAGCGGATTAACAACGCACAACGCAAGATGGGCGGCTCGACCGACTGGAGCAGGGAGGCTTTTACCATGGACGAGAACTTGAGTGCGGCCGTGATGGAGACCTTCGTCAAGCTCCACGACGAGGGGACAATCTACCGAGCAAACCGTCTCGTTAACTGGTGCACCAAGCTAAACACAGCGCTTTCCAACTTAGAGGTCGTCAACAAGGAGCTTCCCGGACGAACGCTGATCGATGTTCCTGGATATGAGAAAAAAGTCGAGTTTGGAATTATCGTGCACTTTAAATACCCAATTGAAGGCTCTGACGAAACCATCGAGGTTGCCACTACCCGTCCCGAGACAATGCTTGGCGACACGGGTATCGCTGTCCACCCTCAGGACGAACGGTACAAACATCTCGTCGGCAAGAAAGCTGTCCACCCCTTCATTAAGGATCGCCTCTTGCCTATAGTAGCTGATGACTATGTGGACAAAGAGTTTGGAACCGGTGCTGTCAAGATAACCCCGGCTCATGATCCAAACGATTTTGCATTAGGCCAGCGACATAACCTGGAATTTATTAATATTCTAACTGATGACGGTCTCATGAATGAGAATGCCGGACGGTATAAGGGCCAGAAGAGGTTCGACGTACGATATACCATCCAAGATGATCTTAAGGAGCGTGGTCTGTACGTCGACAAGAAGGACAATGCGATGAAGGTACCCCTCTGTGAAAAGTCTAAAGATGTCATTGAGCCCATCATGAAGCCCCAGTGGTGGATGAGGATGAAGGACATGGCTGCTGAGGCGATCAAGGTGGTGAAGGACGGCCAGATCAAGATTAGGCCCGAAACGGCTGAAAAGAGCTACTATAGATGGATGGAAGATATCAACGACTGGTGTCTCTCGCGTCAACTCTGGTGGGGCCACCAATGTCCCGTCTACTTCGCGAAGGTTGATGGCGAGGCAGGCGATAAGACGGATGGCAACCTATGGCTCGCCGGTCGCACGGAAGAAGAGGCGCGAGCGAAGGCCGAGAAAGCCTTACCAGGAAAGAAGTTCACGTTAGAGAGAGATGAGGATGTGCTCGACACGTGGTTCTCGTCCGGATTATGGCCTTTCTCTACCCTTGGCTGGCCGAACAAAACTCCCGACTTGCAAAGGCTTTACCCGACCAGCGTCCTCGAGACCGGGTGGGATATTCTATTTTTCTGGATCGCCAGGATGATCATGTTCGGCATCAAGATGGTGGGCCAAATTCCGTTCCATGAGGTTTACTGCCATTCTCTCGTGCGAGACTCGGACGGAAGAAAGATGTCCAAATCGCTAGGTAACGTCATCGACCCTCTCGACGTCATCAGCGGAATCCCCTTGGAACAGCTCCACGAAAAATTGGCGCTTGGAAACCTTCATCCAAACGAAATCGAGAGGGCCAAGAAATATCAAAAGACGGCTTTCCCCGAGGGCATACCGCAGTGCGGAGCGGACGCGCTACGATTTTGCATGGTCAACTACACCACCGGTGGAGGAGATATTAACTTTGATATCAAGGTCATGCACGGTTACCGGAAGTTCTGCAACAAGATATATCAGGCTACGAAGTACGTGCTTGGAAAACTGGACCAGGATTTCGTTCCCCAGAAGACAGGGAAACTCACTGGCAAGGAATCGCTTGCCGAACAATGGATCCTCCATAAGATGAACCTCGCCATCAAGGATATAAACGAGGCCATTCCGCAGCGAGAATTCAACAGGTCGACTTCGACGGCATATCAATATTGGTACAACCAACTCTGTGACGTGTACATAGAAAATTCAAAAGCACTTATTCAAGACGGCACAGCAGAGGAGAAGCGCTCGGCTGTTGATACGTTGTATACTGCGCTCGACAATGCGTTGAGGTTGATTCACCCCTTTATGCCGTTCCTTACGGAAGAATTATGGCAACGTCTCCCGCGCCGACCCGGCGATGAAACGCCTTCGATAATGCTCGCCCGATACCCTGTTTATGACCCAGAGCTAGATAACCCCGCGGCCGAGGCGGCCTACGAGCTGGTCTTGGGTTGCTCGAAAGGTATTCGGTCCTTGATGGCCGAATACGCGCTCAAGGATGAGGCGAAAGGTATGCCATACGTAAACCACCGTTCCCCTGCCCAAGCTAACACGAAACTACAGTATTCATACAGACGTATGACGAGACGGCCCACCAGACCGTGGTCGAGCAGGTGCAGTCGATCAAGTCGCTGAGCGGCAAGGGCGTCACGAACATCGAGGTGCTCCCCGGGTCGGACCCCCGGCCGGCGGGGTGCGTGGCGTTCCCGGTGTCGAGCTCGGCGGCGGCGTTCCTGCACGTCAAGGGCCGGGTGGACCTGGACAGCGAGATCGGCAAGGCGGCGAAGAAGCTGGACAAGACGCGCGCCGCCATCGCGAGGCAGCAGAAGCTCCTCGCCGACACCGGGTACCAGCAGAAGGTCGCCGCCGCCCTCCTCGAGGCCGACAGGAAGAAGCTCGCCGACCTCGAGTCCGAGGCCGCCGGCTTCGAGGGCACCATCAAGCAGTTCGAGGCCCTGAAGCTGGAGTAGACTCGGCGTCGATGTCGGTGTCGGTGTCGGTGTCGGGTGAAGAGTTTACTCATGAAAGGAGGAGAAGAGGAGAGTCATGGTATGTAGTGCGAAAACTCGAGGCTTCTCTATCTGTCTGTCTGTCTATCTATCTGCTATCCGTGGAGACGGAGACGGAGAGAGGTATTTGTAGAGAACCTGCATGGTACAGTACAATAGGAGAAAAATGCGATGTTGAAATGCTATAGTCAAGAGCTTACCTAGACGAATCAAACAAACTATTTTGCTTAATGACACTTTTCTTATTATTATTACAAGTTCATGTCATTTATTTCATTGTATAGTATCCCAGGTAAGAGGAGGTAGGTAGTTATAAATACGGTAGGTTATACCCGGGAGGTATGTATGTACCTGTACTATTGGGTACCCACTAGCGAGCTCCCCACGTGACGAGACCGCAAAAACAGGCAAAACTCACCTATTTGCAATAGGTATAATTAATTTAGTAAAAATTGTAAAATTATAAGAATAATATGGATAAATAAAGATTTGATTGATTAATTATTGTATTTATTTAAAGCTTTAACTTTTTTACCCGATTTAATAGTTTTAAATTGTTAAATAAATGCCGTTTTTTTTTAAATTACCTCATTTTTAAAGCTTTTTTCAACTTTAAATTTTTTAATAATAATAAGGTTTATAGTTTTTTTTAAAGTTTTCTTTAAATCTTTAACTTTTTTTTATATAATTATAAAATTTATAAATATACAATTAATTGTTAATGTTTAATTTAAAAACGTACGGCGTAAATGTTATAATTTAACTTATATAATTTAATTTTTAAAATAATATATTAAATTTTAATTTATTAATTACTTTAAATTGGTTTATAATAAGTTTGATTTTTATAAAAAAGTTTAAATAATAATATATTTAATATTTTTAAAATATATTTTATAATTTAAAATAAAAAAGTTTATTATAATTAAAATTATATGAAATTTATTTTATAAATTAATTATATATTAAGTAATATTATATAATTTAATAATATATCGATATAAATAATTTAAAATATTAAAAATGTTATTATTTATTTAATATATAAGTTTTTCTTTTATATTTTAATTATAATTAATCGTATATATATTATTATAAATGTTAATTTATTATTAAAATAAATGAAAAAATTTAAACATATAATATTTAATTATAAAAACAAATAACAATTATATAACCTTTTATATATATCATTAAAAATAACGGAAATAAAATTTTATTTTAAATATATTTTTAATATTTAAGTTTTTTTTTTTACGAAAATATTATAAATAATATAAAATTAATATTAGTGTTTTAATTTAATCCGTTTTTATAACTTATTTTTTTAATTAAAACTTATTAAATTTTTAATTAAAATAATTATTATATTAATTTTATAAAAGCTTATTTATTGATTTTATTTTTATAATTTTATAAATTTTATTAAATTAATTATAATTATTAAAAATAAGTGATTTTTAATTGTTTTTACGGTTTTATCACGTAAAAAGCTCGTTAATGGGTACTTAATAATAAGTAAGTATGTATTCTATATAATTATAATTAAATACTTATTTATTTACATAAAAATATATATAAAAGTACTTTATTTTATAAGGTATAACTTTTTAATTTATTATATACGAATCTTTTAAAGACATTATCGCTTTTTTTCCCGTTTTCCCCCTTTTCTCATTTAAGATAACGCGACCAAAATATGTGGTACGTAAATAATAACATCGTTACATAAAGTTCCCGTCCCGGGAATAAATATCTTAAATTTATGTGACTTGTTTTTGTAAAATTTTTGAAATGGCTTTACGTATATAATATATAATTATAACTTTATTACGTAAAGTAAAAATTATTCGTATTTATTATATATTTTAATAAAAATTAAAAAAAATAACATCTTTATTATTTTTTATATTTACTTTATTTTATTATTATTATTATGGTTAATTTTTATTTTATAAGTTTATAATATTTTTTAATTTTTCATACTTTTATTTTATATTAAAGTTAATTATAATAAAAGAAATTTTAAACGAGTGGACGTTACGTAAAATGGGTAATTAATTTATTTATTAATTTATATATAACGAGTGGGTAATTAAAATTTATATAATGGTTAAAACTTATATGGTAATTAAAACTTATATGGTTAAAAACTTATATAATTATAATATAATGGTATAATTAAACGGTTATATTGGTGAGGCTTTCGTTCGTTTATAAAACTCTCGTTTATTTATAAGGTTTTTGTTTATTTATAAGGTTTTTATTTATTTATAAAACTCTCGCTCGTTTATAAAGTTATTAACATATAATTAAAAAGCCAGGTTAAATTAACGATAAAATAAATAAGTTTTAAAGGTATTAAATAAAAAATAACTCGTTTAATAAACGAGTTAAAAAAGGTATTAACTTTTTATATCGGAAAAGTTAAAAAATAATAATTTTTAAATTACGGTTAAAGTTATTAAATAATGTAAATAAGATTAATTAAACGGTACGGTGTTTAATTAAATGATTAAATTGTTACAATAAAAGTGTATATAAAATAAATGGTAAAAAAATATAATATCATTTTATTAAAAATATTACCATTATATTATAATAATAATATATATTAAATTCTTTTAAATTAAACGAGAAATAAAATGATAATAATATATAAAAAAGAAAAGAAAATAGTTCGGAAAGTTTTTCTTTTATATTTTTTATACGTATAATTTTATTATATAAAATAAAAATTATTTATATCCATTAAATAAATAAAATAAATAAAATAAATAAAATAAATAAAATAAATAAAATAAATAAAATTTTATTATTAATAAAAATTTATAAATGTATAATATAATTATATATATAATTTTTTTAAAAAAATTTTTTTTTAAATAAAAAGTTTTTTATTTTTAATTTATATTAAAATTTTATTTTATTTCATTTTTTCTTTTTTATATTAAATTTTTATAAAAATAAAAATATTTAATTTAAAATATAAAAATTTTTCCATTAATAATTTATATATTCTTTATTTATTATATATATATAAAATTTAAGTAAAATTTCTATTTTGAAAATTACTTATTTAAGTAGCCCGATATTTCCGTGTTAAGAAAAAAATCTCTAGAGATAATAACCCTTGTGAACTCGGGCAAACCTTACAATATCTCCTTTCCCCTCCCTTTCCCCCTCCCCCTCCTTTCCCCCCCCTCCCGGTCTTTTTTCTACACTTAGGTGTAGGTAGGTATGTAGGTTACCTTATACGCCTCCCATGGCTTTCTCAATCGTATACAACAACTCCTAACACCTCGTACGCCTTGCTTCTTCTTCTTCTTCTTCTTCTTCTTCCTCCTCCCCTAACCCCTCCTCAATGGGGACTAAATAGCTGAGAGAGAGAGAGAGAGAGAACCGTTCCCGATCCAAGAGCCTTTTTGGACGTCTTGGGGGTTTTTTTTGTGTGTACCTGACTCCGGAAAAAAAGCAAAAAAAAAAGAATTTCGATATTAGTGGGTATTATTATGTAACGAGTAATATACACGCGCATGTGCATATTTATGTCGAGTAAGTGATGACAGAATAACAGGATGATTTATCGACTGGTCGTCCGAACTGAAGCGTAACAGAAGAATGCGTCCGGGGGCCGGTAGAGGGGACTTATTTAATCCCTACTTCCCTCCGTCGCCGCTTCGGCAGCTTCTTCGGCAGCTTGTTCCTTGGCGGGGGCCCTTGCCGATACACCAATCTTCTCCTGCTCTCTCATCAGAGCCTGTCCATTCGTGTTCGCCATCTGCTGGTGCTCCTCGATGCCATGCTGCGGGATGAATCGGTGGCCATCGCCGGTAGGTTCTTCCTTAGCGGGAGTCCACGCTAGGAAATCACGGCGCACCTCGACGTAGTCGTACGCGAACTCGCCTAGCTGATCGTCGTCCATGCCGAGAAGCTCAGCCTCTTCCGTCGCGCGCAAGTGTAAGCCAGGTATGATATCGATGATTTTGGCGATGATGGCAGACATCACAAAGGTGTAACCGCAGGCAGCTACAATATAAGCGACTTGGATGTACAACTGGGCGTAGTGATGGTCAACCCAGCCACCGGGGTAGACTCCGTTGTTGACGCCATCCAGGCCAATGATATAGTTCGCACCGAAGAGAGCGTTGAAGATGAGACCCACAATGCCGCCGATGCCGTGCTCGGCGAATACATCGAGGGAATCGTCGATTCTGACTAAAAATTTGACTATTTGTAACATCAGTATAAGCTTGAGTGGTATATTGTCGGGATTGCATACCTTTGGTACCAAAGTTACAACAGACACCAGTAACAACGCCCAGAATGATAGACGCCCAAGGTGGGATGAAACCTGATGCGGGTGTGGCCGCAACAAGTCCGGAGATAACACCAGAACACCATCCAACCATCGACCACTTTTTCGCGAGTCGGAAATCGAGTAGGCACCATGTCATGGCGGCAAAGGTGGCAGTTAGGCAAGAATTCCAGCACGCCATCGTCGCTCGCAAGTTAGCACCGAACGCGGAACCACCGTTAAACCCGAGCCAGCCAAACCACAGGAAGATCGTGCCGAGAGTAACGAGAGAAACGTTATGAGGTCGAAAGTTGAGCATCATCTTCTCATGGCGGCGACCGAGAACCCACGAATAGGCCAAAGCAGACAGACCTGACCCGATCTCGACGGGGCCGCCTCCGGCATAGTCGAGGACGCCGTAGTTGTACGCCCATCCATTTATATTCCACACCCAGCAAGCAACGGGACAGTAGACGAGGGTGGCCCAAAAGAAGACGAAGACCATGGCGGGGAGCATGCGACCACGTTCAGCAACGGCACCAATGACAAGAGCTCCGGTAACGGCGCAGAACATCATCTAGACTACGTATTAGCTAGCGCATCTCTTGGTTCTAGTCGCAATGCTGAACAAGCATACTATTGACTAGCAAGGGAATGAACGGCAGAACTTGCCTGGTAAAAAGAATAGAGCAGCTCAGGGATGAGAGGGGAGCCGGGGGAGGGTACGGCAAGGGTGTTCATGAGGCCGAAATGGTGCAGATCGCCGATGAAGCCATTGGTAGCAGTAGAACTGAAGGCGAGAGAGTAACCCCAGAAATACCATTGGAAGATAATGACGCTGAAGGACATCATGACGACCCAGATGAGGGACAGGGCCGACTTTCTTCGAGATAAACCGGAATACAAAAAGGCGATGCCGGGAACCATGAGCAAGACCATGCAGGCGGCGACGATGATGAAGGCCTGATCGCCTGACTGGTACCATTGGTTCAGGTTTTCGGTATCTTAGGTACGCAGAAAATCGAATTAGTCCCTGTCGCGAGATTCATCTCGAGCGTCCAGTCTTGAGTTATAATTACAATTTCACAGCACTTACTAGAATCTCCGCCAGTTTCGGCATTGGTGCCATTGAACTCGGTGGGCGCGCCCGTCCACGAGTAAGAGGGCGACCACGACATCTTTGGATGATGTCGGGTAAGGGATAATAAACGATATGTATGTTTTTAATGGAGTCCAGAGGTTTAAAGGTCGAGATCAGGCGATCAACTGCTCATGAGTTAAAAGAAAAAAAAGGCGTAGATAATATTGATGTATGGTCGGTAAATCCAGTTGAAGTGAAGTCGTAGTCAACGAAGCTCTAGTCGAGAGCGTTGGTATTGACTCGGTATGAGGTCGTCGAGGAGAAGAAGGTAAAAATGAAGTCAGACATGAGATGGCCGGTAGCTCGGGATCTTGGGATCTTGAGATCTTGGGACCTTGGGATTTACGAAATAAATATATGTACATGGAGAGGATGAGACTTGAATTTCGGCCAGATCTTACATGGACTACTAGTAAGAATAGTATGCAATAGTTCAATAAGACAAGACGGACAGAATCAAAAAATTGGGGGGAAGGGAGGGAAGATGAAGATGGAATTATCGGACCAATTACATGAATTTACACATCTAGGTCTTACTTTCATCGAATGTAGCTAGTTATACGTAATTGGGATTGCTAAGGGTACTTACAAGATTGTCAGGGATTGCCATGCCACGCCTCGAAGACCCCAGGGTTTTACATCCGTCATTCGTGCATGTCTTTAAGTTTACATAGATTATTATAGTATATCGTACCTACAGGTATGTAAAGATAGCGACTGCCTTCTTTACTATCTAGTACATAGTAGATCTCAGCGCATGTCATGTGGGAAAAGGGATCATTGTATCTAAGTAGCTTACATATGTACTATGTACCTCATAATTGCTTGGATATAGCTTCGATATTTCATCGCCACTATCGGCGTCAACCTTTCTTTTCTACTTCTTTTCTACTATATAAGTCGACGGTACATAATTGAACCTAGCTCATAAGTAAAAACCGTGGGGTATGTGAAGCTTTCCCGACAAGCCGCAGCATCAGGGGCTTAAGCTCGACAGCCTTAGATACTATCAATGTATGTAATTACTTGGGAGGTACTTCGTACTTACCAGGTAACTATGTACTCCTAGCACTGGTATAATACTCGGCAACCACGCTAACCATGATCGTTTTACTCGTATGACCTCATAGATATAAGTACCTAAGATACATAATGTATTCATCTTCTCTACTTTGATATATAATATAATGTCACAACATTGGAATAGTTATCGAAAATTCTATGATTCGTAACCCTTCTTTTCTAGAATTCATCGTCGTTGTAAAACCCCCAACTTTTCAAACAAGGGTCCCTCGACCTCCGAAATCTATATAAAAAAAAAAAAAAAAAAAAAGCTTTTTCCCTCCCCTTGCGAATCGCGTAAGACGGGACGAGGGTAGGGGTGTATCTGTTACGAAATAGTTTGTCCGCTTCCCTGCAAACCATTTGCAACAGCCTCGAGGCTGGCGAATGAGAGCTCTCAGCTTTCAGCCCGAACACTTCCTATCTCTACGTTTTAGCTGAGCTCTTGTCCCGCAGCTTATTCATTACCTAACATTACTACATAGTATACTACCTATTAAACATGACCTGCAGCATCGACATCTCGAAGGTTGAAACCATATTTATTAGAAGTATGCACATACTATGTACCTAGGTACAGTACGTACTCATAGACAGGGGTATCACTAGTACCCGAGATCGACATTAGACATTAGTAGGTCTATTCCTTAATCGGCACCAAGCACATGTTCCTCGAAAATACCCTGTCATTACAAAACCCTCTTCTCTTCTACTATGTATGTACACAGTACCTAGATAGCATGTCTATCTATTACATGTATTAATATAAGGGACGGCTTACCTCCACTGTTTTTGGGGGGAGAACGATGTCGCTTTTTCTCGGACCAGCCCGGATCTAGCAGTCTTCTAGAAGAACGCCACGGTCCCAAAAGCGCAAAGCAGATCATGGGGTGCATCGGTGTCACACGTCGTCTCACAGTCACACGGTTGCGAGGGTGAGAAAAGAAAGGGGAGAAAAAAACCTCACAAGGCTATCGGAGATTTAACTTCAGTGGTATGTATATACTGTAGTAGTAATAATACCTTATGTAGTGATATATCCATGCACATACAGTTACAACAGAGAAATAGAAAAAGAAAAAGTTTTCACTTGATAATTAAGAGCAGTGATATACATCATATCACGAAGTAACAACATATATACATACATCAACAAATCACTTTCCTCCAACCCCCGGAAATACCTACCTTCTTAGACACCTCCATGCAGTAAAAAATAAATAAATGAATAAATAGAGACGCTGACCCGCGTAAATACATACCTCACTAATCCCTATTCACTCTAGTACACGCAGAAGAGAGAAGAAAAATAACCCAAAAAAAGCAAAAGCAAAAGCAAAAGCAAAAGCAAAAGTAGAAAAAAAAGCAAAGAGACGTTGAAACGTACCCGTGTAAGGCCTTATCTCCAACCTAAGCAGCCAATCAGAGACCACCGTTGCCTTCATTTTCAATCATCATTTCCCTCCTTCGAAGTCGCTTCCTTCGCAATGACCGATCTTAAGGGGGGGGGAGAAGCACTTCCTCGGTGACGGAACTTGAACAACATGAAGGTGTATGGGATAGATACATGTATCTATCTCCCTTTTATTCCAGACACTCGAGATAATAGTGTTTCTACCTCTCGGTAATCCGTAGAGCTGAGCTGTACCTAGAAGATTGAGAAAAGAAAAAATTTACAGGATTAGAAGAGGATGAGTTAGTTATTATATGTCTTTGGGATTCAAATACTTCAAGCATCATCATCATTCCTCCTTGTCCCAAAAACTTTTTTTTTTAATTATTACGCGTAGCTACAGGTACACGATAGCTCATCCATGAAGCCTCGTCTTCGAGGTTCAAGCTGATTTAGATCCCTCCTAGCGTAGCTTTACATACCCCTAGCTTATAGCAATCTCACGTTTCTGCTGCACGATATCGCACAAGAGCTGAAAAGCCATTACTAGTCTCATTCTTCCTTTTTTTTTTGGTTCTTTTTGCACTTTTACTCATCTCAAAAAAAACCCCCTCCTTTCCTTTGTTTTCATTTCGTCGGTAATACATCGCGCAACGCCATAAAACACATCCGTCATACACAGCTTGCTGTGCTTATGCAACCTGTAAACGCCTGCTGGCTTGGCCTTAAACTCTCAAGCAGCCCACGAAACCCTGGGTATCATGATAGGTTATAACATGCTAAGGAAAAGGAAAGGAAATGGGAGGGACGTAGTAAAGACTCTCATATAATGGAGAGAGAATCAGTTGCCGAGTTCCGAGTCAACTCGTAACTGAGGATTCGAAGGTCATAATAATGGAGCATGATGCGGTATCGTCTACCACTAATCGGTCCATCTGCCAGCTCCGTGTTGCCGGCAAATGGGACTGGCGATACTGCCACCCCTAGAAGAGGGCAGATTGGTCGCATATTATTGTCTTCTTCCTGTCGTAGGGGTAGGATAGCCTCGACCTTGAAGCCGCGCTGAAGGGGGACACTCTTTCCTGGGGACGTTAGAGTGATAAGTGCCACACGTCCGCACATCGACCCAGCTACAACTAGCGATAATTCCGGGACGTGTATGAGGGTTGCTAGTCGCTCGTGCGACCATGTCACCGTTGGGAGTACTGCGTGCGCAGGACGGGATTGTTCGATGGTCCTTTCGAACATAACACCCACCCCGCCCTCTTCGAAGCTACGAAGTTCGACGCCGACGTCGTATGTGCGTAGGATACTGCTTCCATCTTCTAGGACGGTCTTGGGGCTCGGACTGTGTAACTCAGCCTGGTTCATTCGATTCAAGGCAGAGAATGGCAAACTATCATCGAGGTCATGCCACCAAAGGTCTAGTGGAACGTCCAACTGATTGAATGAGAATTGCGTAAGGTTATTCGATCTAACCCACGGATGCTGTGTCGAGTTATTCTTCACGTAACTGAGGCCCCTACTTATATCGACCCAACGTCCGATTTTTTCGTTGGTCACAAATCGAGTTTCGTGTTCTGGTAGGCCTAGCGAGTCTTCGTGAGTTTTCGTTGGGAGAAAACTGCTTGGAGGTAACACAAGTACACCCCAAGCATATACACTAGTTTTGATTAGCATTTTTGTTGGATTATGTTTAAATATATGATTCACTTACCTGCGCTTAACACCGCCACGTATAGCGACGCTAACTGGGCGATGGCCATAAACGGTCTCGATCCTGACATGAGGACGTTTGTCGAAGTGCCAGATATCCATAATCCAGACGGTGCCAAGGAGATCTACAGCTACAATCTTGTCCGCTTCCCCGTCGAGTGTATTGCTAAAATCGATGTTGGAGACCTTGCCTCCCAGTTGACCCATGAGTAGCACGATGCGCCAGTTGGCATCACGACGTCGAATTATACGCTCCAATTCCCCAACATTTAATTTTGGAGCTTGGCCATTTGCAGGTCCCGATGGAGGGGTCACAGCCTCGCCTGCTTCATTTTTGATGAGGTTCCTGAATAATTGAACCGAGTCGGCAGCAGGGTTATGATGATAATATTCGCCTGTCAAGGCGAAAACGAAGATGGTAACATAGCGGTTCTCACAACTGACGGCTATGAGACGAGACCGTTTATGTACTGCTAGTCCCCAAGCACCTCTCCTAACATTTTCGTGAAAGAAGGGTTTGGGGACAGATTTATTGTTCTGATCGTTCCTCTCGCGGCGCAAGAGCTCCATTTCGATGGATCGGGTGTAGTAGCCGATGACATCGCCGTCATCATAGGCAAGTATCAGAACCTCCTCGTTACCAAGTTCGCCCACGATGAGATGGTTAACTTGGTGGGGAAGCGGGTTTTCCGCCTCGCTGGAAACCTTCAAGCCAGCCGCACTGGCCTGGGGTTGTAAAATGAGATCGGGTTGGGAAGGCAGAGCGTTTGTGACGCAGCTGCGAGGACGAGAGACAAATATCCTCTCAGAGTATGCGACCATGTAGATATTATAAATTTGCGACAGTGCGGTTAGATTGATTCGCAAATCAGCGATCTGAGGTGGGCTCTCGTCTTCACTTGGATCATTAGATCCCTCAGAAAAATGGCCGTCGAAATCAATGTCATCTATCATATCATAATCATTAGTATTGACCTCTATAAGCTCTGACTCGCTGATGCTGGCGAGTTAGTTTAGGCTTAATCTTGCTTTGCCAGGTTCACGCGAAAGTGAGAAAATAGGTAATACCCATACCATCTTCATTCATGATGTTCAACACTCCGGCTTCGTCTGGAATGGCCACTTCGGTTGAGCTATCGTACTCATCATCCTCATCCTCATCCGGAGGAGGTACGATGGAGGAGCTGGGGGGAGGAGGAGTCATCTCGTAGGGGATCGCAATCGACTTTGGAATATGGTGCTATAAGAAAGAGTGTTAGATAATTGTCCATGTTTTTTTTTTGGCAATATGAAGAGATATGAAGAAGTGTAGGAAGTCTCAGAAGCCTCACCCTCTTGCGACCGGTTTCGCAATAACATTTGCTCACTTGGAGCTCTCCCTCCAGGATCGTCTCCTTCGCCATCTCATCACACAGATTGTCGGCAATTGACAATATGAATGTAATAGTAATAAAGATTGAAGTGATAACTTTAAGAAAAGTTGTTTTAAAGATGAAGAAGACGTAAAGAGTGATCTCTTGTGGGTGATGGACGTACTAAGATTCGTAGTAATAACATGGATTCTTAAAGTTGTAATAGTGCAAGTACGTCTAATGGGGGGTATGTAAAGTTGAGGAAGATGGTGAATGACGAATGGCGGGGAGGACCCTGTGGACCTGATAACGATTAATCTAGAACCTTGAATCTCAGGTAGAGCTGTAGGTACAGATATGTATGTACAAGGATGTATATATTATGTAATCTCTCATGCTGTACCTACATTGACGCACCCACATTATTCCGTTCGTACCTGAGTACCTGAGTACCTCAGATTGCTTTGTAATATTAACACATGCATGTAGGTACTGTGGGGTATGGCGGTGGCGCTCCAGCCACAAGCCAGTTAAATTCTGAAACTGCGCACCAAAGTGTATTTCGAAAAACTTAGGAAAAACAACAATATTTGTCCCTTTGTATTTTAGTTCATTTCAGTACCTTTTGAGGCTTCTACTTTTATGTAATTTATCATAGCTTTTATGATTAACTGTGCGTCATGCGTTACTATCTTATCGTCGGATTAAGATCAGTCTCATTATCGATAGAAAGGCGTGATGATCATGGG